>CM065589.1:319002918-319570746 GCA_033119425.1 Bufotes viridis
ACATAGCAGACACCCAGGGCTAATGTCTGCGTGACAAATGTGACCACGGCATCAGAGAGTGGCAACTCGGGAGTGCTGTGCTCCCGGGTCCTGAACGGCTCCCCCGCGCAGCTGTTGGTTGTGTGTGAAAGCCCCGGTCTCTCTGAAGAAACCAGCACTTTTTGAGCTGTAGTTCCTGCATAGCCCTGCAAGTGGCAGGGCTGCATAAGAACATAGCATTCCAATGTATTGTAGAAGCAAGCTAATGATTACTTATCACAGTTATCTAGGGTGGCTTAAGAAAAAAAAATATATATATATATAAAAAAAATAAAAATTCAATTCAACCCCCTTTCCCATAAAAAATAAACATCATATGGATTACTGTGTCCCTAAGTGCTGTATTATTAAAATATAAAAATATTGTTCCCATACGACTTAATGAGAAAAAATATGAATGGCGTATTCGCCTTTTTTTTTTTTTTTTTGGGGTTCAACTCGTAAAAAAAAAAAAATACAAAGTCAAAAAGTCATACAAACTCGAAAATTGTATAAGTAAAACCTTCAAATCATTGCACAAAAAATGATTTGTCAACAGCTTCGTAGACATAACTATAAAAAAAAACTTATAGGGGTAATAATATGGCAATGAAATTTCATTTTTTTCAAAAGTTTAAATTTGTTTTCAGTATTAAAACACAACAAAGACTATCCAAATGTGGTATTGTTGTAATAGTACTGACTCAGAGAATTGGGCACAGGTTGGTTTTACAGCATACGAAAGGTCGTAAAAACAAAACCCATAAAACCGTGGTGGACTCTGGCACCGTATGCAATATTAAATGGTGCCATTAGAAAGTGCAACTTGTCCCGCAAAAAACAAAACATGGCAATGTAAACAGAAATAAAAAAAATTATGGCTCTGGGAAGGCAGGGAATAAAATACGGAAAAACCTCCGGTCCACTAAGGTTTTTTTTTTTAATCCGATTATTTTTATTAGCATTTTCAAATAAATAGGTACAACAGCGCGGACGTATCCCCAGCATGGTAAGTGATAAGAGCCAGATAGGTACAACAATCAGCCCGTCCAATATCTGCATCCCACCCCAAATACCCCTGTCAAAACAAGTCCCCCCATGCAGCATAAATGGCTATATATTGCAGAAATTAGGCCTTTTGGACCCAGCATTTCTCAAAATGTCGTAAATCTGGTACCTAACAGGGGTAATGGGTCTGTTTTTGTGTTGAGTTTGGAGGGCATGTCTTATTTGTAAATAGTAGTAAAAGAATGAGCGAGGGATCCCAAATTCTTCTTGTAGCTGAGTGAAGGATTTAAGATCTCCTTCCTTTTATAGATGTTTGAGTAGGAAGATTCCCTATTGGTAGTTTTTCTATTTCTGACAGTCTGTTATTTTGCCAAAGGGGAGTACAGTTTATACTACCCTCAACATCTAGCACTTGTTTACCCCGATCCCACACCTTGTACATGAGTTGAAATATGGGACTATTCCTACCTGCCTGTAGAAATATGTCTGTTTCCAGTTTGGAGAATAGATTCCCTTGAGCCCACCAGTTCTTGAATAATAAAAGCTCTAGAGTCTGCACATGTAGTGCCTCCCCAACCTGCAAAATGTTGCATTTGGGAGGCTAGAAAATATAGCCACATATTAGGTACTGCCAGCTAGGATTGGGTGATATAAACGATATACAATATAAACTATATAAATTTGGGCAACAATATTATAGATTTTGTCTATATCGCCCTATCGCTATAGATGACCACGGAGCGATAGTGAATTGAAGAAGCTTTTCACTGCTCCGTGGCCTCCCGACGTGGCCAGGGCCTTGTGTGCACACATCGTCAGCGCGCTGGCTGACGCTGTGTGTGACGTCAGGTCCCTCCCAGTGCATGCTGGGACGAAGATGTGGTCCATCTCCTGCAGACTACATCAGCCAGCCGCTCACCCTGCAGGAAAGGTAAGTATATTAGCAGGGGCCCTTATCTACCCAGGGGAGGTTTGGGGGGCGGTGGTTGGGTTGGAGGACGGCTATGGCATGGGGCTTATGGCGCTGGCTGGGGGACATGGATGATGGCAATGGCATCGGGCTGATGGGGCTGGCTGGGGACAGCCCTACTGCCAGCCCACCTTTGCTCACTGGTAGGCCGCCTCATGCACACGACCGTTTTTTTATGCTGTCCGCAAAAAGGGGTTCCATTGTTCAGCGATCCGTGTCTGTTTTTGCCTTCCGTTGTGTTTCCGTGTGTCTTCCATTTTTTTTTAGCGGCCATGACCCAAAAGATTTTACCAAAAGACAGGCTGGCAATTTTTGCCAAGTGCCTGCCAAGGGATCCGCAAAAAAAAACGGACGCGGAACACGGATGGCCATCCGCATTTTTTCACGGTCCCATTGACTTGAATGGGTCCGTGAACTGTTTTTCACGGACAAGAATAGGACAGGTTATATTTTTTTGACGGACTGGAATCACGGACCACGGACGCGGAGGACAAACGGTGCATTTTCCGAGTTTTCCACGGACCCATTGAAAACCAATGGGTCCGCAGAAAATTCACGAAAAACGGAGCAACGGACACGGAATCAAACAACGGTCGTGTGCATGAGGCCGTGGTTGTAGTTTTTTTAACTAGATCCTAGAGACACTGGCCTTCCACATGAGTTGTCTAAAACATCTATTGATCTTTCGAAAAATTTACCCTGGTAACCACATTGGTGAATTGTCCAAAAGATACAACATCTGTGAAATCAAAATCATTTTTATTAGATTAGGCCTTGCTATTATATACAGCGTGATGGCATTCCAGGCCTTTATTTTAGATTGCCATTTTTTCAACAGGGGATGGATGTTTAAAGAGATATATTCCTTGTGTTTATTGGAAACTGTAGCCCCCAGATACTTAAATGAAGTCACGCACTGTAGTTCGCCTACTCTATCCCCCTCCTCCCGGGGCCATGGGTCAAGGGGCATAATGACTTTCCCCAATTAATTTGTAGTCCTGAATATGTACCAAAACCGCGTATAATAGCCATGGTTTTAGATAAGGATGCTGATGCATCTGCCAATAACATATCGTCCGTGTATAGTGCTATCCTCTCCTCTCTGGAACCATACCGGAACCCCTCTATGTTACCTGAGGCTCTGATCTGAGTTGCCAGTGGTTGTAATGCTATGGTGAACAACAACGGAGACAATGGGCATCCCTGGCACGCACCCCTGCCCAAATGGAAAATGCCAGAGACAGTGTCATTAGCCTGTATACACACCCTGGGTGATGAATACAGTAACTGTACCCATTTGACAAAGTTCTCCCTGAAACCCATTTTCCTCATAACTGCCCATAAGAATTTCCACTCTACACTATCAAAAGCATGAGCGGCATCTAGTCAGAGGATGACTCTGGAGCCCATTTTGTTTAGGGTTGCTTGCATGTTCAAGAATAGACGCTTAAGGTTTATAGCGGTGGATTTATTAGGTAGGCATAAAACCCGTTTGGTCCGGGTGTATTATGGAAGAGAAGACTGACGCATGGATATGACCTTCAGCAGCACTTTAACATACGTCGGGAGGAGGGAGATAGGTCTGTAGGAATCTGCCATGATGGAGGGGTCCTTGCCTGGTTTTGGAAGTACTATTATGACAGCATCCCTCATAGAGGTTGGAATAGCTCATTCCTGAAACGCCTCAGTAAAAACTTCTAACATGTGCGGTATCAGAACTGATCCATACATCTTATAAATCTCAGTGGGTAGTCCGTCCATCCCAGGAGCTTTTTCATTTGGCATATTCCTTACCACCGCCTCTATTTCTTCCAACCTAATGGGGGAGTCTAATAATGTTCTGCTCTCCACCGATAGAGTAGGTATTGAGATCTTCTCGAGGTATCTGTCAATATCTGTCTCAGTAGCCTGTATTTGGGAGGTGTAAAGGGTAGTGTAGTAGGCTTTTAAAGTGTCCAATACCCCTGGCGTGTCTGTTATCTCTTGGCCAGTTACCCCAACAAGCTTTGCAATATGTGTTGACCCCCTGTGAGCCCGGACTATCCTTGCAAGGAGCTTACCTGTTCCCTCCCCTGCTTCAAAGTACTCCTGCTTAAGGAAGAATCTTTTAAGTCCAGCTTTGTCTAATAGATGGTTGTTCAAGGAAAGCTGCTTTTGTTTCCATATTTTTAAATTGGACTCTGATGAGTCCAGAATAAAGGTGGCTTCTGCGGCTTCCATCTCCTGTCTAAGTTCATCCTCCTTGCCCCTTGTCTTAGATTTAATGCGCAAAATTTATAAGCAACCCCCTAAAAAAAGCTTTAATGGAGTCCCATACTATTAAGTATGATGATGACCCTACATTGATGGAGAAAAATTCACGCAGTGAGCCCTCCCAGGGTATTCTGGGTATAATCCCAGTACACGCACATTGTTGCTGCAAGGCCTCTTTTCCAGGTCATCCACTTTCTCTTGCAGCGCTCATATCGCTTGAGAGCGTTGTAGCGAAACGTGTCGGGGGGGGGGGGGTATCTATAGAGCTAATACACTGCTCTGCTGCCCCCATACATTCAGTGATCTTTTGCATATCATGGCGAATAAAGGAAAGTTCCGCCTTAACACTACCCACTTGTGAATTTAAATGTAAAAGTGTGGCACTGCAATGTTTAACTGCCCCAAACACATCCACCAGCGTGGTTTCGGACTGCTGTGACCCCCTTCAATCACCCTGCTCCGGTGCCTCCTCCAAGGCAGCAGCCAGTATCTCATCCACATCTGGGACCACCGGTGACGATGGATTGGATGGGCGCATTGCCGATTTTTCCAGCCGTGCGGCTATGTCTTTCTGCTTCCCCTCCATCCTATGGGGCACGCCAGCACCATCTTGGATATCTGCCTCCTCCGCTCATTGCCGCATTCTGTGGCTTCTTGTCATGCTTGGAGAGTTTTATTGCATTCAGCAGGATCTCCTCACTCTCGGGAGCACTCTCTGCCAGGTCAGCGGTGTTGCAGGACATCGGTAATGTGGGATAAAGGATAAATTGTCGGGTTGTGCAGCGGAAGCTCTTAGCCGTGCGTCCACTCGCTCAACCATCCATTGGCCTTTTATTTTTCTTCATACTGTTGTGTGAATGTGCCCATAGTCACTATTTTCCTTTTAAGTTCTCAACAACCTATCCAAAAATCACAGTTAACATTTTTTAAGGACAAATCCAAAAACCAAAATGAAAGGGGTTATTCCCATCTTATTAAAATGTGCCTGAAGATCTGCCCCTTTTTATGTGGACATTTTCCCATCTTATAAAGCGTTGGTATCTCACTAGGACATGCCATCACTTTTATGATTGGTAGGGGTCCAGGCCCTGGATCTGCTCTGTTTTTTCCTGTGCAGTGGTGCTCCCGGTCATCTGCAGTACAGGGAGTTGTCACACAGCCCTGTCCAAGTGAATGGGGCCAGATGCCTGGAAACGGTAAATCGGCACTGAGCCCCTTTATTCTCAGGATCTCTGGGGGGCCCCAGAGGTCTAGATAAAGAAAACTGTTTGAGAGGGATAACCATTAATCCAAAGATAAGTAATGTTGTGACTAGCAACATTTGAAGATAGCAACATTTGCTGTGACTGATTGTAATTACAGTCAGAATAACCTGCACAAGTTCTGCTGTTTTCATTCGATAGTTAAAAATATGTATTTTGCAGTCTGCAAAATGCGGATCCACCGAAAATACGTATGACATCCGTCTTGCATCCTTTTTATTTGCGGATCCGTTGTAACAATGCCTATCCTTGTCCTCAAAACGGACAAGAATAGGACATGCTATATATTTTTTGCGGGGCTACGGAACGGGCATACTGATGCGGACAGCACACCACATTTTTTGCAGACCGATTGAAATGAATGGGTCCTCCTCCAGTCCCCCAAAAAAACGGAACGGACACGGAAACAAAAAACGTTTGAGTGAATATAGCCTTAGGGTAGAGACCCACATGACGGCTCCAGTCTAGCTGTGATGTGGCTGAAAACTGCAGCAACATGTGCTTATAATGCAAATTAGCGCAGTTTTTAAAGAATTGTTAAAGGGGTTTTCTACAAGTTCCATATTAATCTCAACAATCAACTGTTTAAAGGAGGCCGCAGCGCTCACCAGAGCTTCGCGGCCTTCTCATAGCTTACCAAGTACAGCACCGTATATAGTATAGCGGCTCTGGATAGTATTGCAGCCCAGGCCACGTGACTGATGAGTGTGATGTCACTGGCCTTGGAAGAGGCTGCAGTGCTCACCAGACCGTCACTGTCTCTTCATGCAGCTGATCGGCAGTGGTGCTGGGAGTCAGAAGCCACCAATCAGATATTGACAGGTTATCAATATTGAACTCCACGTGGTCTTGCTTGCTGCTTAGCCAGACGTGGGCCACTTGGGGTCCCTGTCTTAATTGTAAACGGGGACATTAATCGCCTTAGAGACCAGCCTTTGGACTTTAATGACCAAGTGATTTTTCTTGTTTTTTTCTTAGGCCCCTTTCACACGAGTGAGTTTTCCCACGCGGGTGCAATGTGTGACATGAACGCATAGCCCCCGCACTGAATCCTGGCCCATTCATTTCAATGGGTCTGTGTACATGAGCGTTTTTTTTTTCATGCATCAGTCCTGCGTTGCGTGAAAAACGCAGCATGTTCTATATTCTGTGTTTTTCACACAGCCCTGGCCCCATAGAAGCGAATGGGGATTCAGTAACAAACGCATTGCATCCGGAAGCAGGTGCGGATGTAATGCGTTTTTCACTGATGGTTGCTAGGAGATGTTGTTTGTTAACCTTTATGCTCGTGAAAAACGCATCAAAATGCATTGCACCCGCGCGGAAAAAACTGAACGCAATCGCAGACAGAACTGACTGAACTTGCTTGCAAAATGGTGCGAGTTTCACTGAACGCATCCGGACCTAATCCGTCACGCTCGTGTGAAAGAGGCCTTAGTCACATTCCAAAAGCCATAACTTTATTTTTTCATTGACATATCTGTATGAGAGCTTGTTTTATGTGGACCAATTTCCTTTTTAACGGATGTAGTGTATAACATACACGCATTATTTTACATGTTTTGTCAATGGAGCTCTTTGAGAGCCTTTTTTCTGTGGAAAGAGTTGTAGTTTGTAATGGGACCATTTTGGGGTACTTTTGAAATGATTGCTAACTTTTTTTTTTTTTCATTTTTTGGAGGCAGATGAACAAAAGTGAATTCTAGCATTTTCGTTTTAGATATCTTTTCTTACTACATTTAACGTGCAGGATACAGTATATAACATTATTTATTTTCAACATTTATTAGTCCTACAAGGCTTAGATATGTGATCAAATTACTTAAGTAGCGCAGTGTATAATGCCTGTCAATGTAAGGCCTCCTGCACATAACCATATGCGTTTTGCGGTCTGCAAAAAACAGTACCTTTCATATGCAATCCACATTTTTCACATCCGTGTTTTTAAATCGGGTAGGCTGTTCTGGCAGAGGAATAGCCTGCCGGAGTTCACCATATCCGGCATAGCCCTATAGGTCAACGCACCACTGGATCCCCATTGACTACACTGTACTCCACCCTCCCCTTTGAGTGACACGGCTAGACATCTCGTCTAGCCCTATCTTCTCGTGGCAGTGCCAAGGCTTGGTGACTCAGTGCTTATGCGGTGACTCAGATGCTGGTTCATGAGTTTGGGAAGCAGGAGAAGATCCATTGCACAAGCACAGAATTGGCTCAGTGACTCGGCGCCTGCACAGTGGATCTGATGACTGCTGCTTTGGCCTCTTTTCAGATGAGTTCAGTGTGGAAAACACACTTTGTGTGGGAGCATAATTTCCCATTATGCTCGTTTCACAGGATCACACAGCAATATAATGATTTGTGGGTCTCTGCAGGACCTTACTTTTACATAATTATACCGACAGCATTATGTCTGTGTAATTTAGTATATGCAAGGTCATGCAGAGACACACAGCATTATAAATCATTATAATGCCGTACGCTCCTGAGAAATGACAGGTGTCCATAACGGGAAATCCCACTCACACGCAGAGTTTGATTCCAGCATAGACCATTAACTGAGCCTCGCCGCTGCAGCAAGATCACAGAGCTAGACAAGATGTCTACCCCTAGCACCTAGCATAGGTGGAAGTACAGAGAGCAGAGGGGCTTTGGTGCTCCTCTGGATAGACATTATTCAGAATAGGTCATTAATATCAGACTCCCGCCACCCCTGTCCATCAGCTTTTTGAAGAGATTGCAGCAGTTTATTTGCTTGCCATCCACAGTGAAGTGTAATGACTACTGCTCCATCCCAATACAATAATACCACTCACAGTTGGTGTAGAATACCGAAGGCCTCGTTCACTCAAGCGATACGGATTGCGTTCAGTGAGTGTGTTTTTCTATCTAGATTGCATGCGTCTTTCACACACGTGAAGAATAACAATCTACATGTCTTAGCAGCCATCAGTGAAAAAAACGCATGAAACGCGTGATGCATAAGAAGCCACACTTATGTACACAGACCCATTGAAATAAACGCACACATCTTGACGGAAAACTTGCTCGTGTGAAAAACTCCCTAGAGGAAACAAATTTCGCAAACTGCCATCGGTGGCATTCCGTTACAGTACCATGCTGGAATTATGCAGCAAGTTTTCCGTCAAGATCTGCTGTGTGGGTGACTGAACCCTGACCCATTTTTTTCTTTGGAATTCCCATGATGAGATCTGGTTCTGGGGCTTAAAGGGTTTGCCTCATCATGGACAATGGGGGGCATATCGCTAGGATATGCCCCCATTGTCTTATATTTATCGAGAACGGAGGCCTGCAAGGTGGTGGCTGGAGGACTCCTGTCCGGCCACCACCAAGCTGGCTCACCATAGAAAAGAATGGGAGCGTACCGCGCATGCGTGGCCCCTGCTCCCATTTATTTCTATGGGGTCGACGGAAATAGCCGAATATTTTCGTTTGGCCCCATAGAAAATGAATAGAGGGTGGCTGCGCATGCGCAGTGTGCCCTCCTTCACTTGCGGGGCTCCGTTCTCGATATAGGTGCGGGTCCCAGCGGTGGGACCCACAGGCATATCCTAGTGATCCTATTCTAGTCCATGATGAGACAACCCCTTTAATATATGACCGTCCCATGGAGCCATAATATGGCAGTGGGAATTCAGCCTAATTCCTTGTGCATGAGCTGTAAAGGAAAGTGTTATCCATTGGCATCAGTCCCACCAGGTAACCAAATCTAATATGGAATCGTGTAGCTTATTCTTGTACCATTTATGTTGAGGTTTTGAGAAATTCTGGTTTCAGTATCCATTTCCATCAACTTATTTGGCTTGTTTTTTTTTAGCACATTGTGCAATAGACTTTATAATAGACTATATTCAGTTCGGCGTGGGGACAGCATTCCTTTGTGATGTGACCTGTTTAATTTGCTTGTATTGGGCACGTGCGTGGCTGGCAGGCTGGGTGTCACCAAGCAGAGGCAGGTCCTATAAACTAAGCCTCAAATTCCACTTAAAGTAATAACAAGCTGCCTCTCTACTATGCAGAAGGAGAAATATGTGCACATGGCACTAGATAAGGAAGCCAGCGCCAGCAATATTTGCTATTGTGTTGCTAATTATATAAAACACACAAGGTTAGCAGTATAATAAGCCTCAAACATGATGCCATCTGCTGGACGTGGGGACCACAAAAATGCTGCTGTTATATGCTAATTAAATGTTTCTCTGATGGCGCTCCCACCGATCATCTGTTTGAAGGGGCTGAGGTGTTCGGAGAAGAACTATGGCCTCTTCATAGGACTCCAAGTACCTTGCAGTACATTGTCTAACGGCTGTGCCTTGTGGTGCAACTTGATCCCATTTACTTGAATGGATGCATCATCCAAGCGCCCAGCCTTCTTAGGACCCCCTTTAGGATACCTGCGCATGGGTGCGGGCTATTGCACAAATTTCTTTGTGGACTTCGGTGCGTTTCCACACCAGATCTACACCAAAAACCGCATCTGGTACTTGCAGTTTTTGCTGTAGATCTCGCCCTTGCATTGAAAAGGGTGAAATCCGCACACAAAAAAGCAAAAGCTGTTGACATGCTGCAGATTTCAAAAGCCACACGGCATGTCAATTTTACGCAGGACTAAAAAGTAAAGTGTACATGAGATTTGTCTAATCCAGGGATGGGCAAACTGCGGCTCTCCAGCTGTTACAAAACTACAACTCCCAGCATGCCCAGTCTGGCTACAGCTATCAGCCTACAGCAGGGCATGGTGGGAGTTGTAGTTTTACAACAGCTGGAGAGCCGCAGTTTACCCATCCCTGGTCTAATCTCACACACTTTGCTGGTACTGTTTTAGGGCTTGTTCACACGACCATATGTGTTTTGCGGTCCGTTTTTCACTGATCCGTTGTTCCTTTTTTGTATCCGTAGTGTTTTCGTTCCGTAATTCCGCAAAAAATCTCTGTATGGTTTCTGTATGCGATCCATTTTTTGCGGATCGCAAACGAAAACAGAACATTTGTAATTATTACTGTAATGTTCGTAAACAGTAAACACATGGGCAAAGTGGGCATGGATCCGCAAAATACGGAAGACATGCGGATGTGTTCCGTATGAATTCCGTATTTTTTGCGGACCCATTGATTTGAATGGAGCCACGGAACGTGATTTGCGGACAATAATAGGACTAGACTCAAAAAGTCTTGGAACGGAAATACGGAAAAGGAATACACATAGGGTACCTTCCATTTTTTTTGCAGACCCATTGAAATGAATGGTTCCGCATACGGTCCGCAAAAAAAAACGGAACAGAAACGGAACGAAAAAACACGCATAAACTGCAATGTTTTCAACTAGCCTTACGGCTGCTTTCACATCTGTGCTTTACACTTCCGTTCTTCTGCTCCTTTATAGGAGCAGAAGAACAAAAATAACGGAAGTGCAGGACTTTTGTCTCTGCTACAAAAACCTTCTCCTAAATGGAAACCGATCTGATTATAGACAATGGGGTCCATAGGCTCTGTTTGTTTTCTGGTTACTGTTGGCCAATGTGTTTGTGAGATGATTATATGGCACTTACTAATATAGTCGTTGTTGAAATTCCATTTTCTATATTTTATGAGTCTTTTGCGCCATAAAATGGCTGCTTATGGAGGGTCATGTGATCAGGTAAATCGCCTCCATGTGGTGTCTCCTCCATTCACATTGCACCTGCACTGAACTCCCAACAGTACAAGAGCAGATGGCAGGTGCAGTGTGTTTGAATGGAGGAGACATCCCATGGAGGTAATTTGCCTGGTCACATGACCCTCCATTAGCGGCCATCTTATGGACAGGACCTCTGTGTGGATGGCACAAAGGACTTTATAAATAAAGGGGCACACCCTTGAAATCTATGGCCCAGAATTTCAACAAAGAAGTGCCATATAATCATCTCACAAACAGATCAACAGTAACCAGAAAGTGGCCAACCCCTTTAAAGGGCTTCTGTCACCCCCACTGACGAATTTTCACTAGCTGACATTAGCTACTTGCTAATGTCAGCTGAGTTCAAACATATGTTTAATATCTTTTTTTCTGTTTGCAATCTTCTTAAAAACTTACTTTTGTCATATGTAAATTAGCTTCGCTACCAGCAAGTTGGGCGGGTACTTGCTGGTAGCCGCCGTATCTTCATGGCCTTGGAACGCCCCCTCTTTTTTTGATAGACAGGGCCAGCGCGCTCTCCTCCGTATCGGTCTTTAGTCGGCGCAGGCGCTCTGAGTGAAGGACGCTCGCTTAGGCGCTCCGTCCTCAGTGCGCCTGTGCCGATGACGTCAGCGCTACACCCGGAAGAGAAGACGCCGGCATCCCTGGTAAAGAGCAGGCGATGCCGCGTCTTTCTTCCGGGTGTAGCGCTGACGTCATCGGCGCAGGCGCACTCAGGACGGAGCGCCTAAGCGAGCGTCCTTCACTCAGAGCGCCTGCGCCGACTAAAGACCGAGACGGCGCAGGCGCGGGATTGCAGCTGCAGACAGGGCCAGCGAGAGGAGGAGAGCGCGCTGGCCCTGTCTATCAGAAAGAAGAGGGGCGTTCCAAGGCCATGAAGATGCGGCGGCTACCAGCAAGTACCCGCCCAACTTGCTGGTAGCGAAGCTAATTTACATATGACAAAAGTAAGTTTTTAAGAAGATTGCAAACAGAAAAAAAGATATTAAACATATGTTTGAACTCAGCTGACATTAGCAAGTAGCTAATGTCAGCTAGTGAAAATTCGTCAGTGGGGGTGACAGAAGCCCTTTAAGTGCCAAATCCGGCACTTCCATTACTATAAGAGAGAGGAAGAACGGAAATGTAAAGTGCAGATGTGAACGCAACCTAAGCAGACGAAATGCAAAATCTGCTGCGTAAAAATTCTTTGGAAATTCACAACCATTAGTAATTATTGCAATGGTTAAAATAAAAGACTACTAGGGTCATTTACAAAAACAGTAAAACAGTTTAGCATAAAAAAATAGGTCACAAGCCCCCCTTATTGTGCCTTTTCAAGCTCCGTGCGACAATATTTTTGTTGTACACAGCGTTTTAATGCTGTCCTTGCCGCTGGAGAGTGGTGGGGTGTGGTCAACAGCCCCGGAAAATTCACTAAAATATACTCCTGGAAATTGGAGTAAGGCCCCTTGCAGATGAGCATGAGCGGATTAGGTCCGGATGCGTTCAGTGAAACATGCGCGATTTCGCAAGCAAGTACATTCAGTTTTGTATGCGATCACGTTGAGTTTTTATCGCGCAGGTGCAATGCGATTTATTGCGTTTTGCATGCACGTGATAAAAAACTGAATGTTTACAAACATCTCTTAGTAACCATTTGTGAAAATCGCATCTGCAATTGCTTGCCCTTTGCAGGCGAGCGAGTATTCCACTCGGGTGCAATGCGTGATGCAAACGCATTGCGCCCGCATGGAATCCGAACCCATTCATTTCAATGGGTCTGTGTACATGAGCGGTGGTTTTCAACCATCACTTTTGCATTGCGTGAAAATCGCAGTATGTTCTATATTCTTCTGTTTTCACGCAACGCAGGCCCCATAGAAGTGAATTGGGCTGCGGGAAAATCGCATCCGCAAGCAAGTGCGGATGCGATATGATTTTCACTGATGGTTGCTAAGAGATGTTGTTTGTAAACATTCCGTTTTTTATCACGCGCATGCAAAACACATTAAATCGCATTGCACCAGCGCTATAAAAACTGAACGCAATCGCAGGCAAAACTGAATGGACTTGCTTGCAAAGTCGCGCCGTTTTCACTGAACGCATCCGGACCTAATCCGCTCACTCTCGTCTGCAAGGGGCCTAAGTATTGGTGAAAAACTACTACATTCAGGGGGTGGGATAGTTTTTCATGTGCACGGACTGCCGGAGGATGCACCTAATTTATGATGAGGCATGCACCTCATCGGCGTAGGGGTAATCAGACCGGCGTACATGGGCCATGCTGTGTATATACATTTAGCATGTTCTGAAGTAAGGTCTGCAGATATACAGGTTGGTTTAGGGAAGCCCAGAACAGAAATGGCTGATGCCCCTTTCACTTCCAAGGACATATGTAATGCCAGGTTTGGTATATTAGGGGTTGAGCAAAGATCGTGTTAAGGGTCCCTACACACTCAAATTTGGACTGTAATGCCAGAATAACCTCTTTAGCTTTCTGTTGTTCTGATCCATCAGAAGAATTCTCATCAGTTATTTAAAAAGTTCTGCATGAACATTGAAAAAACAATTCAGTTCTGATTAGTGAATATGATCTTGCTGTAGTCTCAGATGAGCATGGCAGTGCCATGTGGCTGTACCCTAAGGCCTCATGCACACAAACGTTTTTTTTGTGGGTGTACGGGCTGTTTTTAGGAGTTCCGTATATGGAACTATTCATTTCAATGGGTCCGCAAAAAAAACGGAAGTGTTTCCGTGTGCATTCCATTTCCGTATTTCCGTTTTTCCGTTCCGTGCAAAGATAGAACATGTCCTATTATTGCCCGCAAATCACGGTCCGTGGCTCCATTCAAGTCAATGGGTCCGCAAAAAAACGGAACGCATACGGAAATGCATCCGTATGTCTTCCGTATCCGTTCCGTTTTTGCGGAACCATCTATTGAAAATTTTAAGCCCAGCCCAATTTTTTCCATGTAATTACTGTATACTGTATATGCCATACGGAAAACGGAACCGAAACGGAAACACAACGGATCACAAAAATGAAACAACAGATCCGTAAAAAACGGACTGCAAAACCATACGGTCGTGTGCAATAGGCCTAAGGCTACCTGCACATGTTGCAGATTACACATGCTTTTTCCATGCAGAAAACCCCCAGCATAACACAGTACGGCTGGGTTCAGACTTGCGTGTTTTACAGCGCGTTCAAACGCGCTGTAAAATGCTCAACACATGAAAACCAATGCTTCCCCATGGCCCTGGTTCTCACTTGAGCGTTTTACAGCGCGTTTGAACCTTTATTAAAAAAAGTTCTTGAGCTTCTTTGGGGCGTTTTGTCGCACGTATTGTGATTGACGCCACAGTAGTCAGTCACACTAACGTGCGTACGATGCGCGTTTCCTATTTGCAAAAAATGCGCTGATAGATACGCATTTACGCAGTATCAAATACGCGCAAGTCTGAACCCAGCCTACCTGCAAAATGTATGGGATTACACAAATCTCATGGACACGTTTTACTTCAGTGCGGAAATTGACCTGCCGTGCGAGTTAGAAATCAGCAGCATGTCAATTATGTTTGCGATTTTTGGGGCGGATTTTCACCCTTTTCAATGGAAGGATGAGATCGGCAGCAAGACCACATTGAATTCGCACCAAAAGCTGCACGTAACACATGATGTTTTTGGTGTGGAAACGCCCAGAAAAGTCATGCGGATCTTCTGCTGTTTTACCGGCACCCATGTGCAGATAGCCTAAAGGGGTCTGTATAGACTCACAAGACGCTCCAGGTCAGGCCACATGTTGCCTCCCTGATGTTTACCACATTTGAATTGCTGAGCTTTTGGTTTCTTCAGATCTGGCCCACAAGTGAAGATATAGGCATCTATATCTATTGGGAGGTTTTGTGCATCTTAGTTTCTTCAGGGGTCAGATCTAAAGGGACAAACATGATTTTTTTTATAAATTAGGAAAAAAACTACACTTTGAATTTAGATGCCCACGATTGCAAAGCGCTGGATGGCATTTTCACTGTGTGCCAATTGTCTACTTGTTGGGTTTGATGTACATTTTGTACTTTTATATGTATGATTCTGATTTTAAGTGTGAACATTGTTCTGACAGAAAATGGACTGCATTCATAAGTAGTTATTAGGGACAAACAATCCCTGGAAGCTACACTTTGAAGGGGTTGTACCACTAGCAACACTTCCCCTATCCAGATAAAAGGGGATAAGTATTTGGGACACCCAGCCATCACAAGCACAGAGAAGAATGGAGCAGTTGCACGCATGTGTGCCCACCACTCCATTCACTTTTATGGAGTACAGTGCTTGGAACAGTCCCATGGAAGTGAATAGAATGGTGGGCACACACCTGTACTACCGCTCCATTCTCATGCCGCAGGTCGATGGCACTTGCAGACCCCTATTCTCGTGATTGCTGGGGGATGCAGCGGTCGGACTCTCAGCGATTGACCACTTATCCCCTATCCTGTGGACTGTCTTGTACTGTCTTGATATGGCCTGGCACAGCATTGTAAACCCCATTATTCACACGTCAGTGATTGTGAGCCAAAACCAGGACTGGATTCTGAGCCAAAACCTCCACAGACATAAGGTATGAGGGAAAGATCTGCTCCTGTTCTGTGTTTAGAGCCGCACCTGGTTCTGGCTCACAATCACTGATGGAAATCACTGACCGAACACAGACGGTGTAGAGCTCATGCATATGGCTGTAGTTTTAGTCCACATCCTATCTGCATTTTTTGCAGATAGGATGCAGAACTTTTCATCTCAATGGGGCTGCAAAAGATGCGGTCGGCATCCGCATGTACGTTTCCATGCCGTCTGCAAAATTTGGACAAAGCTAGGACTGTGTTTTGTGGACAAGGATAGGACAGAAGTTTACAAAAATTCTGCCTTGCACTCGGCCCGGATCCGTGTTTTGTAATCCGCAATTTGCAGACTGCAAAACACTTGAGGCTGCGCATGAGTCCTAAGACCTTAGGCATTTTCACACAGTTGTTTATGCCGTTTTTGTCAACTCTTTCATTTATCTACATGGCTTTTTATATTTCAGAGAACGCCATCTCCCCAAGTCTATGTGAATATTGAACTGTAGTGCACGCATGCATATTTCTGATACATGGATATCTGTAAAGAATAAATCAAGGCAACTGGACTTGCGTTTCACTCGTTTTCAAGAAATCTACAGCAAGTCCAGTTGCCTTGATTTATTCTTTACAGATATACCATGACCTGGATAAATGAGAACCTTCACAGACACTTTGATACATGGAGTTTTGTTTTGTTTTTTGCAGAATGTTGTAGTTATTGCATTTTTTCCCAATGTTTTTCTATACGCTTATCTATAGCGAAAACAAAATAAATTTCACTTGTGTGGAAAAAAAATCCGCACATGACAAAAAAGAAAATGAATGCAGTCTTCTAGCATTTTTTAGAGGGAAACCCCCGTCAGACCATGGGTGTAGGAGCCCTAAAGCACGGTAATGAATGCTTGCTTGCATCATGGCAGTGCTCTACTTTGGATTGTTTTTTGGCAGACAAGCAGCATATCCCGAGGATGAACCTCCACCCACATAATAGTGGCAAGGCTTGTATAATATTCCTTGCTCTAGATGTGTTAACCCCGAGATCTCAGAGGAGCACGCTTTATGTAATAGTGTGGGATCAGCACAGTGGTGTTGCTTTATTTCTGCATGTTTTATCGTGCTAAATGTATCTGCTGCTGTCCACTTACTACTTCTCCGTCCAAGATTTTTCTGCAAATCCAGCAACTTCAGGCTGCCTTATTTGTCCCTCCAAGGGCCTCCATAGAGCAGTGTACCTCAGAGTCGCTATTTTCTTCTAATTGCCCAGTGACTGCTGCACACATACCCAAGATAATAGGATTACTCGTAGGCCTCTTGCACACGAACGTTGTGTGCCCATGGCCATATTGCAGCCCACATACGGCTGGTCTGCAATACACGATCACCGGCCCGTGGGCACTTGAATGGGTCCGCAATCAAGGAGATGTAGATCGGAAGCACTACGGAGTCCGTGCCTCCGCACCGCTAAAAAATAGAACTTGTTCTATTTTTTTGCGGTGTGAACAGATCAAGTTGAATGGGTCTAGATCAGTTGCGGCCGCCGCACAGACGTTGCACGTGCATTGGGGACCGCAAATTGCGGTCCCGGATGCACAACGGCCGGGTGCAAGAGGCCTTACTGTGGAAATGATTTGCATTATGGTGTTGGTGGCATATTAATCAGGATTATTATATAGTCAGTGAACACTACTATAGTAAGTTATTGATACGATGGACTGCACGTTAAAATGTGGAACTGGCTTCTTAAAGGGGTATTCCGGTTGTTAGAAGTTATCCTCTGTCCACTGCACAGGGGATAACTATTAGATCCGTGGGGGTCCCATTGGTGGAGCCACCACCGATTACGAGAATGGGGACCATGTTTCCCTCAGGCCCAGGATAGGTCATCAATATCAGATTGGTAGGAGTCAGACTTCATGAAGAGACCGATCTCTTCATGCAGATGGTCGGTGGGGGTGCTGGGTGTTGGGCTTCTATTGATGACCTATTTAGGAGGTTCACAACAAAAATGCATCATATTCATTTTTACTGCACATGCATTTTGTAATGGTGAAATCAATAAGTTTTACGCGTAAAAACTGCATAGGCAGTTACCACATTGCACGCTGTAAACCGCGGTAAAAATCCATGCGTTTTTTGTTTACCACTCGGCTGCCTTGACCCCTTAATTAACCATCCCAATGAAAAACAATTTTTTTTTTCAGGAGCTTCTCTTTAAGTTCTGTTCAGAAGTGGCAGACTTGTTGCAGAAATTCAGATATGTGGATCTTAGATGAACAATAGTGACAGTAAGACAAGCAGGGTGAGCGTTTCTGCACAGGGCCCGGTTGCTAGGCCTGGTGCACCTCCAGAGGTAGAGGATGAAGCGTTAGAAGTTATTGTGTGAAGGCCTGTCAGTGGTGCCCTCCACCCACCCGTGTGCCCCAGTCCGTAATTACCCAAGCCCTGAACAATGGTGGCTCTATCTGGCCCGGCTCTCCAGCACACTAAGGGACTCTCACATGATGCACAAACTCACATGACTATGATGTCATGAAAACAGGCTCAAATCCGGGAAATCACAGCCTTCTCTTCTATTTGCTGCCTGTGACTGAAACGTGGGCAAATGTTAAAGAGACATCAGGCGACAAATATACAGTAATACAAGGTCAGGCCTTTGTCTGCTCGTTTCTTTCCAGATGACCTACGTCTTATGCAGAGTCTATTATAGGGACGTTTGAGCCTATTTTTAGTCCCATATAAACTGTTTTTCATCCCCCTTTTGATGCCAGTGATTCATGTAGCAGTGACCATGACCCAAGGATGATTATTTCTGTTGTGTACAACAGTGAACAGATAAAGGGCCGTGGATTTTGGAGTCATACGCCAAGTCCGATTATTATGAGAGCTAGGGCATTCTTCCTGGAAGATAATGGAGCGTTATGGAGGAAAACCACGGGCCATATGAATCCTAGAGACGTGCACTTAACAGCTGTCCATCACGCTATTTAGAAAGCACGGTTTCCATCAATCCAACAGTGTTTGAATTTTTGCAGAAATTCTTTTTGCCATGTCTGTTCTTAGCTGTGAACGCACCAGTACGATCAGCCCGGAAAAAAACTGTCCAAATTAATCACCAATCAAAATAGTATCTTTGTCAGCATTAAAATGTACCTCCAGCCAATTCCAGTCTCCTACTGGAAATGTAAGGGTATGACCACACGTGGTATAAATGCTGTGGAATTTGGTGCATTTTATATTAGATTGTTCACCCCTGAGAACCTTTGTGCAGATTGGACCTGTAGTGGAAATCAGACTTACCTGATCCATCACTTCAGGACTCAGGTCTCCCCACGTCAACATCCGGTTTGACGTGGGTCACGTGGCTGCTGGACCCCATGCATCATGTCACCGCAAGACCAGCCACATTTCAGGATCTGCAGAAAAGGTCCCCAGGGATGAACAACCCCTGTAAAGAAATCCCATCCTCGCACTGCATAACAAATCTGCAGCAGAAATTGCAATGCATAAAGCGAACTCCGCAGCAAAATCCGTGACAGATGTGCTGATAATCTGCCCGATGTTGCCATACCCTTAGGGCTTATTGCACACAAATGTATTTTCTTTCCGTGCCTGTTCCGTATTTTTTGCGGACCGTATACGGAACCATTTATTTGAATGGGTCAGCAAAAAAAACTGAAGGTACTATTATTGTCCGCATTACGGACAAGGATAGTACTGTTCTATTAGGGGCCAGCTGTTCCGTTCAAAATGCACATGGACGTCATCCGTATTTTTTGCAGACCACAAAATACATACGGTTGTGTGCATGAGGCCTTAGAGTGACGACACAGACGAGAGTACAGGCATTGTGGTCTATGGTGCCAGGAACCCGAGGGGCTTCCACTGTGGTATGGTTGCCTACTAGGCTGGACCGCCCCTCGCTGACATGTCTGCCTACTTCTTCTACTATTCTGTGGGGGTTTCAAGCCATACTCGTAACTAAGAGTGTAATTTATATCAGACATAGTCGGCCTCACACGCAGCAGTGTGCATGTATATGGGGGAGTCAGGAGGAATAGCCATTGAGCAACTATGGCTGTCCGGCTGCGGCTATACTACAGTCTCGACATGCTATGAGAGTAGGGGCGCGTTCACACAGAGAGCAGTCTGCTGGATCTTGCCGGATTCTATAGTTCACTGCTGCAGTAACTGTAATGAGGCCCGGTGGTGATAGGCGACAGGGGTGGGACACACGGTCAAACCCTTTGTTATTGTGCAGTTCCCTTGGATGTGTCGCCCTATTCTTCACTGCCATGATCTTCTCCAGAGGCTCACACTTGTTTGTGCATCAGCAATCATAAGATCTGAGCTGTCTCTTGCAGTCTCTTGACCCACTTTAAATAAGCTGCTGCAGTTTGCAAATGTAATAGAGAATAAGTGCTCCCTGTCATTAGCGGTGAGTTTATTATCCCTTTAAAGTAATAGTGACATCTTCCCGTGTTTCCCAGCATTAGGAATATTTTGAAGCCAACATTTTATTGTAATTATTGGTTACAAAGTAGTCTTGCAGGTGAAACCGCTGTGAAAGGCTCCACATACCACTGCCCTGACTCACTGCTGATGCAGCAGGTGCCATGTGCCCGAATTACTGTCATTAGAGGTGGAGAGCTTCTAAGGCCATGTCCTCTCATAAGAAATTTTCGATTTGTGGATGAAAAATCTACAGGATAGGTCATCAATATCAGATTGGTGGGGGTCCGACTTCTGACACCCCTCTGATCAGCTGTTTGGAGAGACTGCAGCCTTCTCTTCACCGTTTACCTGCTCACTGTCGACACTGCAACGGTGAGGTAATTACAGCTCCTCCGTCCCATTCACTTCTATGGGAAGGAGCAGTTGTAATTATACCACCGACAGTGAGCAGATAAACGGTGAAGAGAAGGCAGTGCTCATGTGCGGGCTGCGGTCTCTTCAAACAGCTGATCGGAGGGGTGCCAGGAGTCAGACCCCACCAATTTCATATTGATGACCCATCGTGAGGATAGTTCATTAATATCCGAAACTGGACAACCCCTTTAAAAAAAAAAAACATGTCTGAATACATCCTTAGACATTAATTGTTTTGAAAAAAGACGGCGGTTAAGGCCTCTTGCACACGACCATATGTATTTTGCGGTCCGTTTTTCACGGATCCATGGTTCCGTTTTTTTGCCTCCATTGTGACTCCGTTCCGTATTTGTGCAAAAAATTTCCTTATGGTTTCCGTATGCGATCCGTTTTTTGCAGATCGCAAATGGAAGCATAAAATTCGTAATCATTACTGTAATGTCTGTAAACAGTAAACACATGGGCAAAGTGGGCATGGATCCGCAAAAAACGTTTGACATACGAATGTGTTCCGTATGCATTCCGTATTTTTTCCGGACCCATTGACTTGAATGGAGCAACGGAATGTTATTTGAAGACAATAATAGGACAAGTTCTATCTTTTAGCGGAACAGAAATACGGAAATGGAATGCATACGGAGTACATTCTATTTTTTTTTTCCGAACCATTGAAATGAATGGTTCCGCAAATGGAAACTGCAAAAATGGAACGGAACCGGAAAAAAAATACGTTCATGTGCAAGAGGCCTCAGACACTGCGATTTTTCAGGCACAAGGCCAGTGTCATGCACGCGTTATATGCAATACACCGCCGGTCTAATGACCCAAATTGGCAGAATCAGGGATGTTCTCCGTTTGTGTCATTAGACACCTAGTTGGGCCACGTCTTGCGGGTGAAGAAGTGGGCCAGCATTCCGCTAGTGTGAACCTGGCCTTAAGAGATGTGGGTTATCATTGCTTCTGCCTTCTCTGTCTAGTGAATAGAGGCGGCAGCAATGTTTCACATATGGACAATAAATGCAAATAATGTAAAATAAAGCCTCATGCCAACCCTAACCACAGCCAGAAGCTGCCCTGACCACCTCAGACTACAAATATATCTCACAATGGGGAAAACGGCATTTTAGCAGTTTCTTTTTACGACTTGTTATGAATATTTCTTGGGTGCACATGGACAGTATATCTGCTCACGTGTGGCAGCAAGGTATTAATCTGTTTAGCTAATAATTGAGGTGTATCTGCTGCGTAGCATGGAGAACGATGTGTGGAATCCAGCTCTAGAAAAGTAGCTTCCTGTCATTATTGGAATGAGAAAAGAGAAAGCCTACAAATACCCTCTGCCATACCGATGTGACGGCTCATTATTTGTAGGCGTTGATACCGCTGCAGCCCCAGCAGGTCTCGACAGCTCCCTCTTTATTGAACTTCTGTGCATGTAAATGACTGAAACTACGATTTGCCGTTTGTTTGGGAGGAGAACATGTAAGAAGTATGTGGGTTCAGATTCCAGTGACAATAGTGATCGGGCAAGTCTTCCCACTTGTGCATCACAGTAATACAGCCCACAAACCACCTTCATACATAGGTCTCGCTCATCTGCACTGTGTTCTGTGGACTATAGAAGGCACATCAAAGCAAAATGGTGGAGTTGTCCATTCTATTGCATTATTGTAATAAATGACACAGTAATGTTACTTCCCCAGTTGCACCAAGTGGCCAATTTAATTTAATGATTTAGTTTTAGATTTATTTTTAGTGGCCATTCAGAGTTCTATTTGAGAAACTTTGTTTTACTTTACTGTTTTTGTGGTCATGCAACTAGTTTATGGACTAGGGCTCTGTTCACATTGGCATTGATTTCTGTACATAAGTGAGAACTGACAACTATACAGCATTCGGTTTCAACAGCAAAACAAACGTGCAGGGCCAAAAATATTGGGACTCGGCCAGATAATCCCTTACGAGCTTCATAGGAACGCTTGTTACCAATTATCTGGCGGTGTAAAGGTGCTGCCGATTTCCTGATAAACGAGTGAAACACTTGTTCGTCGGGTAATTGATTTGTTTGTGTAGGCACCTAAGTCATAGTTTGCCGGCAGCAGATTGTGGTGTCTAATTATGCTCTGCTGCCGGCAAACAACGAGTCTGAATATAAGCGAGCAATGGCATTAGCGATCACTCCTCCTCATACTATGGAGGAGATCTCGGCATGTAAATACAGGAGTCTCCTTCACTGATGAGCAGGCAATTGCCGAGAAGGAACGCTTCCTTTACAACAATTTCTTCCTAAATTGTCCCATCTAAGGGTGGGTTCACACTAGCGTTATGCATTCCGTTATTGCTTTCCGTTATAACACGGTTATAACGGAAAATAACGGAATGCCCAGACAGAATGCAAAACGGAAGCCTTTAAAATGCATTCCGTTTGCTTTCCGTCATAATACAAGTCTACGGGAAAGCATAACGGATCCATCTGGGTCCCGTTATGCAAGACGGAAAACAAAGTCCACAGGACTTTTAAAGGCTTCCGTTTTGCATTTCGTTATAATGGCAGTCTATGGGCAAGAGAACGGATCCGTCCTTCCGTCTTATGGATTCCGTTATGTTCCATTATAACCACGTAATGCATAACCGAATGCATAACGCTAGTGTGAACCCACCCTAAAGGGCCCTTTAGGAATCTACAAATTCATGTTTATTAATCTTAGCAGATAAAATCACTAAGGATAAAACAGACAATACAGACACAAAGAATGTGCAGTGGGTGAACTGAGCAAAGATGATCTTAGGGTACTTTCACACTAGCGTTGGTGCGGATCCGTCTGTTTATTTGCACAGACGGATCTGCACCTCTAATGCAAACGTTTGTATCCGTTCAGAACGGATCCGTTGGCATTAGCTTTAAAGAAAAATGACAAAGTCCAAAACGGATCCGTTTTGAATTACATTGAAAGTCAATGGGGAACGGATCCGTTTTCAAATGCACCATATTGTGTCACTGACAACGGATTCGTCCCCATTGACTTACATTGTAAAAAAAAACGGATCCGTTAGGCTCCGCCTCTTCAGACGGACACCAAAATGCTGCATGCTGCGTTTTGGTGTCCGCCTCCAAAACGGAATAGAGGTGGAACGGAGCCGAACTGATGCATTCTGAGCGGATCCTTATCCATTCAGAATGCATTGGGGCTTAACTTATCCGTTTTGGACCGTTTGTGAGAGCCCTGAAACGGATCTCACAAACGGAATCCAAAACGCTAGTGTGAAAGTACCCTTAATTGGCAAAAGGTATATACATAAGACTGCACTCGCATGGCCATGTGCGGTCCATGAAGTGGGGTCTGCGTCACGGCCACATTTCTCGTATCGACCGTGGCTAATGTTAGCCAAACTCACTGCATCATAGTGATCTATGAGTTTCAGCCCAACCAAGGGTCTACTGTCCCATACACATAGCATCATCTGAGAACAGGTTAGTAGGCCGACAGCCATTCTGGAACTCATAGATCACTATGATGCAGTATGTTCGGCTCACATGAGCCACAGCCGGTCCGGGAAATGTGTCTGTCACAGATTGTATACAGCCATGTGAATGCAGCCTTTTAGGCTTCATGCACACAACCGTATTTTTGATCTGCATTTTGAATGTGGACCCGTTCATTTATATCATCCAATGTCATCCATGTGCTGTTTGTATCTGTGTGTTCATCCCGCAAATGATGGATGCATTTCTACTATTGGGCCCATGAGAAATGTAGCCTGAATACAGCACGCATCCTTAGTTTGCGTATCCGTGGTTTGCAGACTGCAAAAGACATACAGTTGTGTGCATGAGGTCTTACGCCACGGGCGAGTATTCCGCAGCGGTGCAATGTGTGATGCGAACGCATTGCGCCTGCGCGGAATCCAGACCAATTCATTTCAATGGGTCTGTGTACATGAGCGTTGGTTTTCACCCATCACTTTTGCGTTGCATGAAAATCGCAGCATGTTCTATATTTTCACGCAACGCTGGCCCCATACTAGTGAATGGGGCTGCGTGAAAATCGCATCCGCAAGCAAGTGTGGATGTGATGCGTGTTTCACTGATGGTTGCTAAGAGATGTTGTTTGTAAACATTCAGTTTTTATCACGCACGCGCAAAACGCATTCAATCGCATTGCACCCGCGCGATAAAAACTGAACGCAATCGCAGGCAAAACCGAATGAACTGGCTTGCGAAATCGCGCAGTTTTCACTGAACGCATCCGCCACGCGTTCGGACCTAATCCGCTGACGCTCGTCTGCAAGGGTCCTTAGAGACAGAGACTTAGATGCCAAACTCAGAAGGTGCATTATAACAGTATATTAATAGTCATTTCACACTGTGGTTTCCAGAATAAATCCATATACATAGTAAGGCCTCATGCACACGACCGTATGTGTTTTGCGGTCCGCAAACCGCTGATCCCCAAAACACGGAAGCTGCTCTGCGTTCCATTCCGCAATTTGCGGAACGGAACGCGGCCCATTGTAGAAATGCCTATTCTTGTCCGCAAAACAGACAAGAATAGGACATGCTCTATTTTTTTTGCAGGGCCACGGAACGGAGCAACGGATGCAGACAGCACATGGAGTGCTGTCCGCATCTTTTGCGGCCCCATTGAAGTGAATGGGTCCGCGCCCGAGCCGCAAAATATGCGGCTTGGACGCGGACCAAAACAACGGCCGTGTGCATGAGGCCTTAGGCAGCAAAGTAAGGGCTGCAAATGTATACCACAGTTTCCCCACCACACCCCACACAGCTTCATCTTCGGTATCTTGCCCAATTCGGCCATTTTCCGTGTTTTGTAATTACCTTACCTCAGGGTAAGTTCACGCGGTCAGGTTTCCTGATGCCGATTTGGAAGCCAAAATCAGGAATGGATCATAATAAGAGAGAAAGTATTAAAGGGAATCTGCTATCAGCGACCTCCCTATAAACTGTTTGCATACACACATACTGTGGTTTGCCTGATTAAAACGCCGTTTTTTTATTGTTGATCTGAGGCTTCATTCCTGAGTTATAATTTTTCTTAATATGCAAAGTGAGCATTTGGTGCAATGAGGGCGTCACCATTGCTTTTTGTATACAAGCTCCTCCTCCTTCTCTGGCCAGCCCCTCCCAGGCTGCTTTACCCCTGCCTGGCTTTGTCAATCAAAGCAGCGAGGGAGGGACTGGCCACAGAAGGAAGCGGAACTTGGGCGCAAAAAGATCAATGTCAACGCCCCCATTGCATCTGAGGCCTAATATATTTCATATTAAGAAAAAGTATCATAACTCAGGAATGGAGCCTAGGATCAGCAAAAGAAAAACAGCGTTTTAGGGTCCATTCACACGTCCGCAATTCTGTTCCGCATTTGCGGAACGGAATTGCGGACCCATTCATTTCAATGGGGACAGACGATGTCCCGGCCGGGTCCGCAATTGCGGATCCGCACTTCCGGGTCCGCAATTGCGTTCCCGAAAAAAATAGAACATGTCCTATTCTTGTCCGCAATTGCGGACAAGAAAAGGCATTTTCTATGAGAGTGCGGGCGATGTGCGGTCCGCAAATTGCGGAACGCACATCGCCAATGTCCGTGTTTTGCGGATCCGCGGATCCGTAAAACACACACGGACGTGTGAATGGACCCTTAATCATGGGAAATACAGCTATGTGTCTATGCTATGGTTTGATAGGGAGGTCGCTGGGGACAGACCTCTCTTTAAAGACAGACACAGTTTCTCCTGTTTTTTTGAGTTCACTTCTGATTTTGGCTTCCAAAACTGCATCGGGAAAACTGACCATGTAGCCATATCTTCACTGGTTTTAATATGTGATGGATTAATAAACATAAATTATCAAATTTCTTTAAGACCTTATTTTTTTCATGCATATTTTTGTTTTTGTGTCTGTATGTGCATAAAGACATATACCAACTTTATTAGCTGGGTTTCCTTTTTGGGTTTCTGTTTTCAGACAAATCCTCGTTGCCTAATGCTACATTCACACGGCCGTATCCGTTTTGCGGTCCACAAAATGCAGATACCAGCCATGTGCAGCCCGCAATTTTCACGGGCCCCATTGTCAAACTGCCTATTCTTGTCCGCAAAATTGACAAGAATAGGATATGTACTATAATTTGCAGCAGGTCCGCACAGATGCGGACAGCACACAGATGACACCCGTGTTCTGTCCTCATTTTTGTGGCCCCTTTGAAATGTGCGAATCGGATGCAGACTAAAAATACAGTCGTGTGAATGCGATCTTAAAATTAGATTTCCACTGAGGGTTTAATGATGGCAACAATAGCACAGCAAACACCATGTTTCTTGTAGTCAAAAACACAAAAACCCCTGATGGAAAACCCTAGGTATACAGTGGAACTTCTTCAAAAATGGTCACTTATTTAGACTTTGATTTTTTTTTCCGGGGGTTTATTTTCAACTCCCTTTTCCATCTGTATTAAATCAGAAGAATGTGGCGGTACAATAGAGGGCTCGAGCAGCGTTCAGTCCAGGAAATGCAGCCAAGCAACTGTGGTGCGATACAACCTGTTGCTATTTACTATTCTACCCTCTTGGTACAGTATAGTACTATTTATTGTGTTGTAAGAGAGTGCATAAACTATAAAATTATAAATGTGCTAAACTTGTGAACAAGAGTTCCCTTACCTTTTTGTGTAATCATTTTTTATGGACTTTTACAGAACATAACCCTTACCAGTGCTGAGGCTATGTTCACACAACAAAATCCTCAGGTCGTCTTTGGTGGTGGTTTTATTGGAGTTTTTACAAGCAATTTAGAAGAGTTTTTGGGTGAGTTTTTTCTGCAGTTCAACTCCAGCCAGTTATGGGCATTAGTGACCAATCAGTTTTTACATTTTTTCGGCACATTCCAAAAGCTATAACTGATTTTTCTGATGTAGCTGTATGATGATCCTTGAAAATTTTGGAAAGGAACACTTCTCGTCCTTATTCGTAGCGGAGAGGGCCCATCGGATAACTCCTGGAATGCAGCCCCAAGTACTCCTGGCAAAGATTCATGTTTCCCTTGATAAAGAGGGCTAGGGAGTGTCCCCCCATTACATATAATGGTAGTTAACTGTTCTTCCCCGATTTCTCAAAAGAGATTCAGGAAAAGAGACGCAGTTTTTTCGGTCGTTAAAAAACATCTACAGGCTAAAGACATTAAGTACTCTTGTACCCAGCCAAACTTCGGATAATATTCAATGGGCAACTTATTTGTTTGATACTCCAGCCCTTGCCACTGATTGGGTAGACCAGAGCAATGTTTGAGTAGTGCTGTATTCTTTTTGTCTTTTTATTTATTTTTTGACAGATTTTGGCATTATAGTGACAATATATTTTACTATGGTAAATATATATATATATATATTTATATGAATATATATATATATATATATATATATATATATATTAAATTCATGATATAATATCTTAAAATACGATATATAGATATATAAATATAATATTTTTATATGATTTATATATATTTATAAATATATGTTTATATCTAAATATTGCTATATATATAGCAATAAATTCCAATAAAAAATAAAATTTTATATATATATATATATATATATATATATATAAAATTTTATTTTTATTGGAATTTATTGCTATATATATAGCAATATTTAGATATAAACATATGTTTAAAAAATTAGTCAATAAAAAAAATATATGAAAAAATAACTAAATATTTTTTTAAAAAAATATTAAAAACTAATCATATTCTAAAAACTAACTTACAATTAGTTTTCTTTGTACAAGGTAAAGAGAAGCTTCACAAGGTTCTATTCCTTCCTAAAGTGTATGTGATAGCAGAAGGAGGGCGTGTTTAAGTGTGGAGAGCACTTATTGGTTGAGGTAGAGAAGCTAGTGCATGTGAAAAGCTCAATGCATTGTGGGTAGTGAGGGCAAGCTGGATTAGCTTCATGATGATTCATCAGTGGCCATCTTAACTGAATAAGGAAATAGCAGTTTTGTGCAGACTGGTTGCTAAGGGCTGGATCTTTTGAAATATGGGGCAAGTAAGTCTAATAGTTATTGATTCTGGAATATCATGTTATTAGTAGATACATATATGAATATTGAAATTTGGGTCTAAATGTGACAGTTATCCTTTAAATCCTTATTGGTTGTCCTTAATAGAGAATCACGACTGGATGAAACAAAAGATGATGTACTTCTGGGAGATTAATTATAAATCTGCTAAAATCCAATGGGTGTGGGATGCGTTTTAGGCCTTTGTGAGGGGTTTACTCCTTAGTAATATCACTCATTTAAGAAGGGGATATGGGAAGAAAGAGAGGGCTTTAAAGGCAGTTGCGCTATGTGGGATGAACCAGTTCTCCAGGAATAAAACAGAGGAGAATAGAAGGATAATGCAGAATGCAAGCCAGGAGTATTCCGATTTTCTCCTAGAAAAGGCCCAACAGAGGCTTATTTTCAGGGGACAAAAACAATTCTGTGAATCCGGCCATCCAGGGATATTCCTGGCTAAAGTGATATCTAATCAGGACCAAAAAAAAGAAATACTCAATATTCGTTTACCTGAGGGCATAATTACTGAAGAACTGGATAAAATAAAGGGGGCCATTCCAAAAACACTTCTCGGAACTATATAGTTCTACTAATAATATTTTGGAGGAAAAGATGGATGCCTATTTGGACTTATACCATTTCCAGTTCTCACTGAAGCACAGAGGGAATATCTTGAAGTAGAATTTTGCCTCCAGGAACTAGAGGCAGCAATAAAGGCATGCTCAGGAAATTCTGCTCCTGGATCGGATGGTTTTCCATATGAGTTTTGTAATGAAGATGGTAGTCAATCACAGAGGCGGACCCCTTAGATATGGGATTATATAGACCAATATCACTCCTTAATACAGCTGTTAAGCTCCTATCAAAAATTCTGGCTACAAGACTCTCTAGGGTTATCTCGGCAGTTATACATCCAGATCAGAATGGGTTCATCCCTGAAAAAGGTGCACATCTTAACCTTCATCAACTTTTTGCAAATTTACAGTATCCCGGGTGGAATTCCCGCTCCATTCTGCCATTAGATGCCTCTAAGGCATTTGATAGGTTGGAGTAGGGGTTCCTATGGAAAGTGTTGAGAAGGATGGGATTTGGTATGAATTTCATAAATATGGTTAGGCTTTTGTATAATTCCCCTATTGCAAGACTGAATTTCAATGGTAGCTTGACCCCCAGTTTTAGGTTGACTAGAGGCTGCCCGCTTTCTCCATTATTGTTTGATATTTATATGCAGCCTCTGGCTCTAAAGGTTAAGCAAGATACAATGATTGAGGGATTTGGAGTATTGGGTTCAGAGGATTGGATATCCTTGTATACGAACGATGTGCTATTCTTTATAAACCATACTAATATAACTCTTCCAAGAATTATTCGTATAGTTAATTCCTTTGGGGAAGTCTCTGGACTAGATATTAATTGGTCAAAAACGACCCTTATGTTACTAGATAGATTTGAATATATTAGGGAAGGGATCCTGGAGATGTTAAAAGCTGTTGACTCATTCGAATATCTGGGCATGGCGATATCCTCCAGGATCGATGAATTTATTCAACTCAACCTGATTTCGCTGATAAGAAAGTTGAGATCAAAAATTTCGATATGGCTTTGTTTACCCCTATCTAAAGCTGATAGAATATCTTTGGTTAAGATGGTAATTTTACCTCAACTTCTCTATATTCTTAGAAATTCTCCAACTTGTATTGACAACAAGTTTTTCAAACTCATTGAGAGTATTGATTAATGATTCGTCTGGGGAAGTAAGCAAGTGAGGTTAAAGTTGAGCTGTTTTTGTAAGCCCTTGGAGCGGGGAGGGTTTAATCTCCCCTACTGCAAGGGCTCCCCCTACTTCAAAATATTATAGATGGACAGCTTTGGTTATTCTCTCAATGGAAGAAAAGTGCTCTGTGCAAGATGTTGGTGAAACGTTCCCCATATGATAGTATATTCACTCTGCTGGAATCTGGGCGATTAATTAATATCGAACAAGAGAATAGAGTGAATGGAAAGTTATTTACTAGATCCTGGACCACTATTAGAAGATGGTTGGGCATTAAGGGTTCTTTTTGTGCACTCCTCTTTGGTCCAACTTCTATTTACACGACTTTGATAAGTTAGCGGGGGATACGTTTTGGCAAAAAAGTAATATTATGTAAGTTTCACAGGTGGTGAAAAATAGAGATATACCCCCCTTCTCTTGTTTAGCACAAATGGGGAATAATTCATAAGTTTATTACTCAAAAACTAAGGATAGCACTTCCGTTTACAGCTGAGTGCTGGATATTGGGTGATCTGTCCAAGGTAAACTGTCATAAGTATAAAAAGATCCTTTTGATTAGAATTATGTTCCTAGCCAGACTCATAATTACTCGAGTCTGGATGTCACATAATACCCCAAATTGTAAGGAGTGGTTACATCTTGTGAATAAGGTTAAGAGATATGAGAGGGTCTTATATATCCAGAGAGATTCTGAGGAAAAATGGTCCTGGATATGGGGGTTGTGGAAGTGGTAGTTTCCTCCTGATCCCCTCCCCCCTCCCCCCATTGTCCATGTCTATCTTTATTATTGTCCATCCTCATTATTTTAAATATTATTATTATTATTATTGTAGAGACGCATCGCTAGGGAGGGAGGGTAGGGTTGGTTTGAATGGGATGGGAAAGGATAAAAATGGAGGATGATAATGGAGGATCTTATTGATTAATTATGTATTTGTTATAATTTTTTTGTTTCTTAAATAAAAATAAAAAAAATAAAACACAAGAAAAACTATATAAATGTGGTATCGCTGTAATCATACTGACCCACAGAATAAAGGTAGCAGGTCAGTTTTACCACATAGGGAAGGCCATAAAAACAAAAACCATAAAACTGTGGAAAAATTAGGGCTATTTTTTTCCAGTTCACCATATTTGCAATTTTTTACAGATTCCCTCTGCATCAGATGCAATATATAATGGTGCCATTAGAAAAGTACAACTTGTCCCACAAACAAAAGCCCTCACACAGCTGTGTGAACGGAAAAATAAAAAAGTTATGGCTTCGGGAAGGCAGGTAGTAAACAGTGAAAACTGGCCTAATTATTACGAGGTTATATCAGCTGCTGTAAAAACGTCTACCATGTTTACAAGGTGTGCACATAGTGGCGTTTTTGACATTGAAATGAATAGGAAGTTGATGATGGTATTCAGAATGTGGAAATGCTGCTGAATCAGTGGCAGGTTTTGCCTAGGTGGACACGGCCTCACCGTTTCTTTTCTCATTGTGTAATTGAGAGTGGTTATTATCTGCATTAAACGGTCTGTCTCTAGTCTTTGGTGCATTATCAATATTCCTTTTATTTTTCAGACATTTCTCCAATTTGTGGATAAAGATCTGATGGCAGATAATGTCAACCTCTAACAACATAGCGCAGGCTCGAAAGCTGGTGGAGCAACTCCGTATCGAGGCCGGTATTGAGAGAATTAAGGTATACTGAACACATTCATTATCTTTTTGTTCAGCTGCCTTGATTCTATTGGGATAAGCCTGATTACTGTAGGGTTTAGGGATTTTACCAGTTTTAATCATATTTGATGATGACTCATTAACTGGCCATCTGGGAGGCCTCGCACTGCTCTGTCATGTAGTCCTCTGCACCAGTAACTGTGTGACAAGAATTCCAGCGAGTGAAACTAGCTGTCCTGTTCTCAAGCACTAGTGCATTTCCTTGAGGAGTAACAGTACAGTGAGTTCTGTGTGTGTCATATGTGTGCTTCTCTATGTACAGTAGTTTGTATATGAGTAATGGACAACCAGTCCAGAATAAGATGATCTAAAGGACACATGCCATGTACTGCAACATGTTAGCACATACAGTTGCAGGGAAGAGTAGGTGAACCCTTTGGAATGTGGCTGGCTTTCTGCACTGATTACTAATAAAGTGTAGTCTGATTATTATCTAAGTCACAATTACAGACAAACACAATGTAACTGAACTAATAACACACAAAGAGTTGTACTGTTCATGTCTTTTATTGAGCATATTCAGTAAACGTCCACAGTGCAGGGGGGAAAGTAAGTGAACCCTTAAATTTAATAAGCTGATTACCCCTTTTACCCGTAATCACCTACAAGTAAGATTTGCATAGCATTGAGGAATTTTAGACATCATATCTCACAGACCGGACTCTTAGTTTCTCCCGCTCACACACCACCTCCCCACCTTGTTCCCTCTCTGTTGGTGTCCCTCAAGGCTCTGTCCCAGGACCCCTGCTCTTCTCAGTCTACACCTTCAGCTTGGACATCACATAGCATCAACTTTTGGCCAACATTGTACCTGTGAGAATGGGTTACACAGAAGCACAGGGGAGCACCCAGAAATTTTGTCTAGGGGGGGTCCGAAGAGAAAAAAAATGTGCAGAGCCAAAAAATTGACCCCGCCCATTTTTCTAAGACCATCCTACATATAATAGGCCACTCCCAACAAACACTGTACAGCTGAAATGATATTGATGAGGATGACGGTAAGAGTCTCACCCTCATCCTACATAGACACACTGTACCTAATACTCCACCATACAGGGCCCAACATAAAGCCCCTGTACTCACACTGCCCCCCACGTAGCTCTGTGGCAGGAGCTGTTGCAGTTTCACTTCCTCCCTCCTAGTCCTGAAGGCACCAAAAGTGGAGTGGAGGAGGAGCTGCGCGATATTAAAGGTGTGTAGGTCCGGGTGGAGGAGCCCGGCTCTACACATCATACAGAGGGGATGGCGTGTCCTGGCTGCACTGCCTGCTTCACATTATACAATAGACAACAGCAGGCTACAGCCAGGAAGCTCCTCCGCTCTTCTCCCTCCCAGATCTTGCTCAAGGCTTGTGATTCCCCCACCATCCGCCACCCGCCCCTGGCCTGCCACCGCCTTGGGCCGTCCTCACGTAGCTCTGAATCCTCCTTTTGCAAATGGCAGGAGGAGAAGCCGGTGCATCTCCTATCCTACATAGCGCCACATACCTCCTACATCCAGTGATGTCACCTTTGATGTAGACGTTCTCTTTTCTCATCTTCTCCATTCAGACCAGACCGCCATGATGATTTTTCACCCATCTCCTGTCTCTGCAGAGATTGACAAACAGACATTAGTTTCCCACTTTTCCATCATCTTCATATCTTTTGAACACCCCATCCTGCCATCCCCAATACTGTTCCCGCTGTGCTCCTCAATACTATACTGCAGAAACTATCCCCTAAAAAATACCTGTACCACACAGATAGTGCCCCCTTCTACAATTATTGGCACACAGTGCTCTAAAAAAATAACTGTGCCCAGTATATAGTATCCCTGACACTAATAGAATAAACATATTGTCCCCAAAAATAATTGTGCTAAGCTGATACTGTGCCAGGGTGCCCACCAAAGTAACAGTGCTCACCAAATTCCCACCAATAGAAATAATTCCCTGCCTGAGCACACTCAGTAATAATGCCCCGATAGTGCCCATACTAGTGTGATCATGTTCGCCATAGCCCCCCAGTAGTAGTAAAGCTCACCATAATGCCCCCTAGTAGTAATAATTCTCCCTATAATATTACAGTACATGAAATACACCTGCTTAGTGCCCGCAGTTGAGCTAATGTCCCCATAATGTATGCCAGTATAAAATACCTCTATATAGTGCCCCAGTAAATGCCCCCGTAGTGCTCCTTTCCCACTTGACCATAGTGCCCCGATAATTTGCCAGTATAAAATACCCCATCTTAGTGCCCCCAGCACATACCTCCATGGTGCTTCTCTCCCCCTTCCCCATAGTGCCCCCTATAATATGCCAGCAAAAAAATGCCCCTTTGTAGTGCCCCCAGCAGATGCCCCTATAGTGCTCCTCTCCCCCATAATGTGCCAGTAGAAAATGCCCCTTCTTAGTGCCCTTCATAATGTGTCAGTAAACATTCCCCTTCTTAGTGCCACCAGATGCCCCCATAGTGCTTCTTTCACCCATAATGCCCTCATAATGTGCCAGTTAAAAATGCCCCTTCTTAGTGCCACCAGATGCCCCCATACTGCTCCTCTCTCCCATAGTGCCCCCATAAAGTGCCAGTTAAAAATGCCCCTTCTTAGTGCCACCAGATGCCCCATAGTGATGCCCGGCCCTATAGTGGCTCCCATGTGCCAGTAAAAAATACACCTTAGTGCCAGCCAGATACCATAGTGCATATAGGGGATATTGTGCCAGTAAAAAAAATACCATAGTGACCCCAAATAATGCCCCTATAGTGCCACCAGATGCCCCCATAAAGTGCCAGTTAAAAATGCCCCTTCTTAGTGCCACCAGATGCCCCATAGTGCTGCTCTCCCCTATAGTGCCTCCCATAATGTGCCAGTGAAAAGTGCCACCATATGCCATAGTGCCCCCCATATTATGCCTATAAAAAAGCCCCTTTAGAGCCCCCAGATGCCCCCATAGTGCTCCACTCCCCCATAGTGCCCCAAATAATGCCGCTATAGTGCCACCAGATGCCCTAATAGGGCCCCCTCCAAAATAAGGCAGTAAAATTGCCCCCAGATTCCCCCATAGTGCTCCCCCAAAATGGGATAGAAATAAATAAATAAATGCCCCCATAATGCTCCACTCCCCCATGGTGTGGTGCCCCCAAATAATGCCCCTATAGTGCCACCAGATGCCCCATAGTGCCCCCCCCCCCAAATGGGGCAGTAAAAAAAATCCACCAGATTCCCCCATAGTATGCCCCCAAAATGGGCTAGAAATAAATGCCCCCATAGTGCCCCCAACCCAAAATGGGCCAGTGAGAAATGCCCCCATAGTGCCCCCACAAAACAAAATGCCACCAGGTGCCCCCTAAAATGTGCCACCATCAAAAAAACCAAAAAAAAACCACTAATACTTACCTTCATGAGGTTAGCAGCAGACCTCTTCCGGCCGCGCTGTGTGCTGCCTGGCTCAGGCGGCGCGATGATAATGATGTCATCGCGCCACCTGAGCCGGCCTCTAATAGGCTGCAGGCACTACTGCCTGTAGCCTATCAGAAGAACAGGGAAGGGAGACGCCTCTCCCTCCCCTGCCACAGCACATTGATCTGTATCGCTGTCCTGAGGACGGCGACACAGATGAATATAGAGATGAACGCTTCCACAATGGAAGCGCTCATCTCCTACTGCCTCCCCACTGCCACCAACAATTAAAACCAGGACCATGCCGCCTGTTGCGATCGGCGGTGCGGCCCTGAGAGTTAAAAAAAAAAAAATTGGTTCTAGGGGGGGGTCCAGACCCCTAAAACCCCCCCTGTCGGTGCGCCACTGCAGAAGCACACAGCACATTTAAAAGAGGGTTTTTCAGGAATGCCTTAAAATGGCCGTCAGCAACCTGTCCCAGAAGGTGAATAGGACTGGTTGCCACCACATGCAGGGTCTCACTGTACACTACACTGCAATAGATGGTAATAATGTTAAGCTGCCTCTGACATGCCACCATGGCTGAGCAACTTGCCAGGAAAGCTCACTAATATGTAATATGTTTATGCAAGTGCCAGAGTGTAGTATGTAATGAGGCCAAGATCCTCTGCAAGTGGAGTCAACCAGTTCTGATTACAGTCCAGGACAGGTTGCCTGCGGCCATTTTAAATCATTCCAGGAGAACCCCTTTAATGTAGGTTTTCCCATATAGTGGGTATATCACTTGCATAGATTACCTTTAGTTTGGAGTATTATAGGTGCTGTAAGTTATAATGTTGTATAAGGCATTCGTTCACATCACCGCTCAGCCTTTCCGTTCTCCTGCTCCGTTTAGAAGCAGGAGAACGGAAGAGCCGTATTTGGCACAAAACTGAAACCAAACGGAGCCCTTAGGACCCCATAGACTATAATAGGGTCTGTTAGGTGTCCGCTCAGAAGATGATTTTTAAGTGGAGACAAAAGTAGTGCATGCAGGACTTAAAAATCATCTTCTGAGCGGACACATAACGGACCCCATTATAGTCTATGGGGTCCTAAGGGCTCAGTTTGGTGTCAGTTATGAGCCTTCTCCGTCCTTTCCATTCCCCTGCTCCTAAATGGAGCAGGAGAACAGAAAAGGCTGAGCGGTGATGTGAACGAAGCCTAAGTGATTTATGTGTCTTCTTTCATGTATTTATGTAGGCTGATATCATGAAATAGACAAAGTAATATTCTAACATGTAGTCTTTATGTAATTGTTTAGGTTTCTAAAGCAGCAGCAGATCTTATGAACTACTGCGAGCAGCATGCCAAAAATGATCCGCTGCTGGTTGGCGTGCCAACTTCCGAGAATCCATTCAAGGACAAAAAGCCATGTTCTATTCTATAACTTTCCTCTTCCAGGCATTACAGCAAGCAGTTTCTTGACCAGCTGATGGCATCTGAGTGAGATGGTCAGGTCATTTTCAAGATAGCAATGATCTGCAGATAACTCAGATAGCTGCAAAATAAAAGAACACAGTCTTGCACATTATATGAGAGACACTTAGATTTCAAATGTAATGTTGATACAGTCAGATGACTACAATGGTAGGTTTTCTCATTTTCTTGTGTGTGTATTTTGGGGGAGAATCATTTGTGCCAGTAGTATCTGCAGAGAGGATTTGCTGTACATATAAGTGTCAGGTGTGTACAGCTGTAGTTTGTATTCCGGACTGAGCCATGAAACGCGTTGTTCTAGTTTGTTGTCATTAACCCCATTTTGTATTTTCACCATCACACGACATCTATACTTCTCCATATAGTGGATGCATTTCTCGCCTATTCTTTCTGTTTAGTGAATCTGTTGGAGCTTGTTAATAGTAGGAAGTTGTGAGCAACATCCACCCTACCTTTATTTCTAGGGTATGGTCTAGGGTAGACGTGATGTACACAGCATGATCATGTGAAAAACATGGGAGCATACAACCACTTATGAATGAAGTTCCAACAGCTCATTTTAGCTTTACAATTTTCATGTAGTTTTATATATTCTTTCCCTGGGTCCCTGGTAAGAAATAAAATAGGTGTCACATGAAATACACATCTCAAGATGGTTCTTTCCCCTTGTGGTCATGTAAATGGGCTTTGTATGAAGGTACATGTAGTAGATTACATTCCAGACTGTGTTCTTTTTCTGTGAAGATATAGTAAAAGTGGATTCATGGGAGGAGTATGATCTTTTGTAAGACGCACAGTCTCACATGTTTTATATAGGTTATGCATAATATCTAATGGAATGAAATGAATGGCTATTCCTGTGTGGTGCCATTCATTTTATATGATTAGTCGACTGGTATTATGTTTAAGAATCAGAGAATCTCTTTTCCTATGACCCCCTTTATATGCTCAGATATTGTTTTGTAAAACGCCCATTGATACTTGAAGCGCTACAATAATAAGACTTTTCCTGTTACATGAGACATATATAAGATTGTGACATCATGGACAGAAATCATGTGCCATCACAAAAATCTTACACTTTTAATGTACAGTACTGACAAAACCAGCACCTCTCATGTCCCCTGCTAATGGGTCTCTTGCTGGATTGTATCAAATTCTATTCTAATAGGTCTTTCTCTAACATGTAACCAGCATCATTGCCCCGACACAAGATTGATATGTTGTACTTTCACCTGGTAATACAATGTATAGCTATAAGAGACAACATTTACAAGCTAATGCTCTATCCAGGGGCTAAAATGGGTATTCCTCATCCAAAACCAGTAGGAACCAAGCTCAAGTGGTGGTTTGTCTCTATATGTTAGGCTAGTTTCACACTAGTGGCAGGGGAGTCCGTCAGGCTGTTCCAGCGGGTGAACAGCCTGTCGGATCCGTCCTGCCTCTAGTTCACGTGTGCCCCCGGACTGCCGCTCCGTCCCCATTTACTATAATGGGGGTGGGGGTGGAGTTCCGGCAGCAGCACACAGTGAGAGGCTGCCGGACTAAAAGTACTGCATGTCGTACTTTTAGTCCTGCGGCCTCTCGCCGTGCGCTGCCGTGCTGCTGCCGGAACCCCACCCTTAATATAGTCAATGGGGACAGAGCGGTAGTCTGGGGGCACACGTGAACTAGAGGCAGGACGGATCCGACAGGCTGTTCTCCCGCTGAAACAGCCTGATGGACTCCCTGCCGCTAGTGTGAAAATAGCCTTAAGGAGCTGCATAAATAGTAATTTCTTAATATACACTTCTTGTAGGAATCCACCTCAGAGCTATAATCTACTCATATTCCCAATTGGCACGGGGATCTGTTAATGATACCCACTTGTAGCTTGCCCTTCTTTTTTGGCTCCTAAATCCAGATGCTGTACACAATTTTTGATCTCCAGTTTAAGACCCCAGTAGCAGTGGAGACTTTTCACCTTTTCTTTGTATTGTGTGGTAAATATGTCCGCAGTATTCTGAATTTGTACCTATAGCGGTATTCATTGTAGGTGTGAGAATCTATTCTATGCTGTATTATACTAATCCGCAGTGATCTGCTCAGTGTTCTTAAGTGTTTGACATTTTCTTTCCTTTTCTTGATGTATACAGTATTTTCCAGCATTGGTGTTTTTTTGCCTGTTTAACTAACATGTTGATAACTCACTAAATATCTGTACAGTGTTTATCCTCACATTCATTCCTGCAATTTTATTGTCAACTTTTATCATGTGCCAAATAATTTTGCACTGTAACTATATATTTTGTGGTGTAGCTGTTACAATGTTAAACCTTAAATAAAGATTCACTACACTTTACTTATAGCTTTGGCCTTGTGTGTTTTTATTGATGCGTATATTTTTCTAGTGACAACAAACTTATCTTTATTTATTAGAACAGGGATGCTCAACCTGTGCCCCTCCAGCTGTTTCAAAACTAGAATTCCCATCATGCCCTAAGCTGTAGGCTGTCCAGGGATGATGGAAGTTGTAGTTTTGCAACAGCTGGAGGGCCGCAGGTTGGGCATCCCTGTATTAGAAGGTAATCAATCTGTAGTAATGACAATGTGGTTGGATAGTCACAGTGTTAAAGGAATTGTCCATACTTATGTAAACAAAACTTTATCATTATATAGTACAGAGTTGGCCAATTATTAATACATTTTGGCCTTGACAATGTAAAGTTTGTCTCCCCGTGTCTATTTGTGTAAGGGTAACAGTCTGTGAGCCAAATTTATAGAAGTGGCATACAGCACTTGTTAAAGGATATGGACACTTTTGTGGAGAAAACCATTTCTCCAATTGGTTCTGTTAATTTATCTTTTTTTGCTTTTGTTCTACAGCCTGCTGTGATTCCTATACACAGCAGGCTGCTCTCAGTGAGTTTACAGAGAATTCTCTGTAACCGTGGATTCTCTGTAACCGCTCCTTGCTCCACACGGGAGCGCGCACTGTTTCTCTCTCCCCCTCCCCTTTAGAATATGCTAAATAAATGTGGAGCCCCAGTTATGGGTCTACAACACAATGAAAGCCAGATATCCCTCAAAGGAAGGAAAACCAAGCAAAGGGGTGTCTCCATTACAGAGATCACCAAATCCACCATATTAAGTGGCCCCTATGTCAAGATCCCGCTTTTTTACAAGCTTTAAGGATGTGACAGGGAAAACCTAAGCCAGGTATCCATCCACAGACAGCTGTTTCGGGGTGTTGCCCCTCATCAGTGTGGAGTAGGATTCTGGCTAACCGGGAGCAATGCCTCGGAGACTACACAAACACAACAATAGCTGATCTCAGGGAGACCAGCTACAAAAAACACCGCGGAGCCTCACTTAAGAGTCTCAACACAGCAATCCAAAGTGCAAAGCTCCCTGGGAAACAGGAATATGCAAAATAAATGTGGAGCCCCAGTATTGGGTCTACAACACAATGAAAGCCAGATATCCCTCAAAGGAAGGAAAACCAAGCAAAGGGGTGTCTCCATTACAGAGATCACCAAATCCGCCATATTAAGTGGCCCCTATGTCAAGATCCCGCTTTTTTACAAGCTTTAAGGATGTGACGGGGAAAACCTAAGCCAGGTTTCCGCTTTAGAATGGCAGAGCTCTGCAGACTGTCAGCTGTAACATACAGCTGACACTCTGCTTCAAACTGCAGACATAACCCCTTCCATGACCTTCCTTAGGGACTGCTGTATGGAAGGGGCTAATCATCGGGCTGCTGCTCTGCTGTGGCAGCGGCCCGATGCTTGTACCGATGTTGGCCATTTAACCCCTTCCATGCTGCTGTATGGAGGGGTTAAGCATCGGTCCGCTGATCTGCTGGCAGCACATCAGGCCAATTACCAATATGGAGGTGCAGGCCAATGGATCCGGCAACAAATTCAGGACAATATAAGAATTTTAAAAAAATGGCAGCACTCTCACAAAAAATGAGTGAAAAGAAAAACACTTTATTCACCCCTGTGGTCACAACTAGCAATGAGCCAACTTGTGTTTCAAGTTTGGCGTAAAAGGTTCAGGTTTGAGTTATGTAAGAATTCTGTTATGGATTCTGCAACCACGGGCCATAACTAAGGATCCATCCACACGTCCGCATGAATGGGCCCGCATCCGTTACACAATTTTGCAGAAGGGGTGCGGACCCATTCACCCATTCATTTTCAATGGGGCCACAAAAGATGCGGACAGCACACCATGTGCTGTCCGCATCCGCACTTCCGTTCCGTGGTCACGCAAAAAAATAGAGCATGTCCTATTCTTGTCTGCAGCCACGGTATTTATCTTTTACACATTTTTAAAGGTCTGCGCAGACCGGAAGACCGGATCCGTCAATGCAGTAATTTTAATGCCGGATCTATTACATTTCAATGGAAATTAATGCCGGATCAGGCATTCTGGCAAGTGTTCCAGAATTTTGGACGGAGAAGGAACCGCAACATGCTGCGGTATTTTCTCCGGCCAAAAAATGTAAGAAGGACTGAACTGATGCATCTTGAACGGAATGCTCTCCATTCAGAATGCATTAGGATTAAACTGATCAGTTCTTTTCCGGTATTGAGCCCCTAGGACAGAACTCAATACCAGAAAAGAATAACGCTAGTGTGAAAGTACCCTTAGCAAGAGCAAAAAATAACTTTGGCATGTCATAGACTATTGATAAATGAGTCTTACAAGTAAAACGACACATAAGGCAATGTATTCCAGGTGATGCCTGCCTGATCCCTGCCATTGGATTCGGTCTTTTGGACTCTTGGGCCGGCAGTTGTTCTCCAAAAACAATATCTGTTGACGGGTTCACGTGTGACCACTGCTGCCAATCACAGGCCGCAACAGTGAACCGCACCCCTTGCAAAAGGCTATTTGCTGAAGTGAGACAACCCCTTTAAGCAGTTGGAGCACATGTACTATATCTTTCATGTTCAAATTATTTACATGAACCTGTAAAACCATTTCAGGGTTGGTTCACACATAGGTTTTTGTGTTAGTTTTTGATGCAGGGTTTGTTTGTTTTTTAGCCAAAGCCAGAAGTGGGTTTGAAGGGAATAAAAAATATAAAGGAAAGACTTCCTGCTAGATCCACTATTGGCTTTGAATCAAAAACCTGCCACAAAAACCTATTTGTGAATCCACTCTTAAGACGAACCCTAGGCTCTTTATTATTCAACGTCATTGCCTCTCTTCATGTGTGCCTTTTATCTAATAATATTTTTTTCCACTAGTGATCTACCGTAGTTACTTGCTGTTTATAATAATTGTATGCTCGCCCTAATAAATGCCAGCATTTGCGTAGTTTTACACATGGAATAAAGCCTCCGTTTTTCATTCAGTCTTGAGCCAAGGATCTTCTATCTTCATTCAGCAGGACCTGCGCTGACGTCACCAGCCTCACCGCGTAGTGAGCGTGATTACGTCACCAAAGGTCCTTTTGCAGGTCCTGAAAGGAGAAGAAAGAAGATGATGCCCGGCTGCGCGATCAAGTGGATGAGGTGAGTTAATTTAATTTTATTTTTTAACCCCTCAATCCACATTTTAGGAAGCATTCTGTATTAAGAATGCTATTATTTTCCCTTATAACCATGTTATAAGGGAAAATAATCAAATATACAAAATACCGAACCCAAACCCGAACTTCGGGTCCGGATTCGGGTCTGGGTACTAAACATTCCGATTTTTCACACGCGTGCAAAATGCATTAAAACGCATTGCACTCGCATGGAAAAATCGCGCAATTTCCCACAACGCACCTGCATCCTATCCGCGACGCCCGTTTGAAAGAGGCCATAGAAGTGAAAAACGCATTGCACCCGAAAGCAAGTGCGGATGCAGTGCGTTTTTCACTGATGGTTGCTAGGAGATGTTGTTTGTAAACCTTCAGTTTTTTATCACCCGCCTGAAAAACGCATCAAAACGTATTGCACTCGTGTGGAAAAAACTGAACGCAATCGCAGAAAAAACTGACTGAACTTGCTTGCAAAATGGTGCGAGTTTCACTGAACGCATCCGGACCTATTCCGTCACGCTCGTGTGAAAGAGGCCAAACACGAGCGTAGTGAATTGGCTCCAGATGCATTCAGTGAAACTCGCACCATTTTGCAAGCAAGTTCAGTCAGTTTTGTCTGCTATTGCATTAAATTATTCATTTTTTTCCGCACGAGTGCAACGCGTTTTGATGCTGTCACGCACGTGATAAAAAACGGAAAGTTTAGAAACAACATTTCTTAGCAACCATCAGTGAAAAATGCATTGCATCCACACTTGATGTTGACGTTTTTCACTGAAGCCCAATTCACTTCTATGGGGCCAGGGCTGTGGGAAAAACGCAGAATAAAAAACATGCTGCGTTTTTACACAGAACTGATGCGTGAAAGAAAACACTCATGTACACAGCCACATTGAAGTGAATGGGTCAGGATTCAGTGTGGGTGCTATGCGTTCACGTCACGGCATTGCACCCGCGCGGAAAACTCACTCATGTTAAAGAGGCCTTACAGTTCTGGAATGTATTGGATAACACTGACATAATGCTGTCACTGTTATCCCATACATTCCAGAACAGTAAGGGTTACATAGCATCATAAATCAAAATAATGCTGTGCGACCCTGTCAGGGCTGGGAAGTCAGGACGGGTGTTCTCCCTGACACACGCTGCGATGCGTGGGACTCGCTCGTGTGAAAGGGGCCTTACCTTCATTCTACTGGTGGGTACAATTATAGCAATACCACATTTATATCGGTTTTCTTGTGTTGTACAGGACGAATACGTTTATATTTTTATAGCATGGGCATTTTGGGACGTGGCAGTGCTAATTATCTTTATTTTTATATTTTTATTATGGGAAAAGGGGGTAATTAAAATTTTTATATATTTTTCTATTAAAAAAAAATTACACATATCTTAAGTCCCCTTAGAGGACTTAAATATGTGATCGTTAAATCTCTTGTCCTATAGACTGCAGTGAATTATCATTGCAGCCTATAGGAGTTGCGCTATGTCCCTATGGATTCTTTCCACAGGCAGGGCTCCATAGGAATGTATTGTTGTGGTAGCCTCAGATCCTTCAGAGAACCTGGTATAATGCCTGTAGGGTTGATACTGTTGAGTACTCTGGTGCACATTTCCACTCTTGACAAGCCAAGCTATAGGTTTACCCAAAAAGAAAACAATAAAGTGGTTATGGTGATTGCATAGTTTTAATTAAATTTAATTTTAATCAATTAAATTTGAGCATTCAATAAATAGTCATATAGTATGTTCACTGTGGAGGAAAACCAATTCACATTTCATGAACCTGCAGGAGCCATCTTTCTGAAAGAAATTCTAGGTACTTGTTTCTACTTATGAAATGTGAAGCTGCATCCTTTGCCCACTTCAAGTGTCTTAAGTGGCATACAGACACTACCTTAAGGGTGTCACCTCTCAGCAGGGAAATTCACATTCCATTTATTGTTATTATCATTATTATAATCTTGTCATTAAATAAATTCCTGAAGTCGCCTCCGCCTATATAGTTATGTTAGGAATGCTGTGACTAGTTTCACGTTTGTCATTATGATCAACCAATTGTTGAGTGGCTGTGTGCCACAATATGTATAATGTATGTATAGAGCAGCAATGGCACATTGTGGGAAACCTGATTTGTGATGTTCTGCCCACAGCCTCAGGCAAATTCTTTTATACAAGGTTTCTCCAAGTCGAACCTTGCTCCCACACAGATAGTATGGCTGGAATATGTAGTATATTATGCATTTTCATTACCTGTTACTGTATATAGCTTCAGCGCAGTGTACAGATTGTCATCACCCACACCAGTCCCTGTCCCCAGTGGAGTTTCCATGTAATTTCGTAGGAAGCTGTACACACTTAGTCTTCCTGCACACGACCGTATCCATTTCACAGATCTGCAAAATACGGATGCGGTCCTTGTGCATCCCTCACTTTTTGCAGAAATACCTATTCTTGTCCATGAAACAAACAAGAATAGGACCAGTTGTATAATTTGCAGCACAGCCACATGGATGCGAACAGCACACGGATGACATCCCCACAAAAACTAATAGGTCCACAAAAAATGCAGATCAGATGCGGACCAAAAAATAAGGCCTTAGCGCTCATGCACACGACCGTAGCCTGTTTTGCGGTCTGCAAATTGAGGATCTGCAAAACACATCCTGACCATGTGCATTCCGTATTTTACAGAACGTCCTGACCACTATAGGACAACCTTTTCCGTAAAACGGACAAGAATAGAACATTTTCTATTTTATTGCGGATGTCACGGAACAGACATACTGATGAGGACAGCACACGGTGTGCTGTCCGCATTTTTTGCGGCCCAGTTGAAGTGAATAGGTCTGCATACGACCCGCACAAAATACGGATAAGATGCGGAAAAAAAATACGTTTGTGTGCATGAGCCATTAGGCTGCATTTCACCAAATATGGGTTCAAAACACAGAACAGGTGCAAATCCTCCAAATTTCCATTATACCTTATGTCTGTGAAGGCTACACTCCTGGTTATGGCTCATAATCATTGATGGAAATCACTGACCAAACACTGACTTGTGAATTAGGCTAATCCGGTCTAAAATTTACACACTGTACATTCAGGCAGTCTAAAGATGCGCCAGATTTATCACCGTGTCTTGCTGAAATAGCTGGACGCTTTTGTCTAGCTTTATACCATCTATTGGTTGGCTTACTTTACCCCAAAATGTTGGTGCACATTGTTGCATCTTAATCCATGCCCACTTTTTGATAAACCACATCTCTAGTTGGCACAGTGGAGTAGTCCTAAGAATGGTAAATGATAGGACAATCTGATGTCTAAGGGTACGATCCAATGACACGACTGGCCACACAAAGCCAGGTAGCCAATAGCCGCATAATTTTACAGCAAAATCTTGCAGGCTTTGGCCGGGTGTGGTTTGGCAGTATGCGCCAAGCTACTCCATTTGATCATACCCTAATACATGCAGAAGACCAGTGGTCTCCAGCTTGTGACTCCTACAGCATTGAGGAGAACATGCTGGGAGGTGTAAAACTGGAAAGCCACAGTTTGGACACTACTGCAGAAGACTATTACTTTAGCTGATGCCATGGCTATATTTTGCAAGTTTGCAAGGGAAGCCTCTTTTCTGCTTGAGATTTCAGCACAGAGTTTTTACAGACAGGAATTAGGTAACAAGTAAAACCAGTATTTGACATTAATGCGCTGGATATGAAAGCTGAGCATTCATTAAATTACGCTTGTCATACCTGGCTTATTCCACACAGCTGTACCAGGGGAGGGAGTAGATAGTGCGGAGAGGTTTCTGTAGATTGACAAAAATGCTGTGAAGACCCACCATACAGGTATAACATTCAGACAAGGCAGGTTCCATGTAAGGCCATGTCCATGTTCAAATAAAGTAACAAGATAATTGAGATAGACCACCTGATTTATGTAGTAAAATTGGAGGGATGGTCAATTTAAAACTTAACCTTTAATGTTAATGCAACTAGAAAAATAGGCCCCAAAAGATAATAAACGATACAATAAACAAAAATAAACTTATTGAGCGTCTGTAGGAGACCCTTGGATAGATAATAACAATGGGTAACCAGAAACACACATGGTATAAGGGTGCACAAATGAGTAATAGTGCTCGGCGGCACCTCAAACTGTAGCCATGATTCCTACCGCTCCAGAAGATACGTATCCTTGTTGGCAGTAATCTCACCGTCAGGAAGATGATGATAAGTCTCCGCGGTTGAACTGTATAACAAGGATAGGGTTAGGTGGACTAGCTAGCTCGTCCTGTTAATGCCCTACAGGACCCTACACTAGTCCTATTCACCCAATCACGGATCCCCGCGGTCAGGTGCTACAGGAACCTAACCCTGGAATTGATGCACCCTAGTAAGCCCTCTCCTGCCTTTATCCCTACATTCACGTTTCACTTTTTTGATGAGTAAAAAAGCTCATCAGGGGAAGCGCAAGGGAGCTGTGGGCTTTCTGGTAACCAGGGTGCATTGGAATGGATGCTAACCATGCCACCCTGATCCACCTTGGAGCATATCAAGTCCATGTCTGTGCATCTTGAAGGAGGAAGGGGGCTTCCATCAAGTGTCCCCCTCCTATACCGACTGCTATGATGTCCAACTGAAGCCTCATCTTGGCTCTGGACTCCTTTTTTGGCTATCCGGGTGCATTCCGTATTTTGCAGAACTGAACAGCTGGCCCCTAATAGAACAGTCCTATCCTTGTCCGTAATGCGGACTATAATAGGACATGTTCTATTTTTTTGCGGAATGGAAATACGGACATATGGAAACGGAATGCACACGGAGTAACTTCAGGTTTTTGTTTTTTTTGCTGACCCATTGAAATGAATAATTCTGTATACAGTCCGCAAAAAATACGAAATGGACACGAATAAAAAATACGTTTGTGTGCATTAAGCCTAAGGGTTCCTGCACACGAACGTTGTTAGCCTGTGCTCGTATTGTGGCCATCAAACAGTGTGCTTGCAGCGGCTGTTTGTGCACTGCATCACGGTCTCCTATGCACGGAACGGGCCCTTAGGCCTCTTTCACACAGGTGTCATGTTTGATGCCTGGATAAGAGGCGGGTTTGGTACCCAGACCCGAAGCTGGACTTCATCACTGGGTGAGTTACTTTTTTTTTATATTTTTAACCCTCAATCACCCATTTTACTTTGTATTCTGTATTTAGAATGCTATTATTTTCCCTTATAACCATGTTATAAGGGAAAATAATAAAGATCGGGTCCCCATCCCAATCGGCTCCTAGCAACCATGCAGGAAAATTGCACCGCATCCGCACTTGCTTGCGGATGCTTGCGATTTTCCCGCAGCCCAATTAACTTCTATGGGGGCTGCGTTGCGTGAAAAAAACACAAAAGTGATGCGGGAAAATCACCGCTCATGTACACAACCCCATTGAAATGGATGGGTCCGGATTCAGTGCAGGTGCAATGCGTTCACCTCACGCATTGCACCCGCACGGAAATCACGCCCGTGTGAAAGAGGCTTAGACACACACTAGAATCCGCATCCTCGGCTGTCTTATTAGTGGCACTTGTCACAGCGACACTCGCTTGGTTTACAAAATTACAGGTATATAAAAGAAAATCATTGTTAGAAAGATAAAAGAATGGTTGAAATCTGACAGCACCTACATTTGCCCTTAGTCTGCATTCATATCTGCCCTAAAGGTAATCCAGTAGTCTGATTTGGCAAAGAAACAGCCTGTTGGAATTACAATATCCGGCATAGCCACATACCGTCATGCACCGCCGGATCTTCATTGACTATAATAGGATCAGATGGCTTTCCGGCATACATGCTGACCTCTTCCACATGGCCGTCATGTTTGACGCCCAGATAGGACGCGGGTGCATTGCGGGAAAATGAGCGATTTTTCGGCGCGAGTGCAAAGTGTTTTAATGCGTTTTGGACGCGCGTGGGAAAAATCGGAATGTTTGGTACCCAGACCCAAACCCAGACTTCATCACTGAAGTTCAGGTTTGGGTTGAGTATTCTGTATATTTTATTATTTTCCCTTATAACATGGTTATAAGGGAAAATAATAGCATTCTCACTACAGAATGCTTAGTAAAATGTGCATTAAGGGGTTAAAAATAAAAAAAATGTACTCACCATATCCACATTTTACTAAGCATTCTGTAGTGAGAATGCTATTATTTTCCCTTATTATAACCATGTTATAAGGGAAAACAATAAAGATCGTGTACCGTCTCTTAGGAACCTTGCGGGAAAATCGCACTGCATCCGCACTTAATTGCGGATGCTTGCGTTTTTCCCGCAGCCCCATTCACTTCTATGGGGCCTGCGTTGCGTGAAAAACGCAGAATATAGAGCATGCTGCGATTTTCACACAACGCAGAAGTGATGCGTGAAAATCACCGCTCATGTGCACAGCCCCATAGAAATGAATGGGTCCGGATTCAGTGCGGGTGCAATGCGTCCTCCTCACGCATTGCACCCGCGCGGAAAACTCGCCCGTGTGAAAGGGGCCTTACTGTTTAGTCTAACCCATGTGCTTCTCTTTTTGGTTTCTCCTCAATGATAGGTCTCCAGCTTCTATTAAATTGCATTTACCTCAAAAAAAGAAAGTCTGCAACTAACGAAAGAAGCATTTATAGTATCGTACATAAATGCCTGAATACAGTGGGGCAGAGATGAATCATTAGTTAATTCCGATCTGTTCATGTTGGACATAACCTCAAAAACAGTAGCACTTTGTGTTACCACAAAGTATTGGCATGCAGTATGTATATGGCATTGTTATTTTATCAAATTTCTTTTCTGTGTAATCCATATGTTAACATCAGAGATTTGGCCAAACCTGCTGTTAATTTATCATTGGTACGCATGATACAAACTGCCCTTATAATCTGGAGGAATATGTTTGTTAATAAGATTTGTTTGTTCCCTCAGAACAGATGTCCTACTAATTGATTTAGCGTTTTATAGGGATAAATCAAATCCTTAATTTTGGGATTAGAAATAATTCCAAATCCCTTATAAAATTGCCTAAATGCCAGAATGATAAACACCTTAGATAGCTCAGAGGGAGCTCTGATGCTATCTGCAACAAGGTTGTATACAGTAAAATTTCTTTCCGAGGACCACCAAGAATTGCATTGAAAAGTGGTCTGAGCAGGATAGTCTTCTTAAAGAAGATGGCTGGTATACAAGATATGCGGTGGAAGTGAAAATTTGTCAAAAGAAATCTGGCTGAATGAGAGGGTATTCTTTTAAACGGGTGGGCTTTTGGAGATTTTGCACTACTGAAATGTAATAATTAGCCAATGTTCTGGTAGAGATCTGCTGTGCCTCGCCCACTATCAAGCACTGTCCAGCAGATCATTTCTACAGTTAAGTAATTGAGGTTTTTCAGAAGACAACAGCAAAAGCTCAACCAGGTTTCATGGGAAATAGTTGTGAAACACTAATAATTTTATCCTTCTGTCTAATTTATAGGATATTTAGGGATTGCAGCTGGTCCTGTATCCAGCTTCTTACCGTAGGACGTCGACCTGGCTTGTCTAGCACTTAAATTATATATCACTGGACAACTTGTCATATTATGGGACCCAATATACAACCCTTCATTGCTTCAAAAGAAAAATATACTAAGTCAAAGCTGGAAATAGTTGGCAGAATTGACTGTCTAGGGCACAGTGGGAATAGTAGGGCAACACATTGACATGATTTTGGTAACTATTTTGCATCTGTGTTTTAAAGCCAAAACTAGAAGTGTAACCTACAGAGGAAAAGTATAAGGACAATTTCACACGGTCAGTTTTTATAAGCCAAAACCAGGAGTGGGACTAAAACACAGAAGGGACACAAATCTTTACCTATAGGTTCCAATCCTGGTCTTAGGTTACAAATGAAAAATACTGACCATGTAAAAGTGGCCTAAAGATAGTAGAGGAGAGGGCAATGCTATAAATTATCTTGTGTATATGGTCTGTTTAATGTATTCATCTTCTCATACTAGGTATAGACAGAGGTCTCATTGGGTTTGCCTCCTCAGGAGAACTCCTGCTATTGTGGTCAGTCCTTTAAAGTGGTTATCCAGCATTTTAATATTGATGGCCTATCCTCAGGGATCAGAGTCCCAACAACACCGCCGATCAGCTGTTTGAACAGGCCTTGAATGCTTAGGCCTCTTCCTAGGGCAGCGATGTCACTGTACATCACTCATATGGCCTAGGTGAAGTTCACGCCTAATCAAATATATGGGCCTGTGCGGCAATACTAAGAACAGCTTCTATCTAATGGATGGCACTGTGCTTGGTAAGCTGCAAAGAGGGTTGCAGCACTCATCGAAGTTCCAGTGAGCGCCACAGGCTCTTCAAACAGCTGACCGGTGGGGTGCCTGGAGTCGGACCCCTGCCAATATGATATTGATGATCTATCCTGAGGATAGGCCATCAATATCAAAATCCTAGATAACCCCCTACTGTGTGTTTATTTGAAATGTGGTTGCCTAAAAGTTTTTTTATACTTGCGGGCTCTTTCACACTTAGCGTATTTCTTTTCCGGCATAGAGATCCATCGTCGGGGCTCCATGCCGGAAAAATACTGATCAGGATCATCCTAATGCATTCTGAATGGAGATAAATCCATTCAGGATGCATCAGGATGTCTTCAGTTAAGGACCGGAACGTTTTTTGGCCGGAGAAAATACCGCAGCATTTGCTCCGGCCAAAAATCCTGAACACTTGCCGCAAGGCCGGATCCGGAATTAATGCCCATTGAAAGGCATTAATCCGGATCCGGCCTTAAGCTAAACGTCGTTTCGGCGCATCGCCGGATCCGATGTTTAGCTTTTTCTCAATGGTTACCATGGCAGCCAGGATGCTAAAGTCCTGGTTGCCATGGTAAAGTGTAGTGGGGAGCGGGGAGCAGTATACTTACAGTCCGTGCGGCTCCCGGGGCGCTCCAGAGTGACGTCAGGGCGCACTACACGCATGGATCACGTGATCGCATGGATCACGTGATCCATGTGCATGGGGCGCTCTGACGTCATTCAGGAGCGTCCCGGGAGCCCCACGGACTGTAAGTATACCGCTCCCCACTACTACTATGGCAACCAGGACTTTAATAGCGTCCTTGCTGCCATAGTAACCTCAAAACATTTCGAAGACTGATCAGGATCCTGATCAGTCTTCTAATGCTTTCAGGCGACTTGCGTTCTGATGGATCCAGCGGGACGGAAGTGCCTGCCGGATCCTCAGAACGCAAGTGTGAAAGAGGCCTAAGTGGATAACAGAATTGCGATGCCTACTTTTTAAAAATAAGTGACCAGATCTGCCAGTTGCAGTATCAGTATTGAGCTAATATACTGTATATCAACCCACTAGGAATTCATATATGAGTAACTTATTTATTGCATTTCCCCTTATTACATCATTCCCGTTAGAACAAATGACTCAAGAATGTACTGGCCTATACATTATGTTCTCATGTTTTCTATTCAAATTACTACATGATACTAGACCTTAACTTGATAGCAACCAATCGCTTTGTGAAAATCACCGCTCATGTGCATAGCCCCATAGAAATGAATGGATCAGGATTCAGGAGGGCGCATTGCACCCGCACAGAAAACTCGCCCGTGTGAATGGGGCCTAAGGGGCTATGCACATGAGCGGTGATTTTCTCACATCACTTTAACGTTGCATGAAAATCGCAGTATGCTCTACTTTCTGCGTTTTTCACGCAACACAGGCCCCATAGAAGTGAATGGAGCTGCGGGAAAATCACAAGCATCCGCAAGCAAGTGCGGATGCGGTGCGATTTTCCCGCATGGTTGCTAGGAGATGATCGGGATGGGGACCCGATCTTTATTATTTTCCTTATAACATGGTTATAAGGAAAAATAATAGCATTCTAAATACAAAATACTAAGTAAAAAGGGCAATAGAGGGTTAAAAATAAAAAAAACTATTAAAGGACCTTCCGTAACATCACTGGGCCACATGGTCCAATCACCTGCTTCCATGATTGGACCATGTGACCCAGTGACGCCACGGAAGGTACGTAACCCCCCCAGCTGAAGACAGATCAGGAGACCGGCAGCTACGCGATCAATTGGAGGAGGTGAGTTAATTTTTTTTTTTTTTAACCCTCTATTGCCCTTTTTACTTAGCATTCTGTATTTAGAATGCTATTATTTTCCTTTATAACCATGTTATAAGGGAAAATATAAAGAATACTCAACCCCAAACAGGACTGATGAAGTCCGGCTTCAGGTCTGGGTACCAAACATGCCGGTTTTTCTCACGCGCGTGCAAAATGCATTACAACAGTTTGCACACGCGCGGAAAAATCGTGCATTTTCCCACAACGAGTCAAACACGACGCCCGTGTGAAAGAGGCCTAAAGGTTTTATTAGATGGGCAGATTTTCTGCCCGATAATCACTAATGAGTGTTCCATTGAACGCTCATTAGCGATTATCTGGCAGTCTAATACTGCCTCCGATTGCCCGATGAATGAGCAAACTCTCGTTCAATGGGCAATTTAAATCTTTCAGCATGCTGAAAGATCTGGATTTGTCGACACTCGACAGTAGATTGTACTGTGTAATCACGGTCTGCTGCTGGCACGCCGCTTCTCTGCATGGGGACAAGCAATTGCTCCTACCCATGCTAAGGAGGACATCGCTGCATGTAATAACAGCGGTGTCCTCGGCTAGCAATCAGCATTGGGGTGTCTAATAGATCCGTAAAGTCTCATTTACACGTCCGTGTTCATGCTCAAATTTGTGAGCAGGTGGTCAGAGATGCATCCGTGAAGCTGTCTGTGAAGGATCCGTGTTGGGTCCGTGGGTCCATTTTTTGCTGTCTGTGTGCCATCCGTGTTTCACTGACACTGAACAGCTGAAAAATACGTTTCAAAGCATCTCTTCCTAATGATCTATGAAACACGGAAGCAACATAGATGACATCCGTGTTGCATCCGTGCTTTTCACGGACCCATAGACTATAATGGACGTGATGGATTTGTGAACACGGACAAAATAGAGCATGTATCCGTGCTAAAAACACTGACCAACGGACCATGCTAAAACCCTGATGTTGGGCAACCTTGTTATTCGTCATGATTTTCCTGTATAAATCGTTGGTTGTTACGATAAAAAATGTCAATTAAATATATCATATAGGAGACACACAGTGATATTTGAGAAGTGAAATGAAGTTTATTGGATTTACAGAAAGTGTGCTATAATTGTTTAAACAAAATTAGGCAGGTGCATAAATTTGGGCACTCTTGTCATTTTATTGATTCCAAAACCTTTAGGCCCCTTTCACACGGGCGAGTTTTCCGCGTGGGTGCAATGCGTGAGGAGGACGCATTGCACCCACACTGAATCCGGACCCATTCATTTCTATGGGGCTGTGCACATGAGCGGTGATTTTCACGCATCACTTCTGCGTTGCGTGAAAATCGCAGCATGCTCTATATTGTGCGTTTTTCACGGAACGCAGGCCCCATAGAAGTGAATGAGGCTGCGGAAAAATCGCAAGCATCCGCAAGCAAGTGCGGATGCAGTGCGATTTTCCCGCATGGTTGCTTAGCAACGGGACCAGATCTTTATTATTTTCCCTTATAACATGGTTATAAGGGGAAATAATAGCATTCTTAATAAAGAATGCATAGTAAAATGAAGAGGAAGGGGTTAAAAATAATAAAAGTTAACCACCTCAGCCCCCCTAGCTTAAACACCCTTAATGACCAGGCCACTTTTTACAATTCTGCACTACACTACTTTCACCGTTTATTGCTGCGTCATACAACTTACCACCCAAATGAATTTTGCCTCCTTTTCTTCTCACTAATAGAGCTTTCATTTGGTGGTATTTCATTGTTGCTGACATTTTTACTTTTGCTATTTTTTGCTATTAATAAAAATTTAACGACATTTTTGCCAAAAAATGACATTTTTCGCTTTCTGTTGTAAAATTTTTCAAAAAAAACTACATTTCTATATAAATTTTTCTCTAAATTTATTGTTCTACATGTCTTTGATAAAAAAAAATCCAATAAGTGTATATTTATTGGTTTGGGTAAAAGTTATAGCGTTTACAAACTATGGTGCAAAAAAGTGAATTTTGGCATTTTGAAGCAGCTCTGACTTTCTGAGCATCTGTCATGTTTCTTCAGGTGCTAGATTGTCAGGATAGTATAAATATCCCCCAAATTACACCATTTTAGATAGAAGACACCCCAAAGTATTCATGGAGGGGCATGGTGAGTTCATGTATCATTTCATTTTTTTTCACAAGTTAGCAGAAAATGACACTTTCTGAGGAAAAAAAAAATATAATAAAGTTTCCATTTCTGCTAACTTCTGGCAAAAAAAATTTTAATCTCAGACGGACTCACTATGCCCCTCAGTGAATACCTTGGGGTGTCTACTTTCCGAAATGGGGTCGTTTGTGGGGTGTGTTTACTGTTCTGGCATTTTGGGCGGGGCTAAATTGTGAGCAACCATGTAAAACCTAAAGGTACTCGTTGGTATTTGGGCCCCTTTGCGCACCCAGGCTGCAAAAAAGTGTCACTCATGTGGTATCGCCGTACTCAGGAGAAGTAGGGCAATGTGTTTTGGGGTGTATTTTTACATATACCCATGTTGGGTGAGAGAAATATCTCTGTAAACTGACAACTTTGTATAAAAAAAATTAAAAAGTTGTTGTTTACAGAGATATTTCTCACAAAAAGTATGGGTATATATAAAAATACACCCCAAAACACATTGCCCTACTTCTCCTGAGTACGGCGATACCACATGAGTGACACTTTTTTGCAGCCAAGATGCGCAAAGGGGCCCTAATTCCAATGAGTACCTTTAGGTTTTCACAGGATATTTTTACGCATTTGGATTCCAGACTTCTTCTCACGCTTTAGGGGCCCCTAAAATGCCAGGACAGTATAAATACCCCACATGTGACCCCATTTTGGAAAGAAGACACCCCAAGGTATTCCGTGAGGGGTATGGTGAGTTCATGTAAAATTTTATTTTTGTCACAAGTTAGTGGAATATGAGACTTTGTAAAAACAAAATTAAAAAAATATATATAAATTTCCGCTAACTTGTGCCAAAAATAAAAATTCTGTGAACTCGCCATGCCCCTCACAGAATACCTTGGGGTGTCTTCTTTCCAAAATGGGGGTCACTTGTGGGGTATTTATACTGACCTGGCATTTTAGGGGCCCTAAAGCGTGAGAATCAAATGCGTAAAAATGCCCTGTGAAATCCTAAAGGTACTCATTGGTTTAGGGCCCCTTTGCGCATCTTGGCTGCAAAAGTGTCACTCATGTGGTATCGCCGTACTCAGGAGAAGTAGGGCAATGAGTTTTGGGGTGTATTTTACATATACCCATGTTGGGTGAGAAATATCTCTGTAAATGACAACTTTTTACATTTTTTTATTCAAAGTTGTCAATTTACAGAGATATTTCTCTCACCCAGCATGGGTATATGTAAAAATACACCCCAAAACACATTGCCCTACTTCTCCTGAGTACGGTGATACCACATGTGTGACACTTTTTTGCAGTCAAGATGCGCAAAGGGGCCCAAATTCCAATGAGTACCTTTTAGGAGGGCATTTTTACGCATTTTTCTTCTCACGCTTTAGGGCCCCTAAAATGCCAGGGCAGTATAAATACCCCACATGTGACCCCATTTTGGAAATAAGACACCCCAAGGTATTCCATGAGGGGCATGGCGAGTTCATAGAAGATTTTTTTTTTGGCACAAGTTAGCGGAAATAGATTTTTTGTTTTTTTCTCACAAAGTCTCCCTTTCCGCTAACTTTTGACTAAAAGTTGAATTTTTATGGACTCACTATGCCCCTCAGCGAATACCTTGGGGTGTCTTCTTTCCAAAATGGGGTCACATGTGGGGTATTTATAATGCCCTGGCATTTTATGGGCCCTAAAGCGTGAGAAGAAAAATGCGTAAAAATGCCCTCCTAAAAGGTACTCATTGGAATTTGGGCCCCTTTGCGCATCTTGGCTATATATAAAAATACACCCAAAACACATCGCCCTACTTCTCCTGAGTACGGCGATACCACATGTGTGACACTTTTTTGCAGCCAAGATGCGCAAAGGGGCCCTAAAACCAATGAGTACCTTTAGGATTTCACAGGGCATTTTTACGCATTTGGATTATCACGCTTTAGGACCCCTAAAATGCCAGGACAGTATAAATACCCCACAAGTGACCCCATTGTGGAAAGAAGACACCCCAAGGTATTCTGTGAGGGGCCTGGCGAGTTCACAGAAAAAAAAAATTTTTGGCACAAGTTAGCGGAAATTGATATATATATATTTTTTTTTACAGTCTCATATTCCACTAACTTGTGACAAAAAATAAAATTTTACATGAACTTACCATACCCCTCACGGAATACCTTGGGGTGTCTTCTTTCTAAAATGGGGTCACATGTGGGGTTTTTGTACTGCCCTGGCATTTGAGGGGTCTCCGCAATCATTACATGTATGGCCAGCATTAGGAGTTTCTGCGATTCTCCTTATATTGAGCATACGGGTAATGAGATTTTTTTTTTCCGTTCAGCCTCTGGGCTGAAAAAAAAAAAAAATGAATGGCACAAATTTTTTCATTCGCATCAATCAATGTGGATGAAAAAATCTCTGCCAAAATCAGTGACTGCGGTGCGGTGGGCTGGGCGCTAGCTACCTAACAAGTAGCTAACTAACTGGCGGTGATAAGGGACCCTTATGCCCCATTCACATGTCCGCAATTCTGTTTGCGGAACGGAATTGCGGACCCATTCATTTCTATGGGGACAGACTTTGTCCCGCTTCGATCCGGAATTACGGATCCGCGCTTCCGGGTCTGCACTTCTGTTCCGCAAAAATATAGAACATGTCCTATTCTTGTCCGCAATTGCAGACAAGAAAAGGCATTTTCTATATAGTTCTGGCAATGTGCGGATCTGCAAAATGCGGAAAGCACATTGCCGGTGTCCATGTTTTGAGGATCTGCGGATCCGTGGATCCGTGAATCCACGGATCCGCAAAACACATATGGACGTCTGAATGGACCCTTACAAGGGGTGTGATCAGTGACAGGGGGGTGATCAGTGACAGGGGGGTGATCAGGGAATCTAGATGGGGTGATCAAGGGGTTAACAAGTGAGGGGGGGGGTTAGTGTAGTGTTTGGTGCAACTTTACAGAGTTACCTGATCCTCTGGTGGTCGATCCCAGTAAATGGGACCACCAGAGGACCAGGTAGCAGGTATATCAGACGCTGTTAACAAAACAGCGTCTGATATACCTGTTTGATGCGATTTAATTCGCATCTACAGCCTGCCAGCGATTGATCATCGCTGGCAGGCTGTAGTTTACCTCCTGAGACGCTCGGCACTGTGAACGCGTGCGAACGCGCGCGCGTTCACAGGAAATCTCGCGTCTCGCGAGATGACGCGCCGACGCGTCAGATTAGAACTGCAGGACCGCCCGCCGGACGCATCCGTGCGTTAGGCGGTCCTGTAGTAGTTAACTTACCTTAGCCACTTGATCGCGTAGTTGTGATCTGTCCTCCCTTTCCCAGCATCAGCTAAGAACTAAAGGACCATGTGATTGGACCATGTGATTGGACAATGTGATGTGACGTCATCACAGGTCCTTTAGTTCTTAGCTGATGCTGGAAAAGAGAAGACAGATCGCAACTACGCGATCAAGTGGCTAAGGTAAGTTAACTTTTATTATTTTTAACCCCTTCCTCTTCATTTCACAATGCATTCTTTATTAAGAATGCTATTATTTCCCCTTATAACCATGTTATAAGGGAAAATAATAAATTCTCCAGAAGACCCGAAACCGGACTTCAGTGATGAAGTCCGGCTTCGGGTCTGGGTACCAAACATGGCGATTTTTCTCACGCATGTGCAAAACGCATTACAAACGTTTTGCACACGCGCGGAAAAATCGCTCATATTCCTGCAACACACCCGCATCTTATCCGGGCGTCAAACATGACGCCCGTGTGAAAGAGGTAAGCTCAGTGACCCCTGACCTACATACACAGGTGAATCCAATTATGAGAAAGAATAGTTAAGGGGGTCAATTGTAAGTTTCCCTCCTCTTTTAATTTTCTCTGAAGAGTAGCAATATGGGTGTCTCAAAACAACTCTCAAATGACCTGAAGACAAAGGTTGTTCACCATCATGGTTTAGGGCAGTGTTCCTCAATTCCAGTCCTCAGGGCCCACCTGCGGGTCATGTTTTCAGGATTTCCTTAGTATTTAGCAGGTGATATAATTAGTGTCAGTGCATCAGGACTCACCTCAGGTACTCATTCTGTGGGATATTCTGAAATCATGACCTGTAGGTGGGCCCTGAGGACTGGAGTTGAGAAACACTGGTTTAGGGGAAGGATACAGAAAGCTGTCTCAGAGATTTCAGCTGTCTGTTTCCACAGATAGGAACATATTGAGGAAATGGAAGACCACTGGCTCAGTTCAAGTTAAGGCTCGAAGTGGCAGACCAAGAAAAATCTCGGATAGACAGAAGCGACGAATGGTGAGAACAGTCAGAGTCAACCCACAGACCAGCACCAAAGACCTGGATGGAGTCACTGTGCACCGTTCAACCATTCAGGGCACTTCACACAAGGAGATGCTGTATGCGAGAGTGATGCAGAGGAAGCCTTTTCTCCCCCACAACACAAAAAGTGTCGCTTGAGGTTGGCTAAAGCACATTTGGACAAGCCAGCTTCATTTTGGAATAAGGTGCTGTGGACTGATGAAACTAAAATTGAGTTATTTGGGCATAACAAAGGGCGTTATGCATGGAGGAAAAAGAACACAGCATTCCAAGAAAAACACCTGCTACCTACAGTAAAATATGGTGGTGGTTCCATCATGCTGTGGGACTGAGTGGCCAGTGCAGGGACTGGGAATCTTGTCAAAGTTGAGGGACGCATGGATTCCACTCAGTATCAGCAGATTCTGGAGACCAATGTCTAGGAATCAGTGACAAAGCTGAAGCTCCGCCGAGGCAGACAGCGACCCTAAACACTGCTCAAAATCCACTAAGGCATTTATGCAGAGGAACAAGTACAACGTTCTGGAATGGCCATCTCAGTCCCCAGACCTGAATATAATTGAAAATCTGTGGTGTGACTTAAAGAGAGCTGTTCATGCTCGGAAGCCATCAAACCTGAATGAACTAAAGATGTTTTATAAAGAGGAATGGTCCAAAATACCTTCAACCAGAATCCAGACTCTCATTGGAACCTACAGGAAGCGTTTAGAGGCTGTAATTTCTACAAAAGGAGGATCTACTAAATATTGATTTCATTTCTTTTTTGTGGTGCCCAAATTTATGCACCTGCCAAATTTTGTTTAAACAATTATAGCACACTTTCTGTAAATCCAATAAACTTCATTTCACTTCTCAAATATCACTTTGTGTGTCTCCTATATGATATATTTAACTGACATTTTTTATCGTAACAACCAACGATTTATACAGGAAAATCATGACAATTAACAAGGTTGCCCAAACTTTCGCATCCCACTGTATAGAGGATTGGTAGAGCCGGCTCATTGATCCAGGGATTTATTCCTATTGCCATACTGAAGTAACATATAGCTTATTCAGAAACAGGCAGAACCTTGCCAATATAATCTTTATTATACTATATAGTTGGTATTTTTGCAGGCCTGCCCAATACTATGTTCCTTGTAACCCTCCATACTGTGTGCAAAGAGAAATGTGGCACTACACCTGTTCACAGGGCACAGATACATGGCATTGTCAATATGCCCATCTTATTTGTTCCTAATGGGACACATATGACAAAGCAAACAATGTAAAGTCTCTCACTGGTCCTTTAGCATAGTGTCGGGCTCAAATACCTAGGGCCTAAGAGAAGAAATAATTCTGAGGACCCACTGTCTGCCTTTACAGAAGTACGTGCCCTCCCTAATTGTGTTCTACACACATACACAGTATCAGCAATAATGATTAATAGATTATCATTGTGGTGAAACCAACCGCGCCACTGAGTTTTGGAGGGGACAGATTGCCAGCCTCTTGCCCCAGGATTATGGGCCCTCTCATCAGCCCATGCTAAACTTAAACCCCATGGCGATTTGACTGTGTTTGTGGCATCTGAGCGCTATTTGGATATATTGAGCGCTCAGATCCAAGCCATCTGGGGATATGTTAAATGTCTGTGTGTACTGTAAAGGGTGGGACATTATATATTGAATAATGATGTCTGTCCTATTGTCCCCACGTGTGTATTGGCGATTTCCCTTTGTCCTGGGAGATAATTGAATGAGTCCTCGATTGTCTCCAGGACAGAAGACATTGTGTATTCTCCTGCCTGTGATGATTACATTAACCTGTGTAGGGTAATTGTATCACAGGCAGAGGGGAGGGATATGCTGGGGGTGTCTGTATTGTCCCATTGTGTGTGATTGGCTGCTGTATCCCGTGTCGCAGTCTTCCTTCTGGTTCCCTAGGGGAGTGTCCACCAGGTGGGAGACCTGCATAAATACCGGGCAGGTAGCCCTCAATAAAAAGAATTCCTGTTTAACCATTAATACGGAGCCTCGTCTCGTACTTGGGGGGAATTGCTTCTTCAGAACGTTCTCTTGCCTGTTCCAGGAAAGGAGGACTTCGTATGGTTCCATTTCGGTGGATTCCAGCGGTTGTGGGTTGCTGTGCTCTTCTCCAGGGGAATCGCCTGAACGGTATTAACCCTCACTATACCGGGTTATACCGTAACAATCATTAACCCCCAAAAATGATAAATTCCTTGCTCTTGGTAGAACTGATCACAATGTCAAGTCTGGGTCCAACTCAAGATCCTTTAATCCATTCATGTCCCATGAACATGATTTAGTAAGACTCTGCAGGTCAGGAGCTCACTGACCAAAGTTTTTCTACCTCACAGGAGAGTAGTTACCAGATACACTGTAAGGCTTCATGCACACGAACGTATTTTCTTTCCGTGTCCGCAAAAAAAAACGGAAGGTACTCCGTGTGCATTCCGTTTCCGTATGTCCGTTTTTCCGTTACGCAAAAAAATAGAGCATGTCCTATTTTTTTCCAGCTTGCGGACAAGGATTGGCATTATTACAATGGATCTGCAAAAATAACGGATCCTAAAAAAATAACGGATGCCATACGGAACGTCATGCGTTTTTTTGGGAATCTGCAATTTGCGGATCGCAAAACACATACGGTCGTGTGCATGAGGCCTTAATCACCCTTTTTTCCTTAAGCGGCTTGTCTCGATCTTCTTTAATATCCACCTCACCCGCCACAGATGCTCCAGTGTTCTCCTACGATCTTTGTTTATATGCCTGGAGCATTTATGTAATGACTATAGCAAACCACTGGCCTCAAGAGTGATGCACGTATGGCACGTGGCTGCTGAGGCAAATGATTGGCTGGAGCAGTTATTTTGATTTACATCATGTCATTGCTGCAGGAAAACAAAAACTGGTAAGGAGTACCAGAGCTTGGACCTGAGCAGCAGAGATTTAACACGTGAATAATGGTATTTTATCCTAAATGAGTTGTCCCAGTGTTTAATACTGATGGCCTATCCTCAGGACAGGTCATCAGTATAAGATCGGTGGGGGTTTGACTCCCGTCACTCAGGAGCACTGCAGCCTCTTCCTGGGCGAATGACATCATGCAGTCACATGGACTAAGCGCAGCTCCGTCCCACTCAAGTGAATGGGGCTGAACTGCAATACCAAGCTCAGCTACTATACAATGTATGGCACCGTGTTTTCTAAACTGCAAGGAGGCAGCATGGCTCACTGGACCACCACAGCCTCTTCAAACAGCTGATAGATGGGGGAGCCTGGAGTCAGACTTCTACTGATCAAATACAGATTTTTTTTTTTTCAAAATTTTATTGAGAATCAAACAATTATTTTCCATACATATTCATATCAACATCATTATTACATTTCTTCCTTTTTAACCCCACCCATAAATAAAACCCTTTTTAACCCCTTCACGACCCTGCCATTTTTCAACTTAAGCCAAAATTTCTATTTCACTGCTTTTAAAACAGATAGTGATACCACCTAAAATAGTTATTACTTTACATTTCCCATATGTCTACTTCACGTTTGGATTGTAAATTACATTTTCTTTTTATGGGACCCACTTTTTAAGGACCAGTTCAGGTCGGAAGTCACTTTGTGGGGCTTAGATAATAGAAACCACCCATAAATGGCCACATTTTAGAAACAACACCCCTCAAGGTATTTAAAACTGATTTTACAGACTTTGTTAACCCTTTAGGTGTTCCACAAGACTTAGAGGAATATGTAGTTGAAATTTCATAATTTCACTTTTTTTGGCAGATTTTCCATTTTAATCCATTTTTAATCCAACAAAGCAAGGGTTAACAGCCAAACAAAACTCAATATTTATTACCCTGATTCTGTAGTTTACAGAAACACCCCATATGTGGTTGTAAACTGCTGTACGGGCACACGGCAGGGTGCAGAAAAGGAACACCATATGGTTTTCCACTGGGATAATTTTAGGTTGCCATGTCACACCCCTAGAGTAAAAAAAAAAAAAAGACCCCATTTTGGAAACTACGGGATAAGGTGGCAGTTTTGTTGTTCGTTGCTCAATATTACACTTTTTGTGATCAAGGTAACAAAAAAAAATAGCTGTTTTGGCACCGTTTTTTTTTACAATGACTAGGTTAGATCATGTGCTATTTTATAGAGCAGGTAGTTAAGGACGCGACAATACCAAAAATTTTTGGTTGTTTCAGTTTTACATAATAAAGCATTTTTTTTAGTGTCTCCATATTCTAAAAGCCAGTTTTTTTAATTTTTTGAGCGACTGTCTTATGTAGGGACTCATTTTTTTCGGTATGAGATGACGTTTGATTGGTACAATTTTAGGGAGCATATGACTTTTTGATCACTTGGTATTACACTTTGTGATGTAAGGTGACAAAAATTGGCTTTTTTTACACCGTTTCTATATATTATTATTTTTTTTTTACAGTGTTCAACTGCAGCAGGTGCTTACGGACGCGGCAATATATAATATGTATATCTTCTTTTTAGTTAAAGTTTTACACCATAACAGCATTTTTTTGGGGGAAAAATCATGTTTTAGTGTCTCCATATTCTGAGGGACAGTTTTTTTTATTTTTTGCCCGATTGTTTTATGTAGGGGCTCATTTTTTGCGGGATGAGGTGAATGTTTTGTAATGCATTGGCTGTCTGCTTTTATGCTGACAGCCTGCCTGTGAGACTCATCCTAAGGGCTAGATCTCACAGGCTTCCCTAGGAGGCTGCCTTCTCTGCCATCGGGTCCCCATCACTGCAGCGCGGGGACCCGATGGAGATGCGGAGGCTTTGACCATGGCATATAAGGGATTAATACGCCGACATCGGTGTATTCACCTATGCCGGCATATGCAGCAGGGACCTGGCTGTCAGTGACTGACAGATATGTGCCGCTGATCGGGCAGGCGCAGCTCCTGCACCCGCCCGATCAGCCTGCTGTACATGTACGTCGCGGGTCCTTAAGGCTAAGTTCAGACTTGCGCGTTTTACAGCGCGTTCAAACGCGCTGTAAAACGCTCAACACATGAGAGCCAATGCTTTCCTATGGCCCTGGTTCTCGCTTGAGCGTTTTACAGCGCGTTTGAACGCGCTGAAAAACGCCCTACGCTCAAAAAAGTTCTTGAGCTTCTTTGGGGCGTTTTGTGATTGACGCCAGAGTAGTCAATCACACGAACTCGCGTACAACGCACGTTTCTTATTTCCAAAAACGCACTGTAATACGCGCAACAAAAAACGCGCGTAAAACGCACATATCAAATACGCTCAAGTGTGAACCCAGCCTCAGTCACCTTCAGCTGTGACGTACATGTACGGCAAGGGTCCTTAAGGGGTTAAGCATTGAGCCATTTTTGGTGTACTGTTTTATATTATGGAGTACACCCTGAAGTTTTACAAAAGAACGAGAGATGTTGTCACACTTCCCCCTGAGTTAATGGATATCCTGGTAACTAGAGATGAGCGGATTTCCACTTTTGGAATTCGTTCACACTTCGTTTGTTGGTAAAAGGTGAATTGCATTATGGATTCTGTTACCACGGACCATAGCGCAATTCTATGACGGAATGCCTTTAGAGGCATTCCGTTATATATTCCATCATAATAGAAGTCTATGGGCTGCAAAACGGATCCGTCCCGTTTGTTATGCAGGTGAGTCCTCTCCTGTTCCCGAGTCCTCTCCTGCATAACAGAAACGGGACGGATCCGTTTTGCAGCCCATAGACTTCTATTATGATGGAATATATAACGGAATGCCTCTAAAGGCATTCCATCATAGAATTGTGTTATGGACTGTGGTAACAGAATCCATAACGCAATTCACCTTTTACCAACAAACGAAGTGTGAATGAATTTCATCTCTACTGGTAACATTGTCCATACAGGTTACACACAAGAGTAAAGATGCAAACAAATATGAAAATAGACTTGATGCATAAAATGTATAATTGCAACATTTATTAGAAACTTGACAAGTGAAGACACAACATCCATTTTTTGCATTGACAGTGTTGACATTTGGTTTTTCATACGGTATAATTAAAAGGGAATATGTCACCAGCGACCTCCCTTATCCAACTGTTTGCATAGACACGACTGTGGTTCATCTGAGTTTTTCTTTTGTTGATCCGAGGCTCTGTTCCTGAGTTATACTTTATTGATATGCAAATTAGGCCTTTGGTGCAATGAAGGTGTCACTGTTGATCTTGTTGCACCCAAGCTCATCTCCTTTCTGCGGCCGGCCCTTCCCTGACTGCTTTGATTGACAGGGCCACAGGGTAAGGCAGCCGCAGCTAGGGAGGGTCTGGCCAGAAATGATTGGAGCTTGGGTGCAACAAGATCAATGATGATGACCTGATTGCACCAAAGTCCAAATCTGCATATTAAGAAAAAGTATCATAACTTGGTAACAGAGCCTCGGATCACCAAAATAAAAACAGCGTTTTAATCAGGTGAACTACAGCTATGTGCCTGTGAAAAAACATTTTTCTTCATAAGTAACATTTTTAGATTTTAATTTGGGGTTGTAAACGACAATTTTTAGAAGCAATGTCTAGATGAGGTGTTGACCAGTCACATATAAGGCTTAATGGCAGACTGGGTATAAAGGTCATCAGCATTTCCAGGTAAAAGGATGAGATCCCGGGGTAAGTTTCTATAATAAAGGCACCACTACTGGCAAACAAACACTTGCCAATAATGAGCCATTCAGACAGATAAAAAACAAAATATATAAAATGCAATCCTTATTGGTCCATATAGTCTACAAAAAATAACGTACTAAGTGCCTTGCAGATCCAGCTGCATGCTTACGTCACAATACAAAAAAAGTTATTTTTTCTGAGCCCAAGATTTTCAGCCGTTGCCTGGTGTTTCGCCATTATCCAAGACTCCATAACACCAAGTATGGCACAGATAGATACTCCACAGACACAGATAGTCAGTTCTTTTGCACTGCTGAGAGTTCACAAGATGACCAGAATTAAGCAGGGTCCAGCGGCATCACCTGTCCATTAGTGACATGAAGGGTATCCATTGGTTCCTGGATTTACATTCAGCGCAATAATTAAAGACCTCGTCCAAACTTGAACACTTCCAGGAATTGTTGTGTGGATTCTGTATTTAAGAAATAGGAACAATTAGCAATGGTGAAACCCAAGCGCGGACGCATACACTCCAGTTAGAAATAAAGGGATTGGCCAATGTGCTAAAAACAACACCACAATCAGCACTAATATACTGCTATAAGGGCATCTACGTCATTGTCACCATCCCCTTGTGTAGCACAGCCAGCTGCCATCCCACCGTAGCCAGTGATGGATCGGCACACGATTGGATCCCTTTATCAGCAGCATACAACTAGTTACCCATGCCATGCACAGTGTTACTCAATGGAGGCCGCTGATGGACATGGTCTAGTCTTGTGCCCATTTCTAAAATGGGAATGGCAATTGGGCGCCTTTTGGGCTGATAGTAACTTCCTCTGTGGAGGGCCATATGGACACATATGATGTAAGCACTAACCTGCAGAGCAAATCCTGGAAATTCAGACTAACTGACTGCCCAAAATGTATATTCTGCAACTAGATTTGCCCTATAAGAGGGCAAATAAAGTATACATAAGAACTGGAGTGCCTCAGTTGATATTAATTTGTTCTAAAAACTCACCGATACAAGGATGCAATGAAGATCCATGGGCTCGGAGCTTGGTTCAATCTGACTATGAATGATCTCGGACAGGCGTTGAAGGCCGGATACTCTCAAAATGTTGATGTCATTGTCACAGCAAAAGGCTTGTAACAGTGTAAAGTGTATGCTCAGTGCGACATCATCTTCATGTTCCGGATCTGCTGCTAGAAGACATAGGACCACACTGTCAGGATCTCTGTGGATGAGGAGAGAAATCACGTTATTTAAAAGGTTATAACCATTGTAGGCTATGGTCACTTTAAATGCAGTAACCCATTCTAAACCATACATAAAGGTCTCCATTCCTGATTCAGGGAACGCTGCAGCGCATGTACAAGTTAGGCCCCATTCACACAACCGTGTTTTTGCTCTGCATCCGATATGTATTTTTTGCGGTTTGGATGCGGAACCATTTATTTCAATGGGACTACACAAAATGCGTCATCCGTGTGTCCATTCCGCAGCCCCGCAAAAAAGACAGAACATGCCCTATCCTTGTCCGTTTTGCAGACAAGAATAGGCATTGTTAAAATGGGACTGCAAAAAAACTAAAACACGTATACAACATGGACGTCACATATTTTTTTGCAGATCTGCATTTTGCGGGATGCAAAATACATACAGTTGTGCGAATACACTCTTAGGACTCATGCACACAAACTTATTTTCTTTCAGTGTCCATTGCGGTTTTTTTTGCAGACCATATGCGGAACCATTCATTTCAATGGGTCCGCAAAAAAAAACGGAAGTTACTCCATGTGCATTCCATTTCCGTATGTCCGTATTTCTGTTCCGCCCCCCCAAAAAAAAGAACATGTCCTATTATTGTCCGCATAACGGACAAGGATAGTACTGTTCCATTAGGGGCCGGCTGTTCCATTCCGCAAAATATGGAATGCACACGGATGTCATCAGTATTTTTTGCGGACCACAAAATACATACGGTCGTGTGCATGAGCCCTTATAAAGAGGCCTTAGGTCTCTTTCACACATCAATGTTTGGTCAGTGATTTCATTCAGTGATTGTGAGCCAAAATGAAATCTGATGGAAATCCCTAATCAAACACTGACTCAACACCCAACTCTGCTGGTCACATATTAGCAATGTAAATGAGCCCTTAAGCTGATGCGATAGGCACGTGCCAGCAGTCTATTAAGTGTAACACGAGTGTACAGTCATCATGAACCTCAAGGAATGTAGGACAACCACTGGCGACCTACCTGTCCATCATCTGTGCTGATTCATAGACACCAATGGTCAGTGACTCTCGCCTATGGGCATCAACGAGGACGTCCTCTAGAGCCGTGGCTACCGGATGCATCCTGTATATAGAGAAACAGCAGGTGATACATTGTACAACACAGACATTCAGCAGGTATGGTACTACAGGTATAATACAGCTGCCATATATCCATAGGAGGGCCACAGGTCTGCACATACAGAATATACACGCTACTCTATGGCAGGTACACTACATGTATGTAATATAGCATGCTTATATATAAAATGACTACATAAAACAGGATGCTGCATGCCCTATGTAATCCTGACTGCAGACAGTCCTGGATAATCCTTTATACTATACAGGTAGGTGCATAAAGTATGGAGGTAAGTCATGGCATGTCATCACATAGGGAAGAGTAGGACTTACGTTTCGTTATGGTTGTCACAGGTATCAGCATCCTCCAGTGTCATAATGAGAGAGTCTAGGAGTCGTCCTAGTGAAGAATAATCCACAGCGATGTGTAATAGTATCCTATAGATAAATCCCGAGCTAGCTGCGCACTCCCAGCAGTCTCCAGCTTCTATGGTCCCCGCTGCAGCCTCCGCTCCTTATATGTGCTGCCGGCAGGGGGCGGGGCCAGACGCGGCCATTGGCTCTTCCCGTCTATGACAGGGCGCCCACACGCCGCTCGCTGTGGAGGAGAGGACGTGACGGGCTGACAGCGCTTTGTATGGAGCGAGCAGCCTGCTCTGTCCTTGTGCCCCTCACAGCCCTTAACTTAGCAGAATGAGTGCCAAGATGGAGAGGGGCATAAGGCAGACACACGAATTAGTAAACAAAGGGGCAACCTTACACTGCCCCCAATAATCCATATACAATGGGGCAAATTTACAAAGTTTGTATAGATGGAGTAATGTATGAAGCCGAAAGGTTGGTGTTGGTGGAGTAGGCATTGGTGCCAAGTGTACAATGCATTTGCGCCAGTTTACTCAGTGGTGGCTGATGTTTTGTGGGCTTCATTTTTGGCCAGATTTATCATTGTGACTAGAGATGAGCGAATTTCATATTTTGAAATTCGTTCACACTAAGTTTACTGGTAAAAGGTTAATTGCGTTATGGATTCCACTACCACGGTCTATAACGTAATTCAATGACGGAATGCCTTTAGAGGAATTCCGTTATTCATTCCGTTATAATAGAAGTCTACGGGCTGCAAAACGGATCGTTCCTGTTATGCAGGGGAGTACTCAGGATCAGGAGAGGACCCCCCTGCATAACGGAAAAGGGACAAATCCATTATGCAGCCCATAGACTTCTATTATGACGGAATGAATAACGGAATGCCTCTAGAGGCATTCTGTCATAGAATTGCGTTATGGTCCGAGGTAACAGAATCCATAACGCAATTCACCTTTTACCTGAAATTCGCTCATCTCTAAGGCTATTTTCACACATGCGGCAGGACGGATCCGGCAGGCTGATCGGTCCTGCCGCAAGTGCCCGTGCACTACCGTGCTGCTGCTCTGTCCCCAATGACAATAATGGGGCGGGGTCTGGCGATCTCTGGCCGTGCTGCGCCGTAGCTCCGTCCCCCGCCCCCATTATAGTCAAGGGGAATGGAGTGGCAGCACGGCAGTGCACGGGCACTTGCGGCAGGACGGATCCGGCAGGCTGAATAGCCTGCTGGATCCGTCCTGCCGCAAGTGTGAAAGTACCCTAATTGTGACTCTTTGAAAAAAAAAGACACAAGTCACCCCAAAAAGTTGCAGTTCTTTAAAGGCGTTCAGAGTCGGAAATCTGTACAATAATAAATGAGGTAAAACTTTAGACTGAAAATCCAGGGGAAATTTAGAGGGCCATCTCTATGCCCCCCTCTCCACTTTCTGTAAAGGGGGAGTGGAGGGGGCAGATCAGGTAGGCCGGTACATAAATGATGACTGAATAATACACCAGCTATACTGGGTGATGGACTGCCAGAGGATGTACCTAATTTATGACCTCCATACAACAAATCTAACAAATGGCGTGCAACATTTTGTAAAGTTTTTGCAAGAAAAAAACACAACCCATGACACACTCCATAAAAATGAGAGCAAAAAGTATGTTAACACATTACACCACAAGTATCAGCGAGGTGAGATGAATGGAAGAGCTGAGGCGCTGTAGGATGCTAGGTTTAGTATAGCTGCACGGCGGTAATCCCATAGAAATTAATGGGATCGCCGTGCCAGTGACAAGAAATCCAGCAGTGTTGGATTTCTTGCGACTGTCACAGCGATCCTATTCATTTCTATGGGATCTCCACTACTGTATTTCACTGTATGAAAGGAGTTGTCCAGGATTAGAGGATAAATTGGCAGCAGAGAATATTCTAAAATAATAAAAAAATAAAAACGATTAGGCCTCTTTCACACAAGCGTGTCCGGATTAGGTCCGGATGCGTCGTGGATGCGTTCAATTGTTCAGTTTTTTCCGCGCGGGTGCAATGCGTTTTGATGCGTTTTTCACGTGCGTGATAAAAACTGAAGGTTTACAAACAACATCTCCTAGCAACCATCAGTGAAAAACGCACCCGCACGTGCTTCCGGATGCAATGCGTTTTTCACGCAGCCCTATTCGCTTCTATGGAGCTAGGGCTGAGTGAAAAACGCAGAGTATAGAACATGATGCGATTTTAACGCAACACACAAGTGATGCGTGAAAAAAAACGCTCATGTACACAGACCCATTGAATCGAATGGGTCAAGATTTACTGCGGGTGCAATGCGTTCACATCACGCATTGCACCCACGCGGAAAACTCGCCCGTGTGAAAGGGGCCTTAGTCACCCGTTAACTACCCTGCTCCTCCAGTAGTCCCTGATTGCTGCAGCAGTGATATTCTGTGCATTCACGTAATCATTCGTGCCAATTACTGGCCTCATGTATGGTAAAGGACTGCTGAGGCCACTGACTGCAGTGATCACGTAGATGTACGGCACGGCATTACTGCAGCAAAGTAAACTAAGACTGGCAGGAGCACTGGAGAGATGCTGGATTTAGCAAGTGAGTAATGGTTATTTTATTATTTTACTATTTTATTATTAGATTCCCAATCCTGGACAATTTCTTTAAGGCTTCATGCACACGGCCGTTGTTGTGGTCCACGTCCGAGCCGCATATTTTGCGGCTCGGGCGCGGACCCATTCACTTCAATGGGGCCGCAAAAGATGCGGACAGCACTCCGTGTGCTGTCCGCATCCGTTGCTCCGTTCCGTGCCCCCGCCAAAAAAATAGAGCATGTCCTATTCTTGTCCGTTTTGCGGACAAGAATAGGCATTTCTATAATGAGCCACGTTCCGTTACGCAAATTGCTTCCATGTTTTGCGGATCTGCGGTTTGCGGACCGCACAAAACACCAACGGTCGTGTGCCTGTAGCCTAAGGCCTCTTTCACACGGGCGTCATGTTTGACGCCCGGATAGGATGCGGGTGCGTTGCGGGAATATGCGCAATTTTTCCACGCGTGTGCAAACTTTTGTAATGCGTTTTGCACGCGTTGGAAAAATCGCCATGTTTGGTACCCAGACCCGAACCCTAACTTAATCACTGAAGTCCGGTTTTGGGTTGAGTATTCTGGAGAATTTATTATTTTCCCTTATAACATGGTTATAAGGGAAAATAATAGCATTCTTAATACAGAATGCTTAAAAAAATGTGGATTAAGGGGTTAAAAATAAAAAACCTAACTCACCTTAGCCACTTGATCACATAGTTGGCGATCTCTCTTCTCTCTTCAAGCTTTAGCTGCAGTCTAAAGGACCTGTGATGACATCACATCACATGGTCCAATATAAACCGGAGTACCCCTTTTAGTCCTTTTACATAGACAGAGGATCAAGGCAATTATTGGTAATGAGTGTCTGTAAATGTGTCACCAATCACCCGATAAGTAACATGTATACAGGGGGGGGAGATTGATTAAAAGTGGTGTAAACGAAAACATAGCAACCAATCAGATTCCACCTTTCATTTTAAAGAGCTCCTTTGAAAAATGAAAAGTAGAATCTGATTGGTTGCTAGGGGCAACTAAGCCAGTTCTCCTTCATACCACTTTTCATAAATCTCTCCCAATGAATCTATATGGAGACGAAGGATCACAGCATCAATCATTTTTGCAATATAGAGGGGATAATTGCTGCATATAACAAACTATAATCTCCACTCAACGATTAGGCAGTGATTAGGAAGGAGTAGTTCCTTCCTAATCCTCACCAATGCATTAGCACATGTAAAAGGGGCCATTGCTCTCTCTTTTTCTGAAGCCTCAGAATAACATGTATCGTCTAATCAGAGTCTGAGATGTGTGTATGGAGATGTTCAGGTTACAGAATACATTAGAATGAGACTTCTCATGTATTGTAAGCCCACTGATGTGTATTGGTCTTCTGGGCTTTTGTATGCATACGAGTAGACTTGTTTTCAAGTTACCATAGACCACACAATAAGGTGTAAACTTAGGATGGTCCAGATATACTAATGTGTCTGCATCCAGAATATCTCTAAAAAGTGACACAATTTGGCACAGCTAGGGTTTCTTTACTTTTTCCCCAACTTGCCCAAAAGGGTGGAGGGGCTTACCAGGAAGTGATGGAAAGGACATGTACTAAGATACACCATTTTGCGCCAAAATTATGCCACAATTCTGGTTTAAAATTCTGTCTCAAAGTAAGCCAACCACTAGTTGGTGTAGAGTCAGTGAAAAGTGTCTGACCCTGCACCCCACTTATCCTCCAGCCCGAGCCCCTGTGATAGATCTGCTGCAGGTCTAGGACAACCTGGCTAAGCTTATCTACAGGATTAGTAAATCTTGGCCAATGTGTGGATTTACGTGACATCTGACGCCAATTCCACCACAATTCTGGTATAAAGGTGGGCCAACACTAGTTGGTATGGAGTCAGAGAACAGTGTCTGTCCCTGCACCCCACTTATCCTCCAGCCCGAGACCCTGTAATAGATCTGCTGCAGGTCTAGGACAACCTGGCTAAGCTTATATCAGGATTAGTACATCTGCCCCAATGTGTGGACTTAGGTGACATCTGACGTCAATTCCACCACAATTCTGGCATAAAGGTAAGCCAACACTAGTTGGTATGGAGTCAGAGAACAGTGTCTGTCCCTGCACCTCACTTATCCTCCAGCCCGAGCCCCTGTGATAGATCTGCTGCAGGTCTAGGACAACCTGGCTAAGCTTACATCATCTACAGGATTAGTACATCTGCCCCAATGTGTGGATTTAGGTGACATCTGACGCCAATTCCACCACAATTCTGGTATAAAAGTAAGCCAACACTAGTTGGTGTAGAGTCAGAGAACAGTGTCTGTCCCTGCACCCCACTTATCCTTCATCCCGAGCCCCTGTGATAGATCTGCTGCAGGTCTAGGACAACCTGGCTAAGCTTATATCAGGATTAGTACATCTGCCCCAATGTGTGGACTTAGGTGACATCTGACGCCATTTCCACCATAATTCTGGCATAAAGGTAAGCCAACACTAGTTGGTATGGAGTCAGAGAACAGTGTCTGTCCCTGCACCCCACTTATCCTCCAGCCCGAGCCCCTGTGATAGATCTGCTGCAGGTCTAAGACAACCTGGCTAAGCTTACATCATCTACAGGATTAGTACATCTGGGCCAATGTGTGGACTTAGGTGACATCTGACGCCAATTCCACCACAATTGTGGCATAAAGGTAAGCCAACACTAGTTGGTATAGAGTCAGAGAAAAGTGTCTGTCCCTGCACCCCACTTATCCTCCAGCCCGAGCCCCTGTGATAGATCTGCTGCAGTTCTAGGACAACCTGGCTAAGCTTATATCAGGATTAGTACATCTGCCCCAATGTATGGATATACGTGACATCTGACGCCAATTCCACCACAATTCTGGCATAAAGGTAAGCCAACACTAATTGGTATGGAGTCAGAGAACAGTGTCTGTCCCTGCACCCCACGTATCCTCCATCCCGAGCCCCTGTGATAGATCTGCTGCAGGTCTAGGACAACCTGGCTAAGCTTACATCATCTACAGGATTAGTACATCTGGGCCAATATACTTGTTTTATAATTTAATTTTCAAATTATTTTTAAATGATTTTATTACATGCCAGATTCTGCCTCACTTTCCATACATTAGACTGATGTATCTTATTTGTAATGTGGCTGTGTTTGGACTACGTAGTAACCTGGATGTAGATGCCATTCTTGACAATAATTTGGTATTTTTTATTACCAGCCCTGAAATATTAAATTTTGCTCCATTATTAGGCACCAATTAGCTGTTTGTACCATAATTTTTAAATTAGCTGCAAAAAAAACCATGGAGGACTAAATTTTCTTTGTTGGTAGTATGAAAGCTTGCTCTATCTATGCTTTCCATAGCAGCAGCTCTAGGAATATGATTGCCAGTGTATGTATTTTAGATGCAGTAGTGGGTTCATACCACAACCACCAAACATGATCATACTCTTAGGACATGACTGCAACTTATTATTATATTTATAGCATAACAACATGCCTGGTGTCAGTGACATGATGTGTTCTCTCCATCATACACGATAATGGCCCAAAGATAAATATAAAGGTAACCTAGAAGGTATTCCCTAATGTGTGCTTTGTCTTGCTGTTTCTAAATGGCTGATCAATGTTCTAAATTAGTTAGTTGTACATTCTTCTATCCCAGGGTTCACATTCATTACATTTTGTATGCTGCTTGTGGTACAAAAGGTTACACCACATTACAGTCTGCTAATCAGAAGTGGCTGGGATTGTATTAGTCACTGCATCCTCAGAGCCATAGATTATTTGTAGAACATTTTTAGCACTTATGTAACCGGAGACACAATGTGCACACTTTGGACATGGCAACATATGTTCTACCTGGTGAAGTGAAGCTCCACCATTGTAGCCACCGTAATAATTATATCAGAGAGTTGCGTAACAAATAAGTTCCTGATATAATGTTATCAGAATTTTTCTCTATTAGAAGGTGATTCAGACATTAAACCTGTAGAGCATTTCATAGTCTCCACATCAGTGGCCAAACAGGTACGATTTATATTTAGGGTGGTATTATGTAACTTTTCCCCCATTTTATCACTAAAGTGGTTCCACCAGATCTTTAAGTGTATCTCCACTTTTCTGACATGACATAAGTATATCTCCACTTTTGATATGACATACGTTTACCTCCTCTTTTTAGATGTGTTTTGGCATGATATAAGTACTGTATATCTTCTCTTTTTTTTATATCTTCTGACATGACATAAGTATATCTCCATTTTTCAGACATCTTTGGCATCACATAAATATATCTCCACTTCTGGCATGACATAAGTATATCACTACTTTATAGATATGTTCTGGCATGACATAAGTGTATCTCCAGTTTTTGCATATCTTCTGGTATAACATAAGTACATCTCCACTTTTTTGATATCTTCTGACATGACATGAGTATATCTCCACATTTAGATATCTTCTGGCATGACATGAGTATATCTCCACATTTAGATATCTTCTGGCATGACATAAGTGTATCTCCACTGTTTAGATATCTTGTGACATAAGTATATTTCCACTTTTTAGAAATTTTCTGATGTGTATCTCCATTTTTTTAATGACAAAGTATATCTCTCCTTTTAGATATCTTATGGCATGACATATGGGGATGCTGTCAACATAATTTTTTTAACTTTATGCTAAGTTTAGTGGAGCACTGTCCAAACTAACCAACCCCCATTAACCTATCTTCTAACAACTCTGAAGAAAGCTAAAAGTTGAAGAGATATAATATTACAACGTATATCCATATTTTCCCATTCTATACACAACATTTCTATTGTAGACTTTCAAAATTTATTGCAAAATTTCTGAATTGAGAGGTCATGTAGTAATAAGCTGATTGCTACAGGTCCAGATACCACTAACTAAACTGATCGCTGGGAGTCTGCCTGCTGGGACCTCCAGTGATCACAAAAGCAAATGTCTTAATAAGTCTGTTATGAGAATGGAACGCTGATATGCATGAAACTCTCTGCCTGAGAAGGTGAGGAGGAGAGATGTAGAAGAAAGAGAAACACTAGTTCAGCGCTGCGAGTAGAGACATTGAATTTGGTAGGTATGTCAAAGTTTCTTTTTTAGGGTAAACGTGTTTCAAGGTGAAAAGCCCCCTTCATCAGGACAATTTGATATAATTCATAAGATCGATATTTCTGCTGGCAGTGCTAAACAAGTCGTACCCTTTCTTCGACTTCTCATCTCTTCACATCATCCCGGCATTCGGCTTATCGGTGCGGGTAATAACCCGGCAGCAACACATCATTCCCCTCTGCTGGTTGAGGTTAAACGACTATTCACAACAACTTCTGGTAAGCGCAATATATATAATTCTGCTTTATATACACTGTGACGACACCACACATGAGGCGCTATTTTTTGTTTCTTTTCTCTTGTATATGCCTGAGGAGGTGGAGATGGTGAATTCACTAAAAGAGTTCAAGAGGGGCCTGGATGTATTTCTGGAGTGTAATAATATTACAGGTTATAGTTACTAGAGATGGGTTGTTAATCCAGGGAATTATTCTGATTTCCTGATTGGAGTCGGGAAGGAATTTTTTTCCCCTTAGATGAGGAAAATTGGCTCCTACCCCATGAGGGATTAGCCTTCCTCAAATTAAGATTGCAGGATACTAGGATGTATGTATGTTGTTTTTATTAGTTTAACAAAACAATTTATGTGGTCATTCAGATAAACTCAGAGTCCCGAACTGGGGTGCCCACCACTACCACCATCATGACATCATAAAAGGGCAAATGTCCTGAAACTGTTGCTAAATTTTGCCTTTTAAATGGATTCCCTTGGTATATTGATCACACATTTTTCTATATTCCATACCCACGTAGTGGTAAAATGCATATTTACTGACCTAGACGTTATTCCTTGTGAGATAGGGTATTCTACAATTATGCCATACGTGATTCAGATCATTACTTTTTTTTTTTTTAACATAATTCATACATACATGGCATTTAGCAAGAATCCTAGAACTATACTGAGTTGTTTGGCCATACGCTCTACAGTCAATAACCAGTGACTCAAAGTCATGTATTCTTTCAACCAGTTTTGTAATTGTCCTTGAAAAAAAAAATCCTGAAGTTGTGCCAGTGTTTTTGCTTACTATATTTGGGCTGTAATACAGTTGATGCTTTTTCATGTATGCCATCTGCTGGTCACATGAATGTAGTGCTGATGCTTCTTTCAATGTGTCATAGCTGTCTTATTGTTAGGCTTTGCGCCCTCTTGAGCTAAAAAGCAGAAACATGCACTGAAAGTATTTCACTTAGCACTACCTGGTGGTTGTTCATGTTATATACATGTCACGCTTCGGTATGGGAGGGAAACCACACAGTGCATAGGAGGGAAGGGGGGAACAGGGAATCAGGCCTAAGAAATAGGGAAGGGAAATGTACACCTCCTAGTGAAAACCCTAACTAAAATCCTGACTGACTACCAGTATGAACAGACCCCAAAGGTAGGTGAGTTCATACGCAGGAATACCTGGAGTTCTATCAAGCCCTATAGGACCTTGGTATTAATGGCAGGGACAAGACTAACTGTTCCTCCAAAAGGAAGGACGAACAGGAGTCTACTACAGGCCTAATACAAAAAATAGGGAAATGCAACACACAGAACCCACACAAAATACAAAAGGGAAAGGAAAGACTTAACTTCAAAGGAGCAATGGAAGCACCAGGAACTCAGCGAAGATCCAACCACAATTTATCCAAAGGTCCAAACAGAAGCTATAAGCCGCACAGCATTGTGGGAGAAGCAACTATAAATAGAGAAGTTTAAATGACCCTAAAAGACACACTTGGGGAAAGAAGGTGTGACAAGCACCAGAAACAACACAGACGTCATTTGATCCAAATGGAAAATATGTCAGATCAAACCACGTGTTGCCACTCTCACCGTTCTTCTACCACCTGTCGCGGTAACGTCCGTGACAATACATTTTAGATAAGATTTTATATTTAAAGGGCCGCTGAAATGCTCCAAGAAAAGGCATTATTTTAATAACATATACATCAAATTTATTTCACATGTATAGACCCTAGAAGGTTATGGTGCTATATAAATAAAAATATTTTTGTTACATTTATGCTGTTATATGAATGGAAAACAAGTTTTTAAAGGACATCTATCATTAGGAGAAACCCCTTGAAATGAGTGTACTGTTTGCCACTCAGCTTTCTCTGTGACTAGGCACTAGAGGGTAAAAAGACTTTCCAATCATGGAGGTAGAAAAGTGACACAGGTCCATCAAGTCCAACCTATAATCAAACAGTGTTGGTCCAGATGAAGGTGAAAGCAGTTGCCAATGATCCTATCTCTCTGGCATATCTTGGTTAGATGGGGGATCTTTCCCAATTACATACAGTGGGGAAAATAAGTATTTGATACACTGGCGATTTTGCTAATTTTTCCCATCTACAAAGAATGGAGAGGTCTGTAATTTTTATTATGGGTACAATACATAATTAATTTACATTTTATTGCATGAAATAAGTATTTGATACAATAGAAAAACAGAACTTAATATTTGGTACAGAAACCTTTGTTTGCAATTACAGAGGTCACACATTTTCTGTAGTTCTTGCACACACTGCAGCAGGGATTTTGGCCCACTCCTCCATATCTTTAGGGTTTCGGGGCTGTTGCTGGGCTACATTGAGTTTCAGCTCCGTCCAAAGATTTTCGATTGGGTTCAGGTCTGGAGACTGGCTAGGCCACTCCAGGACGTTGAAATGCTTCTTATGCAGCCACTCCTTAGTTGCCCTCACTGTGTGTTTTGTGTCATTGGCATGCTGGAAGACCCAGCCACAACCCATCTTCAATGCTCTTACTGAGGGAAGTAGTTTGTTGGCCAAAATGTCGCAATTCATGGCCCTATCCATCCTCCCTTCAATACAGTGCAGACGTCCTGTCCCCTTTGCAGAAAAGCATCCCCAAAGTATGATGTTTCCACTTCCATGTTTCACAGTTGGGGTGGTGTTCTTGGGGTTGTACTCATCCTTCTTCTTCCTCCAAACACGGTGAGTGGAGTTGATAACAAAAAGTTCTATTTTGGTCTCATCTGACCACATGACCTTCTCCCATGCCTCCTCTGGATCATCCAGATGGTCATTGGCCAACTTCAAACGGGCCTGGACATGTGCTGGCGTGAGCAGGGAGACCTTGCGTGCCCTGCAGAATTTTAATCCATTACGGCATAGTGTGTTACTAATGGTAATCTTTGAGACTGTGGTCCCAGCTCTCTTCAGGTCATTGACCAAGTCCTCCTGTGTAGTCCTGGGCTGATTCCTGACCTTTCTCAGAATCCTCCTTACCCCACGAGGCGAGATCTTGCATGGAGCCCCAGACCAAGGAAGATTGACAGTCATCTTGTGTTTTTTCCATTTTCTAATAATTGCGCCAACAGTTGTTGCCTTCTCACCAAGCTGCTTGCCTGTTGTCCTGTAGCCCATCCCAGCCTTGTGGTCTTGGCCATGGTGGAGAGGTTGGAGTGTGATTGAGTGAGTGTGTGGAAAGGTGTCTTTTATACAGGTAACAAGTTCACACAGGTGCAATTAATACAGGTAATGAGTGCAGAGTAGGAGGGCTTCTTAAAGAAAAACTAACAGGATTGTGAGAGCCAGAATTCTTGCTGGTTGCTAGGTGATCAAATACTTATTTCATGCAATAAAATGCAAATTAATTCTATCTCTCATAGTTGAAGTGTACCTACAATATAAATTACAGACCTCTCCATTCTTTGTAGGTGGGAAAACTTGCAAAATCATGTATCAAATAATTATTTTCCCTACTGTGTATGGCAATCAAAATAAATCCCTGGATAAACGTCCTATCTCCAGAAATCTGAACTTCTGATACCATTACTTTCCAGAAAGTCATCCAGGCCCCTCAATGAACTAACACAGTATAATGCAACTGAAAGTTCCATAGTCTCACTGTTCCTTTAGGAAATGAATCTGCATCTATCCTCTAGACCAGTGATGCCCAACCTGCGGCCCTCTAGTTGTCAAACTACAACTCCCACCATGCTCTGCTGTAGGCTGATAGCTGTAAGCTGTCCAGGCATGCTGGGAGTTGTAGTTTTGCTACAGCTGGAGGGATGCAGGTTGGGCATCCCTGCTCTAGACGTAGAGGATGTCTTCTTGTCATACTGAGTAATCCCAAGTGTGATAACCTGTATTGGTACTGAAATATACCCATTCCCATTAAGGCGGTTTACTCGCCCCTAAACTTGATGACCTTGCCTCAGGATAGTCCATTAGTATCCGAGTGCCGTGAATGGAAACTGAGCTGCAGTAACCTGGCATGGCGACTACATTTTGAATGGAACTGTTAGTTCCAGCGCTGGCAACTGCAGAGAAGAGCTGATCATGCTGGCGTGGGGTGTCAGATGACTACTTGTCGGATATTGACATAGCCTGAAGAAAGGTCATCAATATCAGAAGCATAGCAGACCCCTTTAATTACCTTTGTTGAGCTCCTCTGCATCCTTTCCTCCTCAGCTATGTCCTTCTTATGCATTATTGCCTAAAATTGTAATTTCATAATCACATGTCAAAAGTTGTGACTGGAGGGGGTGTGCACCACTAAAATGAGGGTGCAGAAGCGCTGTCTCTCCGTGCTAAGAGAAGAGGCTTATATATAGGCTGTGAGCCTGTCTTCAGCTAGCAAGGACAGACAGTGTTTGCGTAGCGTTCTTGCAATCAGTGGAGGGTCTCACCACTCTCACTAATCATAACTTTTCACATTTCATTCTGACACACATTAATATGGCCACATGCTTTAGATAGCTTTGGGCCAAACAGTTATTCCTCTTGATACCCCCATACACATGCATGCATGTGTTCTCAGTATGTTAAGGGAGTAAGCAACTACCAGACACCTCTGTTGACAGCTTATGTTTATAACATTACTTCTGCAACGGAATCCACACATAACCTGACCTACAGTGCAGATTCTGAGTCTGCTGCATGTCAATTTATGTTACAGATTTCCACTGTGGATTTTACTTTTTGCACTTCATCTGCATCTCCATCTACACTATGGATTTGCTGCTTTGGAATTCCAGCATATTCACTGTTAATCCATCTCATGAGGACGTATCTTAAACCCATAAGGATGCAGCCTAGAATCGAGGAGACATCCCATGAAGGTGATTTGCCTGGTCACATGACCCTCCATCAGCGGCCATCTTATGGACAGGACCTCTGTGTGGACAGCACAAAAGACTTTGTAAACAAGGGACATACCTCATAGAATATAGAAAATGGCGCAGAATTTCAACAAAGACTATATTAGTAAGTGCCATATAATCATCTCACAAACACATTGGTCAACAATAACCAGATCATGGCCAACCCCTGTGTGAGTGCTCAATTTTTGCAGGGGGGTGTATATGACTTTTGATCACTTTTTATTCCATCTTTTGGGGGAGGTAAAACAACGGAAAAACAGCGAATTAGCCACTTTGGTTTTTTTTTCCATTACACCGTTCAATGTATGGGATAAACTTTTATATTTTGATAGTACAGGTGTTTTTGGACACAGAGATGCTTATGATGTTTATATATTGTTATTTGTGGGAAAGGTGGGTGGTTTGATTTTTTATATTTGTTATTTTTTTCTATATTTAAAAAATATATATTATTTGACTTTTTTTATGTCACCCTAGGTCAGTGATGGCTAACCTTTTACAGACAGAGTTCCCAAACTGTAACCAAAAACCTACATATTTATTGCAAAGTGTCAACATGGCTATTTAACCTGAATACTACAGTCCAATATAGTATATCTTTTATGTACTTTATCATTTAGCTATAATAGCCTGCTTGCATACATTGCGCTGCCTGTGCCCTTTATAGTGTGCCCTGCGCTGATGAATGGCGGGAAAAGTCTAAGGAGTATTGGTACGCCTTAGACTTTTTCCATGGTGTGTGTACCCAGAAGGAGGGCTCTGAGTGCTACCTCTGGCACCCGTGCCCTAGGTTTGCCACCACTGCCCTAGGTGACTATAAAATGCAATCATTAGAATGCCATTTATATTCTGTAATGGATTTTTAGCCTTGACAGAATAGACAATTCAGTATATCCAATGCAGTGCTGCCACCTGCAGGCCAGCAATGAAAGTTACCAGTAATAGACCTGGAAGCCTTGTAGAGGCTCAGGCCTATTTCCACTATGGAACAACTGTTCCGATCTCAGCCAGGGGAAAGTGTCCCAGGCCACAAAGCATGCGCTTCCGGGTTTAGAGCTCTCAGATGCCATGGTCACATCTCTCAAAATAGCTGTATAACCCTCACTTTATGTAGCCCTAGTCTTGTACATATTATTTGTTATGACGTTATATTACTTTAAAATTCCCTCTACCCCACTATAACATTTTTATTCCAGTGCTTGCATAACATTTTTCTTTAACGTGATCATTCCTGGCTGTTGCATGAGCGTGGGATCCTACATGACTACTACATGCCAACATTAGATAGCCAGTTGTATTGGATTTTTATCCATTACAGAATCTAGAATTCAGTGTATTCCAATGCAGTGCTGCCACCTGCAGGCCAGCACTGGAATATACCAGTAATTGGCCTGGAAGCAATATAGAGGCTCAGGCCAATTACTATTAGGCTGGGAACACACCTAAGCGTTTTTTGAGCGGGCGTTTTTTTGAGCGTTTTTTCACGCGACAAACACGCGTTTTCATGGGCGTTTTTGCATTTAAGGAACGCGCGTTTTTGAGGCGTTTTTTGGATTGACAGGTTCCAGATCCACTAAAAATGTAGGCCCACCTATATGAAAGTTGCAGACTGTTAGCCAAATTGGGCCTTTTATGCTGTGTCAAATGAGAAAACGCTGCATCGCATGATAGTGCTTTTTAAACAGAAAACGCGCATATCTTCAACTTGGAGCGTTCCCATGCATTCCAATGGGTGGAAACGCTTGAAAAACGCCCAAAGAAGCCTTCAAGCACTAGCGTTGCATCAGGCGTTCTTCAGCGCGTTTAAACGCGCTGTAAAACGCCCAAATGTGTACCATGCCCATAGGGATACATGGCATTATTCATAGTTAGTGCGCTTTTCAGCGCGTAGGAACGCCGCTGAAAACGCTTAGGTGTGTACCTAGTAGAGTTGTTTCGGTACCAAAATTTTGATTCGGTATCGATACCATAAAAAGTATTGCGATACTCGATACCATTCGATACCACGCGAAAAATAAAAACGCCAAAAATCCGCGGCATTCAACATTTTATGAAACCGCCGGCTCATAATACAACAGTCCTATCCTACTTTTTTGTGGGGACAAGGCGACTAAAAGAAAATGGCGAATCGTGCATTTTTTATTTTTCTTTTTTTTCTTTTTACGGCGTTCACCGCATAAAAGTGGATTTTTAATAGTTTGGACTTTTGAGACGCGGCGATATGTAATATTTTATTTATGTATTGTTTATATATTTTATATGTAAAATTGGGAAAGGGGGTGATTTATAATTAATATTTTGGTGTACTTTAACTTTTTTTTTTTTTTTTTTTTACAGTTTATTAACTATTTTCCCCCTTAGGGGCTAGAACCTGGGATATTTTCATCCTATTCACCCTGATAGAGCTCTATCAGGGTGAATAGGATTCACCCTCTCCCTGCTGCCCTGTGCACAGTGCACACAGCAGCAGGGAGCAGACCAAGGCAGCCAGGACTTCAGAAGCGCCCTGGTTACCATGGTAACCGATCGGAGCCCCAGCATTACAGTGCTGGGGCTCCGATCACTGCCACTGCCACCAATGAGGAGGAGCTGAGGGGACCCTGTGGCCACTGCCACCAATGATTTTATTACTGGGGGAAGGGTGGGAGGGCAGGGGGGCACACTGCCCACTGCCCACCAATGTTTTAATACTGGGGGGCACACTGCCCACCAATGTTTTAATACTAGGAGGGGGAGGGGGGCACACTGCCCACTGCCCACCAATGTTTTAATACTAGGGAGGGCGGAGACTGGCCAGCAATGCCGAGTAGTTTCATATAATGCAGGCAGAAGACACAGCCTGCCAGCACCTGCCTCAGACCGAAGCTGCGATCAGAGGCTATTAACCCCTCAGGTGTAGCACCTGAGGGGTTAATTGCCTCTGATTGCAGTGCTGGGTCACAGGTAGGTGCTGGCAGGCTGTGTCTTCTGCCTGCATTTATATGAGAAACTACTCGGCATTGCTGGCCAGTGCTCCGCCCCCAGCTCCGCCCCTCCTCCCGCCCCCGCTCCGCCCCCTCTCCCTCTATTGGTTGAAGCGGCAGCACAGGGGGAGGGAGAGACTGCCTCCTTCTCCATGTGCTGCCGAGGAGAACATGGCCGCGCTGAGAGCGGCGCAGCCATGCTCTCCTATACTGGGCTGTGCAGTAGTGCAGCCCAGTATCGATAAAATACTTTTCCTGGTATCGAGTGCGATACCAGAGAAAAGTATCGATCGGGTATCGAAAGTTCGATACCCGAAACAACCCTAGTACCTAGGGTAATGGAACGCCTTCCCTGATCTCAGCCAGGCCGGGAAGCACACCCTTCCAGTTTTAGCGGTCTCCAATGCCGTGATCACATCTCTCAAAATAACTGTGTACAGTAACCCCAGTCTAGTACGTATTATTTGTTATGAAGGTATATTACTTTAAAATTCCCTCCACCCCACCATAACATTTTTCTTCCATGCTTGCATAGAATATTTTTTTAATGTGATCATTCCTGGCTGTTGCATGAGCGTGGGATCGCAGCCTGTCCTTTCCAAACAGCACATATTGGAATGTGAACGTAATATTATGAACACAAGCACCAAACCACACATGCTGACGTCAAAAGAAAGGAGAAAATGAAATGATCTGAAAATATAGCAGATTTGCCTGCTTGCTACAGATGGGACTAATATGGAATTTGTAAATGATGCTTTAGATTTTTTTTTTTCAATTATGTTTAAATGGCAGATTTGTTACACTCCATGCATTCCACATCTGAGCCCTTTATGGTGGGTAAAGAAAAAAATACCTAGTATTGCCCCCATAAGGTCTCTCAGAGGGTCCATACTACATAGTCTCATGGGTATCTTTAAAGCTTCTAACGCGTTTCTCCAATCTTATTGGTTCATCAGGGGATGATACAAAGACATCTAAAAGTCCAGGTGTCAGGGGGCAACCCAAGAGAAAAGAGTTCATGTACATAGGTGCTCCTGTCAATATATATCAGAAGCTTTCAGCCAACAAAACTAAACTACCGTATTTAGATTTTTGGTAATTTTTTTTTATGTTTTTTCTTTTCCCATTGCAGTTGCCTGCCTTCAGTGCTTGCATATAACCAATAACCCTTGCTTCCCAATTAAATTATTCTATTCAATAATTTTAACTAGAATACTGCAGTGTTTGCTGTCATTCATCCCTTTCCTTCCTGGCTTTCTTGATTATGTATTCAGCCCTCATACCACTCATCATCTCAGAGAAAGCTTTCAAGAAATTGTAGTTTGCATTTCAATGGTTCCCATCTGTCAAGAGTGCCTTTATAAAAGTGGGCATAAAAGTTAAAACTATGCCAGCATGAAAAAGCTAGGAAAGCTAGGAAAATTGTTTTTGTTTGTATATATATATATATATATATATATATGTAGTTTTTCCCCATCAATCTGCACGCAATACCCCATAGTAACAAAGTGAAAACAGAATGTTCAAAATCTCTGCTAATTTATTGAAAATGGAAAACTAAAATATTGCATTGACATAAGTATTCAGACTCTATACTCAGTACTTACTTGAAGCACCTTTGTCAGCGATTACAGCCTCCAGTCTTCTTGGGTATGATGGCACAAGGTTTGCACACCTGGGTTTGGGAATTTTCTGCCATTCTTCTCTGCAGACTCTCTCAAGCTCTGTCAAGTTGGATGCAGACCATAGGCGGACAGCCATTTTCAGGCCTCTCCAGAGATGTTCGATCGGGTTCAAGTCAGGGCTCTGGCTGGGATATTCAAGGACCTTTACAGAGTTGTTTCTAAGCAACTCATGTGTTGTCTTGGGTCATTGTCTTGTGTTTAGGATCATCGCCTTGTTGGAAGGTGAACCTTTGGCCCAGTGTGAGGTCCAGAGCACTTTGGATAAGGTTTTTATTAAAAATATCTGTACTTTGCACCAATAAGCTTTCCTTGAACCCTGATCAGTCTATGGGTTCTTTGTCACTTCTCTTACTAAGGTACTTCTCCCCCGATTACTTAGTTTGGTAGAGCAGCCAGTTCTCGAAAGAGTCCTGGTTGTTCCAAAGTTCATTTAAGAATTATGGAGACCACTGAGTTTTCGGAAACCTTCAGTGCAGCAGAAACTTTTTTGTACCCTTCTCCATATCTGTGTCTCCACACAATCCTGTCTCTGAGCAGTTCTTACCTCATCATGGCTTGGTTTTTGCTCTGATATACATTGTCAGCTGTGAGACCTTATATAGTGAGGGATGTCTTTCCAGATCATGGCCAATCAACTGATTTTACCACAGTTTGACTCTCATCAAGATGTAGAAACATCTCAAAAGAAGTCGGTATAACAAAGGGTCTGAATACTTATGTCTATGTGAAATTTAATTTTTTTCCTTTTTAAGAAATTTGCAAAAATGTCTAAAATTCTGTTTTCACTTTCTCATTATTAGGTATTAAAAGCAAATTGATGGGTAAAACCAAATGTGGAAGAAGTGAAAGTCTGAAGACTTTTGAATGCACTGTACACTCAACAGCATTAAAATTGCAACGCCAAGAAGGACAAGTCATGGAATTATAGAAATCCCAGGATGGATATTTGAATATGTTAATGATATGCAAATGATAAACAAATGGCACAAAATATTCTAAACATGTCAAATACTGCTGCGCCTGTGAGATCTCAGCATACTAGTGTGAGCCTTAGTAATAGTATTGCAGTCTTTTGTGGGAGACAGTCCACATGTATTTTTTGTGTGTATACACACACATATTATCTGTATTTTGTGTTTGTTAATTTTACTTACAGTTAGAATGCGGGTCTTTTGCGTGTTTGATATACACACTTAGGTGGTCTTCATAAAAAAGTAATAAAAAAAACCTTAATAAGAACACACCTATTTTTACATATATTTGAACACATCTTTATTTGGATCCATTTTTGATCGTTTGTATAAAATAAAATGGCACACAGACGTTTCAGTGCCGAAGAGGCATATGCCTTTTTTTGTTCCTCCAGTAAGTAGTGTGGAAGACTCAGGTTCTGAGTATGAACCCATTGAAGGCAGTAATACCTTAATTGAAAGCTCTGATGACTCTGATTGTGACACCCACATACCAGAGAAGGCAACAGAGTTTAGTTGCCAATGATTAGGATTGCTTGGCAAGTATTAGCAGTGATGTGCCATGGCTATCTACAAGCCACATGGCACAAAGAGCAAGTCACAGCAGTTACGATCAGAGGGGTGAACCCAGGGGCGGATTGGCTATAGACGCTACAGGGAAATTTCCCGGTGGGCCGATGCCTAGGAGGGCCATGCAAGCCATCCTCACGGCAGCCAGCCAGTTTCATAATTAACTGATTCTATCTTTTGCACCTGAACAGCAGCCACAGGTGCCCTCTTGAATTAAACTGTATTGACGTTCTTAGGACAGCGATACGGTAGAATACTGTGGCACAGGTGGCAGTATTTTATGCTGCACTGTGATATTTGGTTCTGCTGGGGCGGAGCTTTAAATCGGGAAGCAAATTTCTTAAGCAGGAAGACCCTGGATCCAGGGGAATGGTCCCTAAACCCACTGATATTTCAAAAAATAACAAAGTAGGGGACCCCAGAAATCGACCTTTTCACCTCAAAAGTGAATGCAAAGTCTCTAAAATTCTGTTCCCTTAGGCTACATGCACACGACAGTTGTTTTTTGCTGTCTGATTGTAATAAATGCCTATCCTCGTACACAAATGAGAAAAAAGTAGGACACGCACTACTTTTTTGCTGAAGGGAAACATGGACAACGGACACGGAACACAAACGGATGAACTGTCAGCATTTTTTTGCTGACCCATTGAAATAAATGGGTTCCGAACCTATCCGCAAAAAAAAAAAAAAATGAAATGGAAGCCGAGAAAAACAACTGTCGTGTGCATGTAGCCTAAATCCCAGAGGGTATAGCTTACGCCTTTCCACTTTTTCCTCTAATAGCCAAAACAATTCAGAAGATACTTGGAATCCGGTGACAATTATCCTAATTACTACTTATTGGCCCAAGAGGTGTTGGTTCCCAGTTCTAAAACCAATTTCAATCAAAGAACCCTGGATATTGCCTCACCAGGGGGATATTCTCAGTCAGGGGCCGGTTAATCATCCAAACCCAAAGTTCTTTAGACTAGCAGCCTGGGTCCCGAGAGCGACATCCTTAGACAACAGGGCCTCTCTGACAGGGTAATCGATAACCTTAAAGCTAGTAAAAAGGAGGTTACCTCCGCTATTTACCTCAAGATCCGGAAAAAGTTCTGTAGCTGGTCAGGGGATCCAACTTCTAATAGATCAAAACCAGTCATTCAGAAGATTTCAGGTGAGGGCCAGATGCGATGCGGGCGCATTGCAGGAAACCCGCGCAAGTAGGGACGCAATTTCAGTTTTGACTGCAATTGCGTTTTGTTGTTTAGTTTTTTCCACGCGAGTGCATTGCGTTTTGCACACGAGTGAGAAAAAACTGAATATGTTACCCAGACCCGAACGTCTTCACTGAATTTCAGGTTTGGGTAAGGTGTTGTGCATATTTTATTATTTTCCCTTATAACATGATTATAAAGGAAAATAATAGCATTCTTAATACAGAATGCTTAGTAAAATGTGGCTTAAGGCCTCTTTCACACGGGCGTCACGTTTGACGCCCGGATCAGAGGCGGGTGCTTTGCGTGAAAATGCGCGATTTTTCCGTGTGTGTGCAAACTTTTGTAATGCGTTTTGCACGCGCGTGGGAAAAAAAATCGGCATGTTTGGTACCCAGACCCGAACTTAATCACTGAAGTCCGGTTTCGGGTTTAGTATTCTGGAGATTTTATTATTTTCCCTTATAACATGGTTATAAGGGAAAATAATAGCATTCTCAATAAAGAATGCTTTGTAGAATGTGGATTAAGGGGTTAAAAATAAAAAACTTAACTTACCTTAGCCACTTGATCGCGTAGTTGGCGATTTCTCCTCTCTTCATGTGTTAGCTGCAGTCTAAAGGACCTGTGATGACGTCACCGCGCTAACCATGTGGTGGTCCTCCCTCTGTTATGAGGCCTCAATCTCTATGAGAATTTCTTTGTAAATCTCAAACTGTCCGCTAAAGGTATCTCATGTGGATATCGAGCTATTCAATCACTTTCTGCAGAGAAGAAATTCTCTTTTCAAACCAGATGGGAGGAGGACCTGCAACATAGTTTTTCCGACTCTCAATGGCACTTTAAGTTTTCTTTGAGCCCTACCACATGCAGATGTGTCAACCATCTTTAAGGGCACCCTTCTACATGTGTGGTGGACTTGCCCTTTTATTCAGCAGTTTTGCTTCTTACTATTCTTAATAGAATGATCCATTGGGGGCCAAGAATGGCACCACTGTCCCTTTATTTAGACATGCTGTCTACCTCTGAAATTACTATTGTTTCTCATGTTCTTACTGTTACAAGAACAGGTATTTCTAGTATTTTAGCAATTGTCTAGTATTGCCGAAATTGTTTTGAAAGTACACCATAAAAGGTCACATTCACATGAACGCAAGCCATCTGTGCCCATGCTGCCGACCGCAATGTACAGGCACCAGCCATGTGAAACCCGTATTGCGGTGCGGACCCATTGACTTGAATGGGTCCGCAATCCGCAATATACGGCAAAAGATAGGACAAGTCCCATCTTTTGCAGTGCCGAGGCACGGACACCAAAGCCCATGGAAGTGCTTCCAGTCCATACCTCCTCTCCGTATCTTGCGGATTGCGGTCCCTTTTTGGGCCCCGAGACTGGCGTTTTTAAGACTAGTCTTAGTATATCTCATCCACTCTGTTTAGGAAGTGTTCCTAGTACTGTAATGTTCAAACACAAGGTTAGTTTTTCAACAAGTTTTCACAGCTCTACATGTCACCGTGAAACACTTTACACTCGTCTATTCACAGTCAGCTGCATAACAGTTGGAATTTTTATTACATGTTTCACATAAATTTGAAGCACATTTACAAAAGAAGTTCTCTGAACAGTTTATGCAACAATGGTAATTGACTGCAGTGTCCCTGGGAAGTTTATTGAAGAAGATCCCGCTGGGAATATCATTTCAGTATGGTGTCTTCTTGGGCTGTAGTAAAATAAGAAAATAAGACCATGATTCAAACTATTTCTACAATATTTTAGTAACCAGTTATAGGTAACTGTCCACTTCATACATACAAGTTATAAAAGGTTGCCTTTCAAGAACCATATTTAATGCACAGACCCTCCAAAGGTAGATGCAACTCTCCCCTGACCTTGGTCAGTTTTGTCCCAAAACAAGAGATGCTATATTAGATCTGATTGGTGGCGGTCCGATGCCCTGGAATCAGTGCCGCAACTATATAGCTCTGTCCATTGTGTAGTGGATGGAGCTAGTGACTGCAGACAATGACGGCTTATCCTGAGGACAGGCCATTAATATTAAAATCCCCGAAAACCCCTTTAAACTATTTTGGGACAGTATTTTGCTATAAGGTATTATTTACCCCGCCTACTTGTGTTGTTCTGCCTTCTGTCAACTTGGACCCACCTAGAACACGGGCCCACTTTTAGTGTGCTTTTCCCCCCCAGGGCCACTTTAAAGGGATTCTGTCACCTCATTTTACCCTATAGAGCTGCGGACATGCACAGCTGGGTCGCCGCTAGCATGTCCGCAATATACCTGTCCCATAGTTCTGTGTGCTTTTATTTCATTTAAAAAGTGATTTTATTGATATGTAAATTCGCTTGTGAAGGTGCCCTAGGCGCTGTACCAACGTTCTGGTGCCCAGCCACGCCTCCCTGTGAAGGAGCCGATCACCGCCTGCATCCGCCGAATCTCCTCCTTGCTCTCGGTGAGATCGCAGTGAGATTAAACAAAATAAAAGCACTCAGAACTATGGGACAGGTATATTGCGGACATGCTAGCGGCGATCTAGCCTGCATGTCCGCAGCTCTATAGGGTAAAATGAGGTGACAGAATCCCTTTAAGTTCCCAGTCTGCCCCTGGTTGGAAGGTAATGAGAAATATACAGGAAGGGCTTTTTCTTCCTGCTGGATCCACCTCTGGCTTTGGCAAAAAAAAAAAAACTCCCACAAAAAGCTGTGACACCACCTTAAAAGGGTATTCCCGAGACTAATACGGATGACCTATCCTCTGGTTAGGTCATCAGTATCTAATCAGTAGGGGTCTGACACCTGGCCCCACCACAGTGCTTTACATTGTACAGCGGCTGTGCTTGATATTGTGCTCAGCCCCATAGAAGTGAATGAACATGTCGTCACATGGCCTAGGAAAAGCTGGGGAAGTTTGCGGCGCTACTGTAGGCACCGCTGCCTTCTCAAAACAGCTGATTGGTGGGAGTCTCATGTGTCGGACCCACACCAATCAGATACTAATGACTTACCCAGAACATAAGGCCTCTTTCACACCAGCGTGACTGATTAGGTCCGGATGCGTTCAGTGAAACTCGCACCATTTTGCAATCAAGTTCAGTCAGTTTTGTCTGCAATTGTGTTCAGTTTTTTCCGCGCGGGTGCAATGCGGGTTTACAAACAACATCTTCTAGCAACCATCAGTGAAAAACGCATTGTATCCGCACTTGCTTCCGGGTGCAATGTGTTTTTCACTGAAGCCCCATTCACTTCTATGGGGCCAGGGTTGCATGAAAAACGCTTATGTACACAGCCCTACTGAAATGAATGGGTCAGGATTCAGTGTGGGTGCTATGCGTTCACGTCACACATTGCACCCACGCTTTAAACTCACTCATGTGAAAGGGGCCCAAGTCTCGGAAAACCCCTTTAAGTCCTTCCTTTATATTTCTCATTCCTTTCCAACCTACTTCTGGCTTTGGCTCAAAAAACGAAATCAAAAAGGATGTGAGTAAAAAGGTTTTCTTTGTAGTGACTTTTTCACCTTTTGGGTACATTTTTTGAGTCAATGGTTTTTCTTTTTTAAATTGCAGCACGATTTGGGTCTGGAGTTTTTATCCCATAGATATATATATTTTTTTTAACTGCCCTGCTTGAAAAACGTAAGCGCCGGTGTGTGTTGTGTTTTTAATGGCGTTTTACATGGTATTTTTGCACCAATGTATGTTCTGCACAGGGAATGGACGCTAAGCTTTAGAAACTAAACTTTGAATAGAGATGTTCTTCCGGCATTGGAGGCGCCAGGACACAGTCGATTGGTGGGGGTGCAGGGTGTCACACCACCACCCATCAGATATTGATAACCTATTCTGAGTATATATCATCAGTATCGGGAGCCTGGAAACCCCCTTTAAGGCTACAGCAATATTTTTCCAATTTTTTCATCTCTACATTTCAAAAGCCATAATATTTTTATTTTTCTGTCTAAATAGCCATGAGAGCTTGTTCTACGTGGAACGCTTTGCATTTTTTAATGTCACTATTTTGGGATGCCTTTACTGTATTGTGTCCCACTAGAGAGTAGCTCTCGATATGGAGGACTCTGCCAATCCATTGGCTTTTCATGTAAATGTCTGTCATGTAAACCATTTATTTCTCCACTGGCTGCAGCTTCAGTATACAGAGGTTTGTCAAGCTGAGGCACAATCTTTAACTACGTTCATACACACCTGCCAATTCTCTTGCAATGCGTGCCGCTTCCTCCTGCTTCTTTTTCTCCTCTGCTTCTATCCTTCTGTCCTCCTCGGCAAATGGTTTTAAATATGCTGAATGATGGAATTTAAAAAATACATTTACAAAATATCTTAAAATGAATCAGTCACTACTATTCTTGTAATAAGATCCAATATGAAATATTTTACATAGAGGATTCCGGTACATGTAGATGACTTTTCAGAATAAGCCGTTTCATGCGTGCAGATGATGCATAGCTTCCTGCATTTTTCCCCTCTGCAGGTTCCATGAGGGACATTTATTAGGGTAGTTTCACACTTGCGGCATGGCTATCCGGCAGGCTGTTCCGGTTGGTGAATAGCCCGCCGGATAGCCATGCCGCAAGTGTGAAACTACCCTTAAAGGGACACTGACAGGCCCAATATGCATTATGAGCTATATATAGGCAGGAATAGGTCTTGTAATGAGTATTCTAAACATATCAGTATACCCCCTTTCCACCTTATAAATGCAGTACAATCAAGTTTTATAACCCGGTTTAATGTGTTGTCTTTGTGCCCAAGCGGCGGTGTCTCTGCTTCACTTTTGCCCAGCCGCGCCCCAACCGCCGTTTTCAAGCGCCTCTCAGCTCATCATTATTCACTTCGCTGGGCGGCTTCTTCTGTCCCTGAGGCTCCCAGACCCGGCGCAGGCGCAGCAAGTGAGGCTGAAGCCACCTCACCGCTGGTTAGGGGACGCAGGCGCAGTAAGAATGTGGTCACTGGAAGTGCCGGGGAAGGTATCCCGCGCATGCCCAGTAGCTGCTAGTGAGGCCAATACCCATAGCATTCTATTGGGCATGTGCGGGACCTCGGAGCGTCGGGGACAGAAGAAGCCGCCCAGCGAAGTGAATAACGATGAGCTGGGGGGCGCTTGAAAACGGCGGTTGGGGCGCGGCTGGGCACAAGTGAAGCACCGCCCCTTGGGCACAAAGACAAGACGTTCAACCAGGTTATAAAACTTGATTTTACTGATTTTACTGCATTTATTAGGTGAAAAGGGGTATACAGATATGTTTAGAATACAAGACCTATGCCTGCCTATATATAGCTCATAATGCTTATTGGGCCTGTCAGTGTCCCTTTAAGCTATTTACGCAACAATAGCGGCGGTAAAAAGTTGCAAATTATGGCACATGGCATATCTGCATCATAATTTGCAACTTTTTGATCATTTCACCAATTTTGTAAAGTGGTGTGAAGAGGGGTTGGGCTTTGCGTCGGCCTGCAGGATTTACTATAATTTATGCTGAAATCTGGTGTGAGACATAGCTGAAGTTTTTGGCACATGGAGGGCTAGAGATGCAACTAATTTATCAAGAGGTATTTGCCTCTTAATAAATTAGGCGCATCTCACTCGCGTATGGGAATGCCAGTCTTGATAGATGACCCCCCACCCCCATATGTAATTTTTAGTTGTCCGTGGGCTAGTGAGCAGAGACTGGCTGAGAAGAGGTGACTCTGCTCCCCTTTTTCTCTGTAACACACACTCAAAAGCAGCAGGAAGACATTTTACAGCAGTCCTAAGCAATGCAGTTGTGAATCCAACTCTGGGGCGAGACAGAAAATTTACTAGAGTCAGCAGAAGTGTCTCTGTTTCCCTCTAGCAGCTCACTTCTTCTCCCATCTCCTGCTGCATGTAACCTGATCCCTCATTGAGCTGATAATCCTAATTTGTCAACAGGGATTTCAGTTGTCAGTTGAGTGATTGGTCAATACATGAGGTGGGGGAATAAGTGGCTCATAAGAGGAGAAATGAGATTTTCTTAGATAAGATATATTACAATAATTATGTACATGAAGTCCCCAAGATACAAGTCCCCACTGAAGCCAGTCACTGGCTCCAGTGGTACATACGACTATATCTATGCCTTGGCCTGAAGAAAACATACAAGTGACCAGAAGATGGGGAAACTGGAGCCAGTGAGCAGGACCAGAGGGGCAGAAAGTTAAGCATGTATAAATCTTTCAGTGGGTGATTCAGGCTAGGAGCCTTCAATAGTCCAAGGCCTGTACTTAAAAAGCCTCTTTCAGCTAACTTGTGAACAGAAGACACTTTGAGCAGTACACACTTTCCATCGCTCCACTGATTCTACTCGCATTAGGAGTGGCCAGCGGACTCTTCCCCTGATTGTCAAGACTGGATATGTTCCTCCTTCTTCTTGTTCAGCTACATAAAGAAGTTGTCACTGAACAGGAAGAAAGAGGAACACATCCAGTTGAGGCGTCAGAGAAAGAGTCCGCAGAGTCCAGCTGGGATCAAAGAATCGGCAGAGCAACGGAAAGGTAAGTTGGCAGCACGGTGGCTCATTGGTTAATATTAGCTCCTTGGAATGCTGGGTTCGAATCCAACCAAGGACAACATCTGCATGGAGTTTGTATCTTCTCCCTATGTTTGCGTGGGTTTTCTCCCACACTCCAAAGACATTCTAGTAGGGAACTTAGATTGTGAGCCACATTGGGTACAGCGGGATGCTAATGTATGTAAAACACTGCGGAATACGTCAGCGCTATATAAGTGCATAAAATAAATTAATAAAAAGTACTGCTAACTGAAAGATCTTTTAGGTACAGGCCTTTAGAACCCTTTTAATGATTCCTGAAAAACCCCTTCAAGGTCAACTTACAAAGGATCTTGGGTGGTAAAGAGTCATGTTTTGGGGTGATACATATGACCTAACTGTCTAAAAGCAGAGTACTAGTATTTTATAGAAGGAATACACACTTTTTACAACGGACTGATTAGCTTCTAAATGTCCTTGCAGTAAATTTAGGTTCAAGCACACCCCTGATGAAGTACCGTAAGATGGTAAGGTACAACAAGTCTCCGAGACTGGAGAAACAAATCATTGCCTAAAGAGGTCTAGTCTACCATATTAGTGTCTATATCTTTGACAGCTTGTACAGCGCACCGTGATTCCTAAGAGCGAGCTGCTATGTCTGCAGCATGTCAATGTATGCAATAGAGAGGGTGCCATTCATAGCCATTTCCTCAGGCAAGGATCATGTCATTCACACAGTTTTTGCCATGAATTCACAGCAATACCCACAGTGGACTTTCTACGGTAATTTAGGCCCCGTGTGGACGTCCGCTAAAAGACTGAGACAGCTTCAGTCACAAAGTGAATACTTACAGAACCTTGCACTTCCATATGCCATCCCAAGCAACAGTGCAGAGTATCTGGCGAACTAGAAGAGAAGAGCAAAGCGTTAGGGGTTTGCATTTAATTTGGCGAAAATGATCCAGATAACGGTAAAGTTTTGTAGATCAATCATTATAAGGGGTTTTCCAGGATCGGGAAAAATGTATCCAATGAGATAAAATAATAAAAGACGCAGTACTCACCTTCTGTACACCACTAAGCAGGGCTCCAGATGGCGACCAAAATGGTCGCCAATGCGACTAGGAATTTGCAAATGGCGATAAGAAATTTAAGTCTTATTGCCATTTGCGACTTGTCCCACCGCTGCAGCTTTAAGAAAAAAAAAAAACTTCAGCAGACGCAGCGAGCGGCACAGCACAGGCAGCGCAGCCTGAAATAACCAATAGCAAAGCTGCATACAGTAAGGAGCTTTGCTATTGGTTAGTTTGGGCGGGCGCCGAAGCCATACAGCGCCCTGCACCAGAGAAAGCCGGCGGGAAATGAAAGGAGGAGGGGCCAGCTCTGGGGGGGGGGGGCTGAAGGAAGAAGTGCCAGGCGCGCTGAGGAGCCGAAGAATCAAGATGGGGCCGCAGAAGAAGGAGACAGAGCAAGGTGTTGTGTATCCATGTGTGTAATGTATGTAGTGGAGTGTGTGATCATCACATACATCATACAGTACACATGTATACATCACACACTGCACTACACACATCACATACTGCACTACACACACATACATCACACACTGCACTACACACATCACACACTGCACTACACACATCACACACTGCACTACACACATCACACACTGCACTACACACATCACATCACACACATGTATACATCACTACATACAGCTCACACTGATGTATGTAGTGCAGTGATGTATATGGTGCAGTGTGTAGTAAATACACAGCAGGCTATTATAGCCAAGTGATAACGTACAGGGAGGATCCGCCATCTTGGACTGGACTTTATCACTTTGCTATAATTGCTTCATGTTATTAGACCAGTGATGGTTCCCTGCACACCCACCTCTTAGGCCCCGTTCACACCACCACTATTTATTTCTGTTGTTCTGCTCCGTTTGAGCAGAACAATGAAAATAATTGAGGTGTTGGATTTTTGTCATACGTTTAACATATACAAAAAAAAAACACGTATGTTTACGGACGCCTCAGACAGATGCCATACTGTGGCATCCATCCAATAGAGTTCCATTGTACAAAAAACCATATATGCTAATTTATACGTTTTTTTTGCAGAATGGGAGATCGTAGTGTACCACATCTTCCCATCCTGTAAAGTCCAGAAAAAAATCTATACATCTTTTGTACAATGGAACTCTATGGTGAGGGATGCCGCAGTACGGCATCTGTCTGAGGCGTCCGTTATGTTTCAGTCATAGTATAATTTAACATATGACCGAAACATAATGTAAACCCGTGTGTGACTGTGGCATCAGTGTTCGGTCAGTGATTTCCATCAGTGATTTTTGAGCCAAAACCAGTTGCGGCTGTAAACACAGAACTGGTGCAGATCTTTCCCTTATACCTTATGTCCGTGGAGGCTCCAATCCTGGTTTTGGCTCACAATCACTGATGAAAATCACTGACCAAACACTGACGTGGTAATGAGGCAATTTTTTCTATCATGAATATATATCTATTTAAATTTGGCGACTAAAAATTTTATTTGGCTCCTAAATTTTTCAGTTTAGGAGCCAATGGCTCCTAGGTAATTTTTTTAGTCTGGAGCCCTGCTTAGAGTTCCGTCATCGGGGCTCAATACCGAAAAAGAACTGATCAGGATTATCCCAATGCATTCTGAATGGAGAGAAATCCGTTCAGGATGTCTTCAGTTCAGTACTGACACGTTTTCTAGACGGGGAAAATACCGCAGCATGCTGCAGTATTATCTCCATCTAAAAATCTGGCACAATAAACGCTATGCCGGATCCGGCATTAATTCCCATTGACTTGTATTAGTGCTGGATCTGGCATTACAAATACCGCAACAACGCATCTGTCCTTCCGGTCTGTGCATGCGCAGACCTATAAAACTGTGAATAAAAATCAAGAAAACGGAGAAACGGATCCGCACTTGCAATGCATTTGAGAGACGGATCCGCATCCAGATCCAAATGCTTTCAGTTGTCATGCGGTATGACAGATCCGGCGGGTAGTTCCGGCGATCTGTGTGAAAGTAGCCCAAGTGTGACAGTAGCCTAAGGCTAGTTATTGATTGGCTGCAGCAGCTACGCGTTTCTTGACATGGCATCACTGCTGCAGCCATGTAAGAAAGCACTGGATTAGCAGCACTGGAACAACAAGGAGATTTACTAGGAGAGTATTGCGTCTTATTTTATACCATTTCTTCGCTCCTGGGCTAATTTTGCTTGATCCTGGAAACCCCTTTAAATTGACAGGTTTTATGTATAATAAGCCGCCTTTATCTAGTAAAGCTGAGCCCCAGTTTTCTAGGAATGGAAGACAAATGTAGATGAATGCATTGCCTGCAGTGGCCTCGGCTGAGTATACACTGAGGGACACTTGAAAAAGAAGACACGGGCTTCTGGCTGAGAGGAGAGCCCACCCTGACGTACCTTTCGCTCTGCTTTCTCAAGGGGCGTTGAGAAAGCCGAGTGAAAGGTACGTCAGGGTGGGCTCTCCTCTCAGCCAGAAGCCCGTGTCTTCCTTTTCAAGTGTCCCTCAGGTATACTCATTGTGAAATAATGTGCCTTGTAGCTGCATTGTATGTGCATAATTGCCCATCTGGCTAGTATAGTTAGGCACTGTTTTGCTTCTACATTTTATATAGAGGGTGTTATCTTAATCAGCACTGTGATTGGGGTATTTTTTACCCTATATGGGAGATGTAATTTGGTTCTTCTGGGCATGGGAGGGAAGCCACATATCTTGGCTACCATTTGTACTGCCGCCATATATTTTTTGATATTGACATAGATAGATATATATATATCTCTATCTATCTGTTGATGGTCTTTTAATCAACTAATAAAGCTTTGAAAATTTCTATTGCGTGTCCCTTTATGGTTATTTGGTGATTTAGAGTTATACATGACTGCTTTCTTCCAGAAACAGCCATGTTTTTCGGCGCTGCACAACCCCGTTAAAGGGCTATACCAGGTGCGGAAGATTGATGGCCTAGGGTCGCTGTGGGCTCTCCATTAGTGGGTGGTTTGTAGCCCATTCCCCTTTTTAAGTAAACAAGATGAAGCTGCGTTACCCTGAAAGTTGGCCCCCACTGATCTGATATCTGAGGATTAGACCATCAATGCCCGGAGCTTGAAACCCGCCATGTACAGTGATGCTGGGCATTCCTGATGGGCACATATTCACTGCTAGCACGCAGGGCTATGGGTAATGTCAAATTCCTTGCCCTGGGCATGTCAGGCTGGAGTCCTTATCTCCTTCCAGGGTCACTATGGGCAGTCAGAGGGAATGTGGCTGTATGAGCTGATCCCATTGGTGCTGCTGCCATTACCCTACAGGTCTGTGGAGCCACAGCTCACTCAGCAGCACGACCTGCAATGCAACATGCCCATAGGACTGCCCTCAGGATGACAGGCCAGAACACCAATGTCACCTCCAATGACCTTCCACTCAGGACCGCAGTCCTGCGCTTGCAGAGCTCGTCAGAGCCACCATTCCTGAGGCCGAGCACTGTCCCTACCATTCACAGGCACTCACCTTAATAAGCGGGGACACCTGCACCGGGGGAACCATCGTGTCTCCTCCAAGTGACACTGTGAGCGCAGGGCAGCCTGGGAGAGGAGGGCGGGCTGGAAACGTAAGTCCTTGCGTCTGACGTCACCGGAAGTAGCTTGTACGTCGCGACGCATCGGTGCTCCGCCTCTTACGTATGACGTTTTAAGGTCTCCTCCAGTCTCGAATGGTTGTGCGTGCGCTTCATACTCTGTAAGGGATGGGAAGTAGTCGGCTGTAAAGCACCGTCACTGGGAAGGACCCCTAGTGGTCAGGTCCTGAACACAAGTAGTATGCGGACTGCTGACAGTGCTTCGGTTGCCTCTATACCCCAGACTAGAATGGATTCTCCTGGACTACATAATCTAGTCTCTACCCAGCAGGATAAAAGGAGGCCATTCTGTGTTTGCTTTTTAAATTCATTGTGATGTAACTAGGAAAAGTATTTTACCGGTATTATAACATAAAAAGATAAAGTGTAATATGAGTGAGGCTTTAGGCTAGTTCTACTCAACGACATTTGTGCGACAATTTTTATAATGATTGTCTTTGGTGTCGCACTGCGACATGCTGCGACTGCGGCACGACAGTCGCAAAAAATCCATTTGAAATGGATTTTTCTGCGACTGTCATAAAAAATTTCGCACAACATTGGAGCGACAAAATGTCACGCGACACATGTTGCTGTGTAGTTGTACCATATGTGTCGCACGACTTATTGTCGTCGTGTAGACCTAACCTTATAGGAGACTTTATGGCCAAATGTAGCGGATTTTCGGCAGGAAAATTCCCACAGCAGGTTTTCCCGTGGATTTCAGAGTGCAGAAACTGCACTCCACATCCACCCTTACACAGCACTTCAAAACTGCAATAAAACCCATGGCCACCAACAACATGCCTCCCTTCAAAGACTGCACCCCACTAGCCCTCTCGGGTGTACCCTCCGTGCAGTCTTACACTCCATGACCAGCCAGTTTCTCGACTGCTCTGCATGCCCAACCCCTCTCAAACTGCACCCCCCCCCCTCACATTGCCTTGCACCCCAAAAACACAAACAAAGCCATTGCCCCTGACAGCTCCTAATGACATCAAACTCTTGTAGACTGTTAACCTATTTGTCTGATCCTTATGGGTCCCACACAATGCTCCCCATAGATCCCCTTCCCACGTCAGAAGTACCTACCATGGCCAGCCCTGAGAACTGTGCATGAGCTGATCACTGTGCCAAAATCCCACACACACCATTCTGCTGGAAGAGGGTGCTCTTCCTATATACCATAGTCATGGACATGAACCTGGCGCTACATGACCATTGGTGTCATACTGTTCTGGAAACTCTATTCTAGTATCTACCATATTCCAGAAGGACCTGGTCCTTACCAATGATGGGAAAATCAATGATAAAACATGTATAAGTGTCATTAATAAATATCATACCGCTTTATCTGAATGTCTTGGCTGTATGGCTATGGCTCCACAACTCCTGCTGATGTGATATTTGCAGTAACTCTCTGGTTACTGGGCAATATTTCAATAATGCCCAGTATCTCAATATCTTAATATTTTCTTATTAGTAAATGTTGCATAAAAAATGGTTGGAAATGTTGTACTTGTCGCAATTCATCCATGCCATCTTCCCACCTAGGGAAACATTGAGATTGCATGACAGTTACAGTAATGTGATTTTACCATACCGGTTTCACATGTAAAGGTCACCATGCAGTCCTGTCATACGCATGATGAAGGTTCATTGGAATGATGGGATCCATCTCACATAGAAATGACTGTTTCCCATAATTCAGAAGGACATTTTCTATGTGTTATATACTTAGACAGTTTAATACTGGCGGGGTCCTTTGAAGTGATGGGATCTGGCTCTTGTAGAACAGACTCACATAAAAATGACTGTTTTTCATACCCCAGAAGGACCTTCCTGGTGATGTAATTTAGACTAGTAATCTTGGCGTGGGCCACAGGGCCTGAACAGACTCTACACAGGGTGCCTTGATACACCCCTCAGGACCAATAACAGTCTCATATCTAGAAATAGGCATGAGACTTTTTGCACAGTGTAAAATTGTTTGAACCGGCGTCTGTGATGCTTATACAAACCTTATTGCGACCTCTGGGTGTATTCCTTGTATGTAGTGGTAAATACATACCAAGGAGGGTCCAGGCTCATTGATGTAGCCCAAGTAGCTGAAAAAAGGTCTATACTAGCTATGAAACAAAGGTGTTAGAATACACAGTGCTTCACAGCTGGCTGTGTATGGGGCTGCAGAACAGTCATACTGCCCATAGTGACCCTGTCCACTGCTGAAAGTGCCTACAATGTTCATGTGACGTGAACCGTGGAGCAATGGAAGAAGGTCACCTGATTTCATTAGACACTTTATACATGATGTAAAGCTTGTTTGCAGAGATAGTGTGATGCTCTGTCTAGGCAATATTCTGCTAGAAATTTTGGCTCATGGCATTCACGTGGATGTGACATGTACCTGTTGTAGCTTTCCACCTGCAACAGACCAGTACCCTTCTTCATGCCAGCGGTGCCCCTAATGGCAGTGCCCTCTTACAGCAGGAAAATTCCTGGCCACACTGCAAAAACTGTCCAAGAATGAGGAACTTGTTGGAGACTTCAAAGTGGTGACTTGTCTCCAAATTCTCCAGATTCTACATCGACAACCAATCCATCAGAGTGAAAGGTTTAATCAGATGTGCAATCTCTGCATCAGGTAATGAAGAGATAATGAAGAATAAAATACCTCCACTTCCTAAAGAATTGCTATGGGTACTTTTACACTTATCCTGCAGCAAGTGCCCGTGCATTGCCATGCTGCCACTCCGTCCCCATTGACTATAATGGGGCGGGGGGCGGAGCTACGGCACAGCACGACAGTGCACGGCCGGAGATCGCCGGACTAAAAGTTCTGCATGTCCGACTTTTCAGTCCAGCGTTCTTTGCTGTGCACTGCCGTGCTGCACCGTAGCTCCGCCCCATTATAGTCAATAGGGACGGAGCGGCAGCACGGCAGTGCATGGGCACTTGCGGCAGGACGAATCCGTCCTGCCGCAAGTGTAAAAGTACCCTAAGTGTTTTTATCTTTAGTCCTCAACCTTTCAATACTCAACAGATGTGTCAGGTGATCATGTATATATTGTATTGAAGAAGTTTCCAGTTGAAGCCAACACTGCAGAAGACATCTCTTAGTTACTTGGCACACTGTGAGAAATAGTCTGGGAAGGGAAAAGGTCGCTTCATCCCAATCATCATAGTGAGAAAGAAACAACTGTGGCCTCACAGAGACCACTCTATTCCACATTTTTTAAACGTCTGGCTCATTGCCTCTGACAATTTCTGCACCTTTGGGCAAGTCCACAACCCATGAGATCAGTTTTATATGTCTTACACTTGGGGAAGTGGACCACTCTATCAGGCCTTATGTATTATTCTAAACTGTATGTCTCTCCATGCTTTATTTACAGCATGATGTCATACCCCCTGCCAGCCCTTCTTGCTTTTTTCCCCGACTTCACTACCTTCCAATTGGTTAATCCAAGATGAGAACATAGACTTCTCGAAAGAAGACACCATATTATGTCTCATCTGATTATAATTAGAAGAGATGGAAACTCTGCCTCCAGAGTAATGTAAGTATTTTATCCAGGTTGTTCGGTGCTGTCTCCTTCCCTATGTCTATTAGAGTGGACATAAATAAGATTTTAATTTGGTCGTATTGTATGACCTGAAAAAGTCTTAGAAAATACCTTGCAGTCAGTTCATCTCGAGCCAAAGCAGTTCTGTCTTATGCAACAGGCGTTTCATCAGAATTATACCCTTTGACCGCCACTCCCTAAATAACATTAGATTGTCCATGTGGGAACTCTGGGTGATCCCATAAAGGAGATGTTTTGAGATCCTATAAATCAGATGATATTATGTACAATTCATACTTTTTCTCTGACCCCCAAGCTAGATTAAAGCTAAAAGGTTAACTATCTGAGCCATTCTCAATGTGAAGTACTTGACATGGTTGTCCTTTAGCTCCACTTCTCTTTTCTATTATTTTAGAACCCTTGGATTTAATTACAAGGAGCTCTAATAATATGGTAGTTTGAGTTCACATCCCCTTTTAGCTTTCCGTTTTTCTGATCTGTCAGAAGAACAGAAAAATAAAAAAACGGATCAAATATTTTGAGCATCAGTCATGATCACTTAGCATAAGTTTGCACTAAAAATAACTGATCCATCTTTTTTTGAGCATCAGTTATGATCAGGTTACATCAGTTTGTGTCACTTGCGTCAGGTATCAGTTATATTTAATCGGAGAAAAAGTCCTTTCAAAAATAACTTATGCCTGACGGAAGTGACACAAATTGATGCTGATCATAACGGATGCTCAAAATACTGGATTTTTTTTTTCTGTTCATCTGACAGATCAGAAGAATGAAAAGCTAAACAGCGTAAGACAGACAAACCTTGGTAGTGCAAGGAAACAGTGAAACAAGGAAACAGGTAAGCACCAGCTAGCAGCAGGTGAGAACCCTTACCCACTGTCCGAAAGAACAGAACGAGAAAAGGAAGCCCTGCAACGGCGAAGGCCCCCCCCCCCCAGCCATCCCCGTGGATGTAAAAGCATACAAATGAACCTGAAAAACTGCGCTATTCACATCTTAGCATAGCAAGTGCATAAGTACCGCATAACAACATAAGAGCCCACACTACCAGCACCTCACAGAAACTAACAAACATCCACCGGAGTACCTCAGGCTTCTGAAGCGAACCATAAGAGCTGAGCGTGTTAACCCACAAATCATAATCCCCTTGTAAAGGGGGTACCGCATGTCAACAGTAAGAAAAACAGGGTAAACAAGAGCTACACAATTATTACGAAGTCAATAAACATAAAGAGCACAAATCACGGCGTCCTCCGCTGCTTGGAGGCCCTAGGCGACACCTGGGACCACCGCTCCCTTGCAGGAAGAGGTGCCGGGCATGGGACACCCGGCCACTCTGGTAATGCGATCGGAGGCAGTGGAAAGGTTTCCAGAAACTTGGGCAGGTCCTCCGGATCCCTAAACGAAGCCGACCGGCCGTCCTTTCTGGCATGAAGCTGAAATGGGTAACCCCATCTATAAAGGATGTCCCTCTTCTTTAGTAACACGAGTAATGGCCATACTGTTCCGCAGAGTTGAAGAGTCCGTTTGGGGAGGTCCGGCAGGATCTGAATAGGGGACCCCCCAACTCCAGCTTGTCCGCCTGTCTAGCAGCTCGCAGGATGTCTTCCTTGATCCTAAAAAAGTGCACTCGGCACACTATGTCTCTTGGTCTGGAAGCGTAGTTGGATCCAGGGCCCTGTGGATACGGTCCAGCTCCACATGGGCACAGAATCCCCCAGCAGGAAGCCAAACAAGGTTTGTATTGTGGTCTCAAGTTCAGACACAGGCACCGATTCCGCCACTTCCCTGTATTCGCAAGTTGTTTCTACGATGGCGGTTCTCCAAGTCATCTAGGTGAGATATCAAGTGGGCAATGTGTTGTGAATGAGCAGACAGGACCGTATGATGGTCATTCTGGAGAGCCTCTTGCACTTTCTCCTAAGCCTCACTCTAGCGCCGAGATGTTTGATCTCCCCCTTAAGGGACTCCATTTCAGAACGGTAAGTCTGCTCCAAGCTAGACACGGACTGTGCTAAATCCTCCTTCATAGGAAGAGCTTGAAGGTAGGCTCGGAGGTCCCATTCCACCTCTGGAGTACCTGATGACGGGCTCCCGGACTCCCTGTCTGAAGGTGGGGAACTCGCGCCGCGGTCTACTGCAGGGAGAGATCCTCCGGCAGCCATCTTGGGTGTATCTGTCGGGCCCTCTGCGGACTGTTGGGAGCCGAAGAACTTGTGAATGCCTGAGTTGTCCGACTGCTGAGTGGTTTCCTGGGGACCTCTGGTCGTCTTGCGTCCCATTTGAGCGAGTGGACAAACGCGCTGGAATAGCAGTTATCACAGGGATAGCGGGAGAGCTAATCCTCAGAGCGTCCTACGCCTACATGAGCAAGCCACTCCCCCTGTGTTCACTATATTGTACCGCTTATTATTATTACAGAGTTTTTTTGGATATTTCATAACTTTGCAGAAAATTGTAACTTCTACCATAAAAAAGCTGGAAAGTAAGGCCTGTTTCACACTTCTGTTGGACAGATCCAACAGGCTATTCCAGCCGGGAACAGGCTACTGAATCGCAACTACCAGATGCTTCCTGAATTCCGTTGAGCCCCATTAGCTATAATGGAGACCGGCGAAGATCCAGAATTGCGCAACGATTGCCGTCTGGCTGATTCTTGGCAATGCCAGATCCAGAGATATCTAACGCAAATGTGAAACAAGCCTAATAATTCTATTTTTTTGCCAACGATTATTTTACAGGTTTCAGTAAAATATGATTTGGAACCTCAGACCATCAGGACAGTAAACTGCTGCTTTACCTTCTCCTCTAAAGAAAAGCTCTGTTGCAAACATAGGATGCTAGTATTATGTACAGTTGTGTTCAAAATTATTCAACCCCCCCTGAAATTGAGTGTTTTGGCCAGTTTGACATTGATTTTGATCATTTCAGTCATCTTGTTTACAATTAAATCAAAGAGGCACTTGTAAGTCAGACAAATATAACATAACATTTATAATGAAATAACCACAAATGTCTTTTCTGTGCTCACATCATTATCAGTTATATTCAACCCCCAAGTGACATTCAATCTTAGTACTTAGTACAACATCCTTTTCCAGTTATAACCGCTTTTGAAGTGAAGCATAGCTTGACACAAGTGTCTTGCAGCGATCTACGGGTATCTTCGCCCATTCTTCATGAGAAAAAGCCTCCAGTTCAGTCACATTCTTAGGCTTGCGTGCTGCAACTGCTTTCATTAAGGCCTCTTGCACACGGGCGTCATGTTTGACGCCCGGATAAGAGGCGGGGGCGTTGCGGGATTCGCCACAAAGGTCCTGAAGGACCTGCCGTGATGTCACAGGATCACATGGGTCACATGGTCCACTCAAATGCTTCTATGATTGGACCATGTGACCCTGTGACGTCACCACAGGTCCTGAAGCAAGCAATCATCAAGAGAGAAGACGTTCTGGGGCTCTGCGTGTACAATGGGAGAAGGTGAGTTAACTCTTTATTATTTTTAACCCTCTATAGCCCTGGGAACATTGCATTCTGTAATTAGAATGCGATTATTTTTCCTTATAACTATGTTATAAAGGAAAATAATAACGATCGGGTCCCCATCCCGATCGTATCCTAGCAACCATGCGGGAAAATCGCAACGCATCGTACATGATTGCGGATGATTGCGATTTTCCCGCATCCCCATTCACTTCTATGGGGCCTGCGTTGCGTGAAAATCGCAGAATATAGAACATGCTGCGATTTTCACGCAACGCAAAAGTGATGCGTGAAAATCACCGCTCATGTGCACAGCACCATAGAAGTGAATGGGTCCGGATTCAGTGCGGGTGCAATGCGTTCACTTCACGCATTGCACCCGCGCGGAAAACTCGCCCGTGTGCAAAAGGCCTAAGTCCCACCAGAGGTTCTCAATCAGATTTAAGTCTGGTGACTGCGATGGCCACTTCAAAATATTCCAGCCTTTAATCTGCAACCATGCTCTAGTGGACTTGGAGGTATGCTTGGGATCATTGTCCTGTTGAAAGGTCCAACGTCTCCCAAGCCTCAGGTTTGTCACGGACTGCATCACATTTTCATCCAATATCTCCTGGTACTGAAGAGAATTCATGGTACCTTGCACACGCTGAAGCTTCCCTGTACCTCTAGAAGCAAAACAGCCCCAAAGCATGATTGACCCCCCGCCATGCTTCACAGTAGGCAAGGTGTTCTTTTCTTCATAGGCCTTGTTCTTCCTCCTCCAAACATAGCGTTGATCCATGGGCCCAAACAGTTCTAGTTTTGTTTCATCAGTCCACAGAACACTATCCCAAAACTTTTGTGGTTTGTCCACATGACTTTTGGCATACTGCAGTCGACTCTTCTTATTCTTTGGAGACAGCAAGGGGGTGCGCCTGGGAGTTCTGGCATGGAGGCCTTCATTACGCAGTGTGCGCCTTATTGTCCGAGCTGAAACTTCAGTACCCACATCTGACAAATCTTTTTTCAGTTCCTCAGCAGTCACACGGGGACTTTTCAACACTTTGCTCTTCAGGTAGCGCACAGCAGTCGAAGTCAGCATCTTCTTTCTGCCACGACCAGGTAGCATTTCAACAGTGCCCTTTGCCTTGAATTTGCGAATGATGCTTCCTATGGTGTCTCTTGGTATGTTTAACATCTTTGCACTCTTCTTATAGCCATTGCCCTTCTTGTGAAGAGAAATCACCTCTTCTCTTGTCTTCCTGGACCATTCTCTTGACTTCACCATGTCTGTAAACACACCAGTAAATGTCTAGAAGGAGCTGAGTATCACAGTCATTTTACATCTGCCTAATTGGTGCTTATTATGGTTGATTGCTGCTCCTTGACATCCACAGGTGTTTTCAATACCTGATCGAAAACACTTGAATTGAACCTCTGTTCTTAAGAGTGGTAGTCTTTAAGGGGTTGAATAATTGTGTCAATGAAGAAATCACAAAAAAAACATTTAATACTGTATTACAAAAACAATTGATGTCATTTTAGTTGCATTTGGTTCTTTAAAAAGTCCTTGTAAGATTTCATTCTGAACACAATTACAAATGTACACTAAATTCCCTAAAACCCTTTACAGCATTGGGGGTTGAATAATTTTGAACACAACTGTATACTATACAATCACCTAAAGAATTATTAGGAACACCTGTTCTATTTCTCATTAATGCAATTATCTACTCAACCAATCACATGGCAGTTGCTTCAATACATTTAGGGGTGTGGTTCTGGGCAAGACAATCTCCTGAACTCCAAACTGAATGTCAGAATGGGAAAGAAAGGTGATTTAAGCAATTTTGAGCGTGGCATGGTTGTTGGTGCCTGTGACAGAACCATCTGTCTGATTATTCTTTTTTAATGCTTGTTTCCCTGCTGTATTCGTCTGTTTGCATTCCGTTCGTATGTCGACCACGAGGCAGCGGCCATTTTAAACTATGCGAAAGCCCAGCGGTGTTCGGCTCTATTTTCATGGAACTAAAAACGGACACTTTTTCTGCCGAACACCGCTGAAACAACAGAACACCTGTTATTGCCTGGATTCCTAACTTTTATTTTGTTGATTTATCACAGACAATGTCATTGTGTTGTTGATTGTATCACAGGCAATGCCATTGTGTTGTTGATTGTATCACAGACAATGTCATTGTGTTGTTGATTGTATCACGGGCAATGCCATTGTGTTGTTGATTGTATCACAGACAATGTCATTGTGTTGTTGATTGTATCACAGACAATGTCATTGTGTTGTTGATTGTATCACAGACAATGTCATTGTGTTGTTGATTGTATCACGGACAATGTCATTGTGTTGTTGATTGGATCACGGACAATGTCATTGTGTTGTTGATTGGATCACGGACAATGTCATTGTGTTGTTGATTGTATCACAGGCAATGCCATTGTGTTGTTGATTGGATCACGGACAATGCCATTGTGGTTATTAAATGTACATTGACGAATGGGTTCTATTTAAAATGTGAAACTGTAAATGATTGGCTGTTATGTTTATACCACGTGGGTGGTAACCTTGTTGGAAAATGTGTATAAAAGGAAATGCTTGTGTGGTCATTAAAGAGTTCTTATTTGACCCTCAATGCGGAGCTTCTGTCTCGTTATTAAGGGGGGTTTATTATTGGCGTTTAGAGACTGCTGAATGGAAATGGAAGCCGCTTGGTGAGTGTGACTGTTCGGCGGCTTGCAGCAGTACGTGGATTACCGTTCGTGTGTTTGGAGCCGTTCGTGAGATTGCCGCTTCCCCTGCATTTGGTTCGTGCCCTCCAGTTTATGCGAACGGAGGTTATGTGTACAGCAGCCGGGGAAGGTCTACTAAACGGCGGTTTGGTTTAAAGACACAGGAGGTGTCTTAACAGTGCCAGACGGGCCGGTCTGAGTATTTCACAATCTGCTTAGTTACTGGGATTTTCACGCACAACCATTTCTAGGGTTTACAAAGAATAGTGTGAAAAGGGAAAAACATCCAGTATGCGGCAGTCCTGTGGGCGAAAATGCCTTGTGGATGCTAGAGGTCAGAGGAGAATGGGCTCACTGATTCAAGCTGATAGAAGAGCAACGTTGACTGAAATAACCACTCGTTACAACCGAGGTATGCAGCAAAACATTTGTGAAGCCACAACATGCACAACCTTGAGGCGGATGGGCTACAACAGCAGAAGACCCCACCGGGTACCACTCATCTCCACTACAAATAGGAAAAAGAGGCTACAATTTGCACAAGCTCACCAAAATTGGACTGTTAAAGACTGGAAAAATGTTGCCTGGTCTGATGAGTCTCGATTTCTGTTAAGACATTCAAATGGTAGAGTCCGAATTTGGCGTAAACAGAATGAGAACATGTATCCATCATGCCTTGTTACCACTGTGCAGGCTGGTGGTGGTGGTGTAATGGTGTGGGGGATGTTTTCTGGGCACACTTTAGGCCCCTTAGTGCCAATTGGGCATCGTTTAAATGCCATCCCTTCATGACCACCATATACCCATCCTCTGATGGCTACTTCCAGCAGAATAATGCACCATGTCACAAAGCTCGAATCATTTCAAATTGGTTTCTTGAACATGACAAAGAGTTCACTGTACTAAAATGGCCCCCACAGTCACCAGATCTCAACCCAATAGAGCATCTTTGGGATGTGGTGCAACGGGAGCTTCGTGCCCTGGATGTGCATCCCTCAAATCTCCATCAACTGCAAGATGGTATCCTATCAATATGGGCCAATATTTCTAAAGAATGCTATCAGCATCTTGTTGAATCAATGCCACGTAGAATTAAGTCAGTTCTGAAGGCAAAAGGGGATCCAACACCATATTAGTATGGTGTACCTAATAATTCTTTAGGTGAGTGTATATATATAATAGTATTATAGGTTTTTTTCCGAAAGTTTACTTGTTGCATCAGTCATAAGATAGTGGTGTTCACTTGCACTTTATGAACATATTATTTATAATGATTGGTAGACAGCATAAATAAAAATGGTGGGGCACACGGTTTGCCTGTATAGATTGTTGAAATTACTAATGACAGCCATAATAGACTTCTATTATGACGCCATGCAATATGGAAGGCCTCTTATAGGCTTCTGTGGTGCATGCCGTCATAGAATTCTGTTATGGTCTGTGGTAACGGAATCCATTATGGACTTTTTAGATGACCCGAACTTGCAAATTGCAAGTTCGCTCAACACTACTTATTACCTTTTTACAGTTCGTACAAAGGTTTGTAAGACCAACCAATGTATGCCTGATTGATCCCTCTTTGTTGCTCATTTTGTATCAATTCAATTATTTTTTTACGTCTCTACATAAGTTTGGTGCTTCGTCCGGCAGGCTATGCGGCAGATGTAACTCTACACCAGCCATCTTGCTGCCATAGATTTAAAGCGAACCTGTCACCTGCTTTTTACCTCTTAAGCTGTTAACTGTACCTTATAGATCTTTGTAACCTTGTTTCCAAACAGGTGTTGTTCGTTTTTCTGGGCTTTATATTACTGAAAAAATCACTTTATAATCTGCTCTGCTGCGTCTGAAGTCACCAGACAAGTCAAGGAGGCAGACCCTCCTTGACTGCTGGATGCGACTCCCCCGCCCTAACCCCGCCTCTCATCCCTATGATTGACACTAGCTCTTCTGCCCGGGACCGCGCTGGTCTCGGCGGCGCATGCGCCGTCTGCCTTCATAGCAGCGCGATCCCGAGCCTCGCACTCAGTGAAGCGCGATCCCCTTGCTAGATCGCGCTTCTCTCCTCTCTAGCCGGGCCGCTGGTGAAATGCAGATCACTCAGCGTGAGGCTCGGTATCGCGCTGCTATGAAGGCAGACGGCGCATGCGCCGCCGAGACCAGCGCGGTCCCGGGCAGAAGAGCTAGTGTCAATCATAGGGATGAGAGGCGGGGTTAGGGCGGGGGAGTCGCATCCAGCAGTCAAGGAGGGTCTGCCTCCTTGACTTGTCTGGTGACTTCAGACGCAGCAGAGCAGATTATAAAGTGATTTTTTCAGTAATATAAAGCCCAGAAAAACGAACAACACCTGTTTGGAAACAAGGTTACAAAGATCTATAAGGTACAGTTAACAGCTTAAGAGGTAAAAAGCAGGTGACAGGTTCGCTTTAAGCCATTTTCAAAAAAAAAAAACAATGTGTGGAAAATGATAAAAAAGCATCAAGACTTGCGCCACCTTTATGCCACTTTTGGCTTTATAAATGTCCCCCTTGGTGTTCGGTAGGAATCCACACAAAGTGGTACTCCAATATAAAGGCCTATGTGGATTGGACACCATTATATGGAAACATACCAAAAATATAGACTCCATATACAAAATAACCCTCCCTTAGTATTTATTCTCCTACTGTCTGTATACAGATAAGACTGAAAAAACTGTAATAGTTTTTGTTGTTATTGTTGGGCTTTTTAAAAAAAAAAAAAAATCTTTATGTTTATAGCCAATGCATCTATCCCGCAATGAGTTGGGTGTTTGTTTGTTTTTTAGCAAATCTTGACTGTTCTAATTGTAATCTATTTATCTTTTGTGCAATAAAAATGGGATTCAGTTTGAGACTCAGATACTACAAATAATATAGGAGAGCTGGAAAAGTTTTAGAGCTGAGCGACCAGATTATTGAATTGAATGGATCCTCCCATAAGTATGCATTCTTGGCCCAGCTGCATAAGCAGTGAATGCAGAGAGACAATTCTGGCAGCGGAGACAATTATCTGTATTTTCCCTGACATTGGGGATCATCCAGGAAAATACCACTCACATTAGATGGTCGGCCAAGCATGCCAAATTTTGACAGGTACCGCTTATAGGTGTAATGTGTATGGGCAGCTATACAAATATGTGAGGACAATAGAATTTAACTCACACGTTATTCATTTGTTCCAAAGACTTTATAGAGGACGAAGAGACATTCTTTACATGTGCATGAATGGACATCTAGACATTAATACAAGAAAGGATTCTTTACAGTTAAAGTAGTCAAACTGTGGATTGATGGATTATGGATCAATGGATGGATAAAGATTGGATCCATGACTGGATTATCGATACATTGATGGACGATGAATAGATCATGGATGGATCAATGGATGATATATCAATTGATTCATAAATTGATAGATGATGAATGCTTTATGGATTCATAGATCGATGGATCAATTAATGGATGGATGAATCTATAGATGCATGATAGAACTGAAAGGATTGGTATTTGGATAGATTGATTGATGGCTAGGTGATGGATAGATGGACTGTAGACTGGGGGATGGACGGTGAATGGATGATGAAATGATTTATGATAGATGCTGAATCGATGTATGATTGCAGATTAATAAATGAATTATGGAATATTAGATAATGAATGGATGATGGGTGAATAGATAAATGTTAAAAAAGATGGATGATGAATGGATAATGGATGAATTGACAACTGATTGGATAATAAATGGATGGATAATGGATTGATGGATGATGTATTTTTAGATATATAAAGAATAGATTAGAATGAGGTATATACATTTATCTGAATTCTGGAAAGGGGTTCTGAATATTATTTGGAATACTTATCAGATACATATTCCCTTTGAATCTAAAACTTGTATACTGGGTATCCTGGGCTCCTATGCTTGGGATCCTACCATGAATCTGAGCTTACACCATCTATTATTTCAGATTGAGAAACTGATTGCAAAACATTGGATTCAATCGCATCTGCCTACTATCTCGGAGTTTACTTGCAGAGTAAACAATGTGCTTCGCCTTGAAAAGGGAATATACATGAAGAGACAAGTTTGAAGCCCTTTGGAACAAGTGGTTCTCTATTAGTAATAACTGTCTTACTCCTTAGGGCTCATGCACACCAACATATTTTTTTTCTGTGTCTGTTCGTTTTTTTTTGCAGCACGTATGCAGAACCAGTCACTTCAATGGATCTGCAAAACTTCCATACATGAATGTATGTATGGAAGTTGGATCAATAGTTGATAGATCAGCGGACCTAGAGTGCCTTAAAAAGTATTTATACCCCTTAAACTTTTCCAAATTTTTTCACATTACACCCACAAGCTTCATTTTATTGGAATTTTATGTGACAGACCACCACAAAGTAGCAAGTATGTGTGAAGTGAAAAGAAAATGATACATAGTTTTAAAAAGTTTTTATAAATCAAAATATGGAAAGTGTGGTGTGCATTTGTATTTAGGCCCCCTGAGTCAATACTTTGTAGGACAACCTTTTGCTGCCATTACAGCTGCAAGTCTTTTGTTTATGTCTCTACCAGCTTTGCACATCTAGAGGATGAAATCTTTGCAAAATAGCTCAAGCTCAGTCAGATTGGATGGAGAGCATCTGTGAACAGCAATTTACAAGTCTTGCCACAGAGTCTCAGTGGGATTTATGTATGGACTTTGGGCCATTTTAACACTGTACTTTGATCTAAATCATTCCATTGTAGCTGGCTGTACGTTTAGGGTCGTTGTCCTGCTGGAAGGTGAACCTCCAGTCTCAAGTCTTTTGCAGCCTCTACCAGGTTTTCTTCCCGGATTGCCCTATATTTAGCTTCATCCATCTTTCCATCAACTCTGATCAGCTTCCTTGTCCCTGCTGAAGAAAAGCATTCCCACAGCATGATGTTGCCACCACCATGTTTCACATGGGGATGGTGTGTTCAGGGTGATGTGCAATGTTAGTATTCTACCACTATCTTTGAGGTGTCCCCTACATGGCTTGTGGCAAACGGGACTTCTCATGGCTTGCTTTCAAAAATGTCTTTCTTCTTGCCACTCTTGCCACCATAAATGCCAAATTTGTGGAGTACATGACTAATAGTTGTCCTGTGGACAGATTCTGCCACCTGAGCTGTGGATCTCTGCAGCTCCTGCAGAGTGACCATAGGCCTCTTGGCTGTCTAGCATCCCCGGACCAGGATCTGAGCCATATAACGCTACGTGTGGCATTTGATAAGGCAGCGGACCTAGCCGAGAACCTTACTAGATCCGAGGCATCTGACAAAAAGTTTGAGGCCCGTTTCAAAATAGGGATAGAGGCCAGGATCTCTTCTCTGGGGGTACCAGCCGCCAGGTGTTCCTCCAATTGGGATAACCAGACCGATAATGACCTGGAGGTACAGGTAGCCGCTATACTAGGCCACAGCATAGCTGCGTTTGTCTCCCGTGCCCAATTGAGAAGACCCTCACATTTCTTATCCATCAGTTTTTTTAACCCCTTAGTGACCAAGTCTGTTTGGGCCTTTATGACCAAGCGTTTTTCTTCCTTTTTTCATCGTCACGTTCCGAGAGCTATAACTTTTTTATTTTTCCGCCTATATAGCTTTATGAGGGCTTATTTTTTGCGGGACAAGTTGTAGTTTTTAATGGCATTTCTGATTAACTTTTATTAACTCTTTCTGGGAGGGAGATGGGGAAAAAAAGCAATACTGCCACTTCGGTTTTTACGTTATAAATTTTACGGCGTTAATTTTTCGGTATAAATTTCAAAATATCTTTATTCTCTGGGTCAGTACGATTACATCGATACCAAATACATTTTTTTTTACGTTTTACTACTTTTTTTTCCAGTAAAACCCCCTTTTTTTTTAAAAACAAAAAAATTATTTTGCATTGCTGCTTCCCAAGACCCATAACTTTTTAATTTTTTATTCTATGAAGTTGTGTGGGGGCTTGATTTTTGCGGTATGACTTGTATTTTTCATTGGTATCATTTTAGAGTAAATGGTGCTTTTTGATCGCTTGTTATTATGTTTTTTGGGGCGGCAACTAAGAATAATTTAGCAATTCTGTCTTTTTTTTTTTTTTTTAAGGCGTTCACCGTAGGGGATAATTTATGTGATATTTATGTAGGCCGGGTCATACAGACGCGGCAATACTAAACATATGGGGGAGATTTTTTCTTTGCAATTTTATTAAGTGAAAAGCGTATTTTCAATGTAAAATAGGCGTATTTTTTATTTCATGTTTTTTTAAATTTAATAAATATGTTTTTTTACCACTTAATAGTCTCACAAGGGGACTATAACAAACAGTATTTTGATTGCGTTTAAAATACAATGCATTATCTCTATAATGCACTGTATTTTAAGAGCAATGCTATTTTAACATTGACCAGCAGGCTGCGCCAGAGAGGCACAGCCTGCTGAATCTACTTCAGAAAAGACAGGGCCTAATGATCTGAAGCCAGGTAAGGTTTCACAACACATCAGCACCTTGCGAACGCATTTGAGGGGTGACAGAGGGAGTCCGCTCCCTCTGTCACTGCTTTACATGCAGTGGGCGCCATTGTGCCCGGCTTATAAAGAGTTAAACAGCCCGGATCGGCACTCCTGCCTGTCTGGGCTGTTAGAGCAGGGCCCTGGCTCTCATGTGAGAGCTGGGTCCGCGCTCCCCACTGTACGGGGGACCTGTGCAGCACTTAGACTGGAATTGTATTCTGCTTTTCTGGATCCTTCCATTCTTTAGCGATCAGCATTCTAATGTTACTATGAACTGGGAAGACATTCCTTTTCTTTTCACCCAATCCTTGAAACATTTTATCCTGAACCAATGGAGATTCCTTTACATCCTCAATCTTAATAGTAGCTCTTATTGTTTTTAATAATTTTTCCGTATCATTAGGAATACAGAACGGTTCCCCTGATTCGTCCTCAGAACATTCGGAATCTTGCTGCGAGAATATTTTCCACTCATCCGAGTCTGGGTCACATGGGATTTGTGATCTCTGTAAGGATGATGGTTGTGGGGTGCCTGGTGGTAATCTTGCGTCTATCACCACGTTTACTTCTTCCTTGATCATGTTTCTTATGGATTCTAGGCTGGATGGGGACTCTTCATTTACTACTTTGTCTGTACACCTGGGACAAAGCGTTTTTTTAGACTTAGATGGCAGGGATTTTTTGGTAGACGTAAATATTGCAACGCTCACCTGTTTATTCTCTTTGGGAGGCACGGACAACTGACCCGGACACGGTCATATGTAAATAGCAAAAAAAGTTGTAAAGTCCCGCTTCTCATAAAACGATTCTTTTATTCATTCGACATAAAATCCAGACATCCAATACAGTATAAAATGTCAAGGGATTTTTTGCACATTTTCTCTGCGCCGAGGTCTTTACGTTGCTGGCCTCTGCCCTAAAAAGTAAGATAAATTTTTGGGCCGAATTAGAAACTAAGAAGTTTAAAATGAGGGCCAGCACCAACAGCAGTGGGGAAAAAATAATACCACTGTGCTCGTCTTCCCCTAATACAGGTAACATGAGAGGCATAACTAATAGGAGGCTTACAGGGCTTTGGGCGGCAGAAGGATCCACAGGTTTGCGGGACATGTCAGGAGCTTCCAAAGGAGCAGACATGATGCACTTGTAGGACGCTGACTGCAGTGCTCCATGCTCCCGACATTCCATTGATATCCGGCAGGCCTCTGACGTCATCTGCCGGAGGAAGTGATGCGCACAGACCTGGCAAAGCGGAACTCTTGCCCAGAGAGTTCCGGCCTGTTCTGCGCATGCGCGCGATCCTTCGCTTCCTGCTGGCCAAAGCTGGGGAAGCGGGTGCCCGGGGCTGCCTTCTCTGAAGGGCTTACACCAAAGGGACAGGACAGAGGCTCCAGGCCCTCATCAACCCCCGTCCCCTGCACAGATCCACCTAGATGGGGCAGACTGACAGGCCGTGCAAAACTTTCACTTGGATTTCCGACTCTTGCAGGAGTGGCTTTCACGCGATCCCGAGGAACAGGAAACAACAACTGAAACAGGTAAAGGGAATCGTTAATTTCTAACGATAATTTGTTTTCCCTTAGTCCTAACAGTGGCACAAATGGGGTATTCTGCCCCTGTGGACTGGTTAGGACAGGTGGAATGTTTAATGAACATAACATTAAACACATGAGATATCATCTACACACGCCCTCCCTGCCCCCAATAAAGAGGGGGCGTGACCCCCAGGACCTCGTGTAATTACAAATAGACAAAATAATAACAATATAACAATATAACTAAAGGGGGGGATATTTGTGTGCCACTGCTAGGACTAAGGGAAAACAAATTATCGTTAGAAATTAACGATTCCCTTACGTCCTAACCAGTGGCACAAATGGGGATTTAGCAAGTAGAAACCCCCATGGGAGGGTCCTCATGCCTGGCGGAAGTCAATACTGTCCAGCCAAAGGAATTATAACTATGTATTCTAGAATCCACTCTATAGTGTGAAATAAAAGTGGAGTGAGAACTCCAAGAAGCTGACTTACAGATCACGTCCAATGAAATCGAGCTTCTCTCTGCAAAAGAAGTGGCCACCGCTCGAGTAGAGTGGGCCCTTACAAATTCAGGGGGCTCAGAACCCTGAGACACATAAGACTCCCGAATTGCCTCCTTAATCCATCGGCTGATGGAGGGTTTAGAGGCTTTCCTCCCCTTATGGGTACCGGAAAAAAGGATAAGGAGGTTTTCATCCTTCCTAAATACCTTGGAGCGTTCCAGGTAAATCCTGAGACATCTCGAAATGTTGAGGGTATGGAGCCCTCTTTCCTCAGAGGAGGGGGGTGGAGCCAAGGTTGGTAGAGAAATTACCTGATTTATATTGTCAAAGGAAGGAACCTTTGGAATAAAGGAAGGTAAAAATTTGAGAAGAATTCGATCTTGAAGAATCTTCGTATAAGGCTCAAAAGCCGAAAAAGCTTGGAGTTCCCCAACTCTCTTTGCAGAGGTAATAGCCAACAAGAAGGTGATTTTCCAGGTTAAGAATTGAATCCCGCCTCCTCTAGGGGCTCAAAGGGGGAGACGTCAACCCCTGAGCACGACCGATAAATCCCAAACAGGGATAGGTCTGATTACTGTAGGCTTTAATCTTGAGGCTCCCTTCAGGAATCTCTTGATAAGGGGGTCTTGAGAAACAGCTCTGTTGAGACAAGCAGAGATTGCTGAGACCTGCACTTTGAGAGTAGAGGGTGATAACCCCTTGTCCAGACCATCCTGTAGGAATTGAAGAATTACCGGGATGGAAGCTTCAGCCGACGTCTGCTGATGCCTAGAACACCAGGACGAAAAAATCTTCCAGATTCTGGAGTAGGCTTTGTTGGTAGCTTCTGATCTGGAGTGCTCTAAGGTTCTCAAGACAGACCCCGATAGCCCTTCTATTCTTGGAAGGGACTGATCAACCTCCAGGCTGTCAGGTTGAACATTTGAAGATTTGAGGAGATCTGTGTGTCCCCCGACACCAGTACTCTCTCTGGGGAAGCCTCAGAAATTGACCCCGACTCATCTGTAAGAGTTGGGTAAACCAAGCTCTCTTCGGCCAGTATGGAATGATGGCGATGACTGACGCTTGGTCCTGCCTGATTTTCATCAAGACCCTTGGTATCAAGGAAATTGGAGGGAAGATGTAGGCCAGCCTGAACCTCCATGGGATTGACAGAGCATCTATTGCCACCGGGTTGTCCTCCCTGTAAAGGGAGCAATACTTCTCCACTTTGGTGTTGAACCTCGTTGCCATGAGATCGATCTCTGGCATGCCCCACCTGAGCGTTATCTCCTTGAAGACCTCTGGATGAAGTGACCATTCTCCGGTCGGAAGACCTCGGCTCAGGCGGTCCGCGATCACATTGTGAACTCCGCGAATGTGGACGGCTGACAAGTGGGTGAGGTTCATTTCTGCCCAATCCAATATCACACCTATCTCTCTCAGGACGACTTTGTGACCTCGTGCCTCCCTGCTTGTTGATGTACAGTACGGCAGTCATGCTGTCTGACTGTATTCTCACGGCCTTCCCTCGAATGGAAGGAGCAAAATGAAAAAGAGCTAATCTGATCGCTCTGATCTCCAGGAGATTCGATGACAATAACTTCTCCTGAGGTGTCCAAGTTCCTTGGACTGTCTTGTCCAGAAGATGAGCACCCCAGCCTACCAGGGATGCGTCTGAAGTAAGTATGATCCAGGAGGGCTGGATCAGGGACTTGCCGTCCTCGAGGTGGGACCACCACCTTAGGGAGGACCGGACCTTGTAAGGCAGGGAGAGCACGGAATTGAGTCCCACCGGACTGTGATTCCACTTGGCTAGTACTTCCGACTGAAGCGGACGTAGATGCCATAATGCCCAAGGTACCGCTTCTGCGGTTGAAGACATTAGTCCCAACATCCTCATCAATGTTCGAATCGTTACCTGCTTCGGTACGGAGAGAGAACGGGCTGTTTGCTGAACGGATTGCCTTCTTTCGGGAGTAAGATGAATAGTCATTCTGACTGAATCCACCACGAACCCCAGGAACTTTACCGAGGTGGCTGGTTGAAGCTGGGACTTGTCCCAATTGATTATCCATCCCAATTGATGGAGGAATGCAACAGCCTGCTGGATATGTTGAGACAGGATCGCTTGGGAAGGTGCTCTGAGGAGCCAATCGTCCAGGTATGGAACTATGCTCAGGCCTTGAAGCCTTAGAGCGGCCACCACGGACACCACTACCTTGGTGAAAGTGTGTGGGGCCGAAGAAATCCCAAACGGGAGGGCCACAAACTGAAAATGTTTTAGGACCCTCCGATGTTTACTGCGATCCTTAAGAATCTTCTGGACCCAGGATGGATGGGAATATGGAGATAAGCATCCTTGAGGTCTAAAGTTGCCAGGAAATCTCCCGGCAAAAGAAGATTGGTCACCGACTGGATAGTTTCCATACGGAACTTCTTTTGTTTTATGAAACGGTTGAAGTATCTCAGATCTATAATCATCCTCCAACCTCCGGTATTCTTGGGTACCAGGAACACTGGGGAGTAGATACCTGTTCCTCTCTCTTGGAGAGGAACTTCTTGCAGGGCCCCTTCTGAAAGTATTCTAGGACATAATTCTCCAGAATCTTTTGCTTGTTGCAGGGAAGAATCCTTGTTTGGACGAACTTGTCCGATGGCGGACTGCTCAGGTCCACAAGGTACCCCTGTGAAATTATATGCAGGACCCATTGGTCCTGGATATGATCTTGCCAACAAGGAAGAAAATGCTGTAGGCGTCCGCCTACGGGAATGTGGGGAAAAGGGGGCATGGGATTTCCAGTCGGACCGGCTAAATACCAATCAGAGCGTCGAGGACTTCTTGGGGGGTCTAGAACCCCTAGAGGATTTTCCTCCTCTACGGGAGCCCCAATCTCTCTGGGCTCTAGGTTGAGGTTCCGCTCTGGAACCGAACCTTTTGCCCCGACCACGAAAGGACTGTTGGGGAAGAGACTTGCCCTTCTTGTCCGACAGTCCTTCCATAATTTGGTCCAGCTCTGCACCAAAGAGTTTGCCGGGTTCGTACGCCATGGCACACAAATTGTGCTTGGAAGTCGTATCGGCCTTCCATGGTTTTAACCACAGCGGACGCCTGCCCGCGGTTGAAAGGGCCATGGCCTTAGATGCCAGCTTCAACTGTTGTGGAGCCGCGTCGCACAGGAAGTCGATGGCAAGGCTGGCCGTCTTGCAAGAGGCCAAAATGTGGTTCCTGGAGACCCCCTGGTCCAGGTCAGACTGAACCTGGGCGAATCTTGTTTTTAGTAAAATTCGCCACTTCGGAAGAGGAAATCGCAACCGAGGCGGAAGCTGAGGCTGCCGAATAAGCGCGCCTAAGGGCGCAATCTGCCTTCCGGTCCATGGGATCCTGTAAACTTGACCCGTCATCCGATGGTATTAGAGTCCTTCTTGACAACTTTGATATTGCCATGTCCACTTTAGGGACAGGCCCCCAAGAAGACACCTGATCCTCCTTGACCGGGAATACAGCCTTAAACCTTTTGGTCAGTACCGGACCCTTTTCAGGCTTCTTCCATTCTGTCTTCATCAGAGACAGGAGGGAACTATCTGCTTTAAAGGCCCTAGGCCCCTTAGAGGCAGATGATGAGGCTTCCCCTGGATCAACGTCCTGGTCCCCCGACCGGATGGATCTCAGCAGCCGCTGGGCTTTTTCCGGCGTAAAAAAATATGAAAAACCATCCTCCTCCTCGGAGGAGGAAGAGGCCGAAGCGTCCCTAGCATCCTGGACCCCTGAAACCTCCATAGCACGATGGGGAGAGGAAGGACGACGGCGCTTGGAAACCAGAGCATGTTTCAACTCTTCAATAGAGGCATTCACTTGGCTCATATTGGAATCCATATACCCTTTGACCCAATCAACGACGTCATGAACTGTCGGTTCCTGCTGAGGGAGTGACTTGGCCCTACAGGGTGGGCACCGGGAGAAGGCGTAGCTGTCCTCCAGCACGATTTGGCAGTCATGGCACTGCAGATGGCGTCTTTTGCCACTGGTTTTCTTGCTGGGCTCTCGCTTACCGTCCCCGGTGGAAGACATGGCTGCGGAAACAAAAGACATGATTTAGGTATAAATTCACGGAAAAAGACCGTAAATAGCAAGCTTCAGGATCTTTACCCAGAAGATCCTAGCAAGTGAGAAAAAAGCTAAATAGCAACAACTGCGGATTTGCAAGGGAATAGTACTTGCAAACCAAACGCACTCAAGGTTAACAGAAGACTCTGCGCTCCAGGAGACTGAACCTGGAGACTCTCCACGCTTAAATAGCCAGTTTGGGCGTCAGGCGGCTGTAGCTCCGCCCAAAAGGGGGCGGGGTACTACTAAAAGCTAACACCGCTTTTAAAAACGCCTAAATTCACCTAAAGGTTTAAACTATATATAAATATAGAGGGCCCCCTTGCCCAGCAAGGGCACAGAAACGGCGAACACAGCCAGAGAAAACCGAAAAACATTCGGCCGAACAAAACGGCCGGAAAACCAGAAGTGACGTCACCCGACGTCACTTCCGCAAGATGGCAGCGCCCAGCCGCACATGCGGGACGCCGATGCCGCAGCTCTGCCCAAGCTGAAGGGGGTGAGTACTCATGCTCCGGAGAATAATGAACCGGAGACTAGTAGAAAGAAAAAGGGGGAGGCAAAAACCCCATAGAAAATAGAAAACAACCCCTCTCTCCACCGAAACGAAAGAGGAGAGGGCCACCCGTCCTGTTCTATCCACAGGACAGAAAAAAACCCGAGGTCCTGGGGGTCACGCCCCCTCTTTATTGGGGGCAGGGAGGGCGTGTGTAGATGATATCTCATGTGTTTAATGTTATGTTCATTAAACATTCCACCTGTCCTAACCAGTCCACAGGGGCAGAATACCCCATTTGTGCCACTGGTTAGGACGTAAGGGAAGGGGCCTTTTAAAAGAGCTTCTATGTTGTTTCCTGCCCTGGGGAGGCAGGGACACCCTCCTGTGAGTGCCATTGTGGAGGCGCCAGGGAAAATCACTGTTCAACCAGGCACAATGCCTTGTAGGGCTTGCTCAGCTGAATGGTATGATACCTTTCACTTATCAAGCCGTTCCCTCACCCTGGAGAGAAAGTAATTTTGATCCAAATGCAAATGAGTAGTTAAATGGGCTGAGGGTAGGCCCAAGCCACACTTTGCACCCTTGCTTCCTCTGCCAGTCCCTCCCACTCCATATTGAACGAGAGGGCAGGAAAATGACTGTGCCGAAACCCGGCATTGCCAATCATGAACGAGAGTTAAGGGCTAGCAGAGAAAGCAGGAGAAGCAAGTAAAAGGCATCATTACATTCAGCTGAGCTAGTCCTACAGCACATTGTACCTGGTTTATCAGTGAATTTCCTTCTGACAAACTCCCTTTATAGATGAATGATGCTTCAAAGGATAGAGGATGGATGTATGGATAGAAGGATAATGAATTCATTATCAAATTGGATCTATGAATACATGAAGGATCAATAGATGATTGATAGATGCATCAGATTGATGAATCAATGGATGATTGATAGAAATTGGATGGATGAATCTATAGATGAATCATCCATCGATCTATGATAATGGATCAATAGATGGATGAATGATTGATAGATCAGTGGATGTATGTTTTGATGGAGGAGGTATAGATTAAAAAATAAATTGATGGACGATGGAATATTTTATGAGATATTCATGGATAGATCATAGAGGAATGGATGTTTGATCAATAGAACAATAGATGTCTCATGATTGATGGGTGATAGATCAGTTGATTGATGAAGGATCAATAAATGCTTAACGGACGACTGATGAATGTATAATGATGGATAATTGATTAATGAATAATGGATGATTCAATGATGTTTGGATAGATGATACATAAATAACTGGACAGATGGATGATAGATTTATAGATAATGGCACAACTTATGGAATCATAGGGGATTGATGAATGTATGTGTGGATGATGGAAGAATGGATTTATAATAAATCAATAGATTATGGATGGATTAGTGATTGATGGTGAATGGGAGAATGATAGATAACAGACTAATCAGTTGCTACATTTCAATAGCATCCACCCCTTTAGTGTGAAAACTACTGTCCCTTAAAGTTTGTTAAATTAAAGGGCATCAGTCAGCAGATTTGTACCTATGAAACTGGTTGACCTGTTACATGTGCACTTGGCAGCTGAAGGCATTTCCTGCATTGCTGAGAAAAATTGAGTTTTAATATATGTAAATGTGCCTCTAGGAGCAACGGGGCCATTACTCCTAGAGGCTCGGCTCTCTCTGTAACTGCTGTGCCCTGGCCCCATCAATCAAAATACAGAGGTACAAATCTGCTGACAGATGCCCTTTAAGGAGGACCAACAGAAGGTGTTTTTTTTGTTACACATGCTAATGAACCCAAGATTCGTTTTCTACTAAGGGGAATCCCATTTGGTTACTAGAGGCACCAACTACAAGGACCTGAAGCCTATAAAGCAGTAAAACGGAGCAAGAGGTCACAAAGCGATGACATCACAGCAACCGCCTGCGCCAGGTCCCAGGCGCCATGATGATGTAATCACAATAAGCTGCATCAGGACGCAGGCAGTATAATGAATTCATTGCAACTGCAGCACCACAGACAGCAATGTGGAATTGGACTCTTTGAAGACTCTTCGAAGAATATTAGAAATTCTTCTTTGGCCGGGGAGCACTGAAGGCCCTATGAGGGCATTATTGTTACTAGGAACTTGGGGACATTTTAACAGAATGCCTTTCAAAATCCCATAGACTACATTAGTATTCGAAGCGGACTAAAAATGACAGTAAAAAAGAAAAAGAAAGAAAAAAAAAAAGTGTTTTTAAGAATACAACAAAAATAAGTTCAAATCACCCTCCTTTCCAATTTTACATATAAAAATAGAAAAAAAAAGTCTGAACCATTAAAACATAAAACTATTTATTGTGTGCGGTGAACGCTGGAATGGAAAAAAAAATGAACAAAATGGTTGATTTGAAAAAATAATAAAAATGATCAAAAAGCCGTCTGTACCCCAAAACATTACAACTACAGCTCTCCACGCAAAAAAAAAGAAAAAGAGCCCTCACACAGAGCTGTAGACAAAAATATAAAAATGTTATGTTTCCCCTCGCAAGTCTTTTTTTTTTTTAGTTACAGCGCTCACCACTAGGCATAAATTCAATTTTTACTTTGTTTGTATCGAATCGAGCTACAGACTAAATACTGTAATTTCTTTCAATCCTTATCTACGTTTACACAATAAAAACACTTAAAAAATTATTGTCCCCATATTCTGAGAGTCCTAACATTTTTCTATCAGTGGAACATTTTGATGGCCATATAAATTTGATAACCTTCTATTTCATTTTTTGGGAGGAGAGATAACAATAAAACAGCAATTCTGGAATATTTTGTCAGGTCATAATACAGGGATACCAATTTTACAATTTTTTGTTTTATATCTTTTGCACAATTTTTTTGTGTGCTGCAGCTTTCAAAACCCATAACATTTTTATTTTCTTATGTAGTTGCATGAGGGCCCTTTTTCTGGGACAAGTTTTTTTTTATTCAGTTGTTTTTTTAGGGAGGCAGAATAAAACAAAAGCAATTTTGTCATTTTTTTTTAAAATGTATTTATTTTACAGAGTTCACAGTGTGGTTAAATAACTTTATAGTTTAGGCCAGGCATGCTCAACCTGCGGCCCTCCAGCTGTTGTAAAACTACAACTCCCACAATGCCCTGCTGTAGGTTGCTAGCTGTAGGCTGTTCAGGCATGCTGGGAGTTGTAGTTTTGCAACAACTGGAGGGCCGCAGGTTGAGCATGCCTGGTTTAGGCCATTAACTCATTACGGATGCAGGTAAACCAAATATGTGCAGTTTTTTTTTAACTTTTTTTATTTTTATATAATAAAGCAGCAAATGGGTGGTTTGTGTTTTTTATTTTTTTTATTCTTAAATGCTAAATTTCTTCTTATTATTATTATTTTTATTTATTTTTTAGCCCTAATTGAGGACTTGAACATGCAATTGGAACACTTCTCTACACTGGAATACTTCAGTATAAGGTGATGGGCATACAATTAGGACCATGTTGGAGTAAAGTCTTAGGCCTCTTTCACAAAAGCGAGTTTTCCATCCGGGTGAAATGCGTGAAGCAAACACATAGCATCCGAACTGAATCCTGACCCATTCATTTTAATAGGTCTGTGTACATAAGCATTGTTTTTCAAGCATTATTTCTGCATTCAGGAAGCATCGCAGCATGTTCTATATTGTGCGTTTTTCACGCAGCACTGGTTCCATGAAGTTAAAAAACGGACTGCATCCGGATGCAATGTGTTTTTCAATGATGGTTGCGAGGAGATGTAGATTGTATCCGCATCCAATCCAGATGGAAAAACTGACAGTTTTTCCCTGAACAGACCCTAACACAATCTGTATCACTCGTGTGCAAGAGGCCACATCTCTGCTCACACCACCGTTGGCCGCACACCTCCAGTATATATCGGACAATGGAAAAATGTAGGCATGCTTCTATGTTCTATGGGACAGACATATGGTAAAATCTGAACAATTGGATACAGTTCATTTTTTTACAGCATTACTGTTGCATTTATACAATTTGTTGAATAAAAATAACGGATTATTAATAATTAGCAGAAATGAAAACCTCAGCACTAATATACTGCCTGAAAAATATGTGGAAGGAATTGAATGTTCATAAACAAAAATGCAATTTTGAAGAAAAGTGTTTAATTATGTACACAATGCAATGGTAATGATTACATATTTACTATAAGTGAAAAATTTACATCTAGAAGTTTTTAAACAAATGCATCAAGTACATTAGAGTCCATCACTGAATGTAGTAGCAGGTTCCCAGGTTTGGTATGTGAACTGCAATTCTTTGCTCACTGTCAGGCAAGTGTAACAGCTTTGTCTGAATGATGGTATAAATAATGCCCTAAAACACATGGGTCTGGAATGCAATTACATCATAGGATAAGGGGTCGGTCAGTAATGAGGAAAAATAGCACTTTGTAAACTATCCTACTTTATGTACAAATAGATTGCGTTCTGGAGTTTGGAGAACAGCATAAAATCAGAGTGGAATAGACTAAAACAAAGCAGACCAGGTACACAATGGATGCAGGTCTTTTAAGGCTTCGTTCACATCACTGTTCAGCCTTTCCGTACTCCTGCTCTGTTTAGGAGTAGGGGAACGGAAAGGACAGATTCAGCAGATAACTGAGCCGAACGGAGCCTACGGACACCATAGACTATAATGGGGTCCGTTAGGTTTCCGCTCAGAACATGATTTTGGAGCGGAGAAAAAAGTCCTGCATGCACTACTTTTGTCTCCGCTCCAAAATCATCTTCTGAGCAGAAACCTAACGGACCCCAATATAGTCTATGGGGTCCTTAGGCTCCGTTCGGCTCAGTTATGTGCCGAATCCGTCCTTTCCATTCTCTTGCTCCTAAATGGAGCAGGAGAACGGAAACGCTGAGGAAGCCTAAGTGGTTCTATTTTAAAAAAGGGCTTTCGATCCTTGGTTTTCAAATTCTGACCAGGCATCATTCAGCTCCATGAATATCATTTTGGCATACTGTTCATAAGGTTGTCCTGTGGCCTACAAAGGAAAAAAAAATATTTTCTTATTGATTCATTGCATATCTGTATACATTACACATCCTCAGGCTCAAATTACAAGTGCTGAATTACAGATATCCCTTTATTTCTGACCACAGAAACTCCAAGCCGATGAAGGTCCCTATGGACCGAAACGTCCGGCTCATATATGGATAGTGGGTACGCAGCATTTAATTTCCTATTAACTGGATCATGAACCTCTTTATTGTGAAAAATCACTAAATAAAATTACCTTTAAATTGCAAAGAATATTCCGTGTGCACCATATTTATACTATTATTAGACGACCGTCGGGTCTTTGCCGGAACCGGGAAGAGTAAAACAGTGTGCTGTACTCCATTCTCTAATATAATCTGATATTGATGACCTATCCTGACGATAGGATAGTTCATCAATAGTAAAAAGCAGACAACCCCTTTAACAACTTGTGGACAAAGCCTAAGGCTACAGTGACAAAATGGAAAAACTGTCTGTTTTTAAGGCCTCATGCACACGACCGTTTTTTTATGCTGTCCGCAAAAAGGGGTTCCGTTGTTCAGTGATCCGTGTCAGTTTTTGCCTTCCGTTGTGTTTCCGTGTGTCTTCCGTTTTTTTTAGTGGACATGACCCAAAAGATTTTACCAAAAGACAGGCTGACAATTTTTGCCAAGTGCCTGCCAAGGGATCCGCAAAAAAAACGGACGCGGAACGCGGAGGACCATTTGCATTTTTTCACGGTCCCATTGACTTGAATGGGTCCGTGAACCATTTTTTCACGGACAAGAATAGGACAGGTTATATTTTTTTGACGGACTGGAATCACGGACCACGGACGCGGAGGACAAACGGTGCATTTGCAGAGTTTTCCACGGACCTATTGAAAACCAATGGGTCCGCAGAAAATCACGAAAAAGGGAGCATCGGACACGGAATCAAACAACTGTCGTGTGCATGAGGCCTAACAGACATTTTTTTCACTGATGCCTTTCTGAGAAACAGACGTTAACCTACATACCTTATTTCTCGCCCCATAAGACTCACTTTTTTCCTCCCAAAAGCGGGGGGAAAATGTTAATGCATCTTATGGGGCGAATACAGTCGGGAAGGGGGGGGGGGCAGAATGGCTGGCACATTGCATGTTGCTGGCATATCACAGGCTGTGCAGAATAGGCATAGCAGCCTGTGATGTACCGGACATCCGTCTTTTCACTGACTTACCCTGGGTTCACACCTGAGCGTTTTACAGCGCGTTCCTATGCGCTGTAAAACGCTCAACAGGCGAAAACCCATGTTTCCCTATGGGCATGGTTCTCACCTGAGCGTTTTACAGCACATACGAACGCGCTGTAAAACGCTCTACGTTCAAAGAAGTACAGGAGCTTCTTTGGGGCGTTTTGTCGCGCGTATTGGGATTGACGCCAGAGTGGTTATTCACACGAACGCGCGTACAACGTGCGTCCCCTATTTCCAAAAACGCGCGTAAAATGAAATACGCGTAAGTGTGAACCCAGCGTTACTCTGTCTGCAGAGTGAGTGCGGCGGAGGTTGTAGTAATGTGCTGCTGGAGAGCCCGGCGGGGGGAGGCTTGAGATAGGAGAGCGCGTGTCTGAGCCAGCAGATGCACAGTAGCAGGGAGACCAGGGGCTGGTGTGCTGGAGCAGACAGACGATGGGCATAAGCAGGCTTTCCTGTCACACATGGCTGCTCTGCCCTTACTTCTTGCCTTATGCCTGCTCCTATGTACCTGTGTCCCCTGGTGACTGTGCTGCTGTGAAAAATTCCCTGGAGTACAGCTATACTACTAACAAAAGGTACCTAAAAAAAGTGTCCCCCTAATAAAGTGTCCCCCCAAGAGCCCATCACTGGACATCCCCCTCCCACAAGTGCATCAAAGCAGATACCCCCCATAACAGTGCATCACAGCAGATACCCCCCATAACAGTGCATCACAGCAGATACCCCCCATAACAGTGCATCACAGCAGATACCCCCCATAACAGTGCATCACAGCAGATACCCCCCATAACAGTGCATCACAGCAGATACCCCCCATAACAGTGCATCACAGCAGATTCCCCCCATAACAGTGCATCACAGCAGATTCCCCCCATAACAGTACGTCACAGCAGATCCCTCCCCCATAACAGTGCGTCACAGCAGATTCCCCCCATAACAGTGCATCACAGCAGAATTCCCCCCATAACAGCGTATCACAGCAAATCCCGTCATAACAGCGCACCACAGCAGATTCCCCCCATAACAGCGTATCACAGCAAATCCCCCCCATAACAGCGTATCACAGCAGATCCCGTCATAACAGCATGCCACAGCAAATCCCCCCATAACAGCACATCACAGCAGATTCTCCCCATAACAGTACATCACAGCAAATCCCCCCCATAACAGCGTTATCACAGCAGATTCTCCCCATAACAGTACATCACAGCAAATCCCCCCATAACAGCGTGTTACAGCAGATCCCCCATAAGTGTGTCACAGCAGATCCCCCCATAATATTGTGTCAGCAGCAGATTCCCATAACAGGGTGACAGCAAGCAGATCCCCCCCATAATGTGTCAACATTATTTTAACACACCTTTGGTTCAAAATATTTTTTTTATTATTTTCCTCCTCTAAAACCTAGGTATGTCTTATAGGGCGAAAAATACGGTATATAAAACATGCTGCCCTTAATAGCACAGCATGTCTGAATAATGGAGCCACTTTAAAAGTGTTGTCCCTTTAGGTCAACCTGTTTCCATATGTCCTATAAGGCTATATGGCCATCATAAAAGGGAGTCACTTGCAAAGAGTGGCTCTAGTGGTCAAGGCAAATGGTTGCCTGTTTTTTTTTTTGTTTTTTTTTTGACAGGAAATTACAGCTTTTCTCAGAATTATCTACTCACACACTTTTCTTCAGCGGTAATCGCTGTCACAACTTCATCCAAAGAAGGGGTTACCCAAATGAGTCAAAGCCCTTTAAAGTCTTACCTTGTCAGGATGAACCACAAGAACTGCTTTCCGGTAGCACTTCTTCACTTGATCTGGTGTCACCAACTCAGACATGTTCACTGGTTTCCATTTTGTTTCTCCTTCCCAAAGCACAGTGTGAAGTGTAGATATTAAAGCTCTTATATTTCTTTCTTTTCCTTCAATCCAGTCTAAAATCTAGGATTAAATAAACAATGTTTAATAAAGAGGTTGCCAAGAAAAACATGGCTGTCTTCTTCCAAAAACAGTTTCTGTCTACTGGCTGGGTGTTGTATTGCAGCTCAGCTCTATTCAATCAAAGTAAGCTGCAATACCAGACAGCACGTGTCCGTGTGTTATGTGTTTGGAAGAAAGCAATGTTTTTCAGGTTCTTGGCAATATCTTTAAACATTGATTCCCATCTTATAAAGTGATGGCATAGTGCTAGGAAGCAGCCGTGTTTTTCAATCATCTTTACAATACCTTTAACCACCTAACTGAGAAAAGTAACCGATTTCTCGGTCTTGTTTGAAAGCTGACATTCCAGGCTTTCATACAAGACCAATACAACAGAGGAGAAATCACTGTTCGAAATCGAGTCGGGAATAATCGCGGGTAAAACCTGCTTTTACTTTCACTTTCAACTGCATCCCGATTTCTATCAGTGATATCTTCCCCTGTCCTGAACATATTGTTGTCATTCTGGTATTGCCTGAAAGCTTCCAATGCCAGCTTTCAAACAAGACTAGTTTCTAGCTGCTACCATCTAGGAGATAGCAGCATCTAAAGAAGCCCTCCCCCTCCAGTTAACTACTTTTTCCACTGCTGCAGCTGGACTCTGCCAAAATAGTTAGGTGGTTAAAGTGTCATTCTCATCTTATAAAGGGAGGCAAAAACAGTTAGACCAGCACCTCAAAAAATATGAAATGAATGTACAAGATGCATGCTACCGTGATGTGCAAAAGGTGAATAATATCTATAGTTGCATGCTTTTCCACAGGGGCAGACTGGCCATAGACCCGACAGGGAAACTTTCCGGTGGGCCAATGGCCAGAGGGCCGCCTGAGCCCTCCTCAAGACAGCTAGGTAAGTAATGATCTGACGCTAACCTCCTGAATTCAACTGTATTGCCATCCTGAGGCAACTGGAGTAGGGGATAGGGGAATAGAATGTGCTAGCTGGCACTGGCCACCATAGAGGGGCAGTTTTTGGGGAGGTAATTTGTGCTGCTGGGGCAGTATTATGTGATGGACTGTGGTATTTGGCTCTGCTAGGGTGGTATAATGTGCTGTAATATGATATTGCTGGCCCAACCTACTTGTATTGACCCTGACTTCTGTCAATTTGGGCCCAAAATAGAACTACTTTTACTTTTATTCCACTTTAAGTTCCCAAGTCGACCCCTCCTGCTCAGTGTGCAACAACATGTGCAAACATTGAAAACATGGATTATTATGAATTGCATTACTGCTATACTTAATGTACATGAAAATTTGATCTCGTCAATGGTGGGTGGGCTTACATAACTGATTAAAAATGTGCACAAAGAGTCTTCTATTCAAGAGCCCTGAGAGAAATCATGAGGTTGGCTCCAATGCTCCTATGAAAATTTACAAGGAGTTCAATAAAATGACTCCTTCCCTGCAAATTACCATTTTAGGCCAAGGAGAAAATGGATATTGTGTTATTCACTGGGATGATGATAAAAAAAAAAAAAGCCCAGAAAAATGCTTACTTTCAACTTTAGGGGATCCATGTCTCTAGTCATCTCTTGTCTTCTCATTTCAGCGATTGTCTTTAAACCCCTCTTGTCATTTTTTGCAGAAAATCCCTGGTTGGTGAGCAGATCCCCAAAGTCACTCTCTGTCACTTTTGGTTTTGGTCCTTTTAAAATTGATATATTAAACGTTACATTTAAAAGGAAAAAAAATTGAAAATGTAAAAAATAAAAAATTATTTTTCTTACCAAAACCTGGAGCCCTTATGCCTCTTTCTTCTCTGCCACCAATCACACTAAAATTTGTAGTGTAATTAGGCTTAGATTGGACGCCTGCTTTAGGCTGAGACTGCCATGATGTATTTGTGGTTTGTGGTTTAGGCGCTGGTTTGGAGTTGATTTTTTGAAATGACTTGTCCTTGGAACGGGCAGAAAATTGTGAGGAGGATCCTAAAAAAAAAGAGTTAGACAATCAATTTATAGCTTTCAGACCCTCCAGGCTAGACCTTACTAAAGGCCTCCATACACATTAGTGTATTGTCAGCCAAACCTGACAGTTAATCTAGTGGACAGAAGGGTCTGTCCCTTAGGCCTCTTGCACACGACAGTATTTTGCGGACCGTATACTGGCCGTTTTTTCAGTTCAGTATACTGACAGTATACTGAACCATTCACTTCAATGGGACCGCCAAAAATACTGAAGTGTCTCTGTATGCCTTCCGTTTCCGTTCCTTTTAAATATAGAACATGTCCTATTCTTGTCCGCAAATCACATTCAGTGGCTCCATTCAAGTCAATGGGTCCGCAAAAAAAACGGAAAGCATACGGAAAGGCATCCGTATGTCTTCCGTATCCGTTCCGTTTTTTTGCGGAACCATCTATTGAAAATTTTAAGACCAGCTCAATTTTTTCTATGTTATTACTGTATACTGTATATGCCATACGGAACAACGGAATGGTAAAACGGAACCGAAATGGAAATACAACGGAAGCAAAAAACGAAAAAACTGATCTGAAAAAAACGGACCGCAAAACACTGAAAAAGCCATACGGTCGTGTGCAACAGGCCTTACTGAACTGAACTTGTTTTTCTAGTCTTCCCTATGGAAAACAAAATGGGCCGAAGAGAATGTGTCTACAGTGCATTTGGAAAGTCTTCAGGCCCTTTCACTTTTCTCACATTTTGTTATGTTGTGGCCTTGTACTAAAATAGAAAAAAAAACTAAAAAAGTTTCTCATATTTCTGCATTCAATACCCCATAATGACAAAGTGAAAACAGAATTTTAACCAATTTGCAAACATTTCTAAACAGGAAAAACAAAAATTTTGCATGGACATAAGTATTCAGAGCCTTTGCTATGACACTTGAAAATTGGCTCTGGGGGCCTGCCAGCTCTCTAGATCATCTTTTAGATGTTTCTACAACTTGACTAGAGTCCATCTGTGGTAAATTTAGTTGATTTGAAATAATTTTAAAAGACACACTCCTGTCTATATAAGGTCTCACAGCTGACAATGCATATCAAAAAAAAAAATCAATCAATCTATGAGCAGTAAATAACTGCCTGTAGAGTTCAGACACAGGATTGTGTGGAGGTACAGATCTGGAGAAAGATATAAAAAAAAAATCTTTAAGAGTAACTAAACCTTTGACTAAAAATTTAATAAGATCTCCCTAATGCCCTAATAAAACATTTTGTAATATACTTTATTAATGGATCTTCTATTTTTATTAGACTTTTCCCTACCTAAAGCACACCGTTCCCTGTACACTTAAAATTGACATTTCCTTAGACCGCTGACTGCTCAACAGTCAACAGAGTACAGGCATGACATTTTTATGAATGGGGCCACAGTAGCAATATGCGCTCCTGCACGTGCCCACCGGAGGATTACCAACTTCTGGTATAGCAAATGGGTACCCTGTACCCATGTACTATGCCAGGATTAGCTGAGCAGAGCAGGCTCCTGGCTGTTCCACTAAGCTAAGAGCTGACATGCAGTTCTCTTAGCTTAGCGAAGCAGGCAGAAGCCGTCAGCGGTGTAAGGAAATGTCAGTTTCAAGCGCACAAGGTTTAGTTACTCTTTAAATGAAAGAAGTTTGAAACAACCAGGACTCTGCCTAGAGATGGCCGCTCAACCAAACTAAGTAAATCGGGGAGAAGGGCATTGTTAAGAGAGTTGAGCAAGAATCCAATGGTCACGCTGGCTGAGCTCCAAAGATCCTGTGTGCATATGGGAGAAACTTCTAGGTGGTCAACCATCATTGCAGCACTCCACTAATCTGGGCTTCATGGCAGAGTGGCCGGAAAGAAGCCTCTCCTCAGTAAAGCCTCCTCAGTGATCCTTGGCTTTCCTGACAATAAAGTCCCTATCCCTGAAGTGTAGAAGCTTCATAAAGACTGGACGCAGGCAGCGGGCCCTGGTGGTGGACTGCAGAATGGCACTCTATGTGCCTGTTCAATGGCAAATACATGAGATAATGAGTCCTTGCGAAACTTCTGTGTCAGCCAATCTTCAAAAAAACACTGGGTCGGACAACTCTGCCTTCTCAGGACCCCCCCCCCCCCAATCTGAGATTTTACGGGGGGTAGTTGGTCCTCCACTTTGCTTACTCTTTCCACCACCTCTTTAATCCGCTTTTTGACTTTTCTCAGATACTGTCTGATAAGAGAGACATTTTCCTGTAGATTGCCCATGTGAGAGTTAAGGATGTTTAATGAGCCGCTGCAACACTGTACAGCAGCATATATGTCCTTTATAGTAGGCTCACCAGCAGGTATATGACCATTCCCAGTGGAGGCACCTTCAAGTATGCAGGATGGTGCATGCAGGTTGATTACGTTATCTGTCTGCAAGACCGCCATTCTGGCGGCCACTTGCGCTTGGCAGGGCCTGCAGGAGGGCCCAGGGGCTCAGCACCTGTGTCTGTAGTGGCGGCAGTTATCGCAGCAGGCGAGGGGGGGGGGGGGCACTGAGGATGAATGGGCATATTTACCCAAGAGGTCCGCAACCTCCGCCTCAGAGTGGCAGGAGGCCCGGCGTCCTTCTGATGCCTCTCTCTCTTCTCTGTCATTTTGACACAGGAAGTATCCGCTTGATTGGCAGCAACGTCTGGTGGCACCCAGGACTGTTTTTGTCCACTGCAGGAGGAGGATGGAGGAGAATTGAAGGAGGTAGGAAGGGAGCCTCTCAGAGCTGAGTCCACTTACATGCTCAACCAGGCCACGTCCCCTGGAAAACCCTTTTAATGAAAACCTGATACAGAGTGCTCTGGACGTCAGACTGGGTCAAAAGTTCACCGCCTTCTAACCAGGCAATGATCCTAAGCACACAGCCAAGACAACACAGGAGTGGCTTACGGACAATTCTGTGAATGTCCTTGAGTGGCCCAGCTAGAGCCCTGACTAGAACCCGACAAACATTTCAAGAGAGACCTGAAAATGTCAGTCCACCGACAGTCCCCATCCAACCTGACTTGGCTTGAGAAGGTCTGCCCGGAAGAATGGCAGAAAACCACCAAATTCAGTTGTGAGGCTGTAATCGCTGTCAAAGGTGCTTCAAATAAGTACTGAGTAAAGGGTCTGAATACATCAATGCAAGATTTTAGTTTTTCCTTTTAAGTAAATTAGCAAAGGTTTTTAACCTTTTCTTAAATTTTCACTTTCTCATTATGGGGTATTAAATACAGAATGAGAAAAAAAAAAAACTAGATTTTTGTATAACTTGCCAGTAAAATCTATTTCTCGCTCTTCCTTGGGGGACACAGGATACCTTCTTGGGTATAGCTCAGCTCCCTAGGAGGCGTGACACTAAGTAGAAACTGTTAAGCCCCTCCTCCTGCAGCTATACCCTCAGCCTGGAGAGAGAAAGACTGCCAGTTGCATGTCCAAGTAGTGAGAAAAGGCAATGTCCAACAAGTGGAGCCAACAAGCCAACTACCCGAAGGGATAAACCAAATCCGGAAACCGGGTGGAAAAAACAATGAATGGGTGGGTGCTGTGTCCCCCAAGGAAGAGCGAGAAAGAGATTTTACTGGTAAGTTATACAAAAATCTCGTTTTCTTGCCCATTTTTCTTGGGGGACAGAGGATACCTTGGGACGTCCGAGAGCAGTCCAAGAAGGGAGGGACCACAGCCCAAGGCGAAGCACCCAAAGGCATCAAGGAACTGCCGCCCGCACAAGCTCAAGGCAGCATCCGCCAAAGCCCGAGTATGCGCCCTGTAGAAACAGGGAAGGCGTGTAAGGAAGACTGGCGGCTGCCTTGCACAATTGCGCGGCCGAAGCCCAATTTCTCCGGCCCAGGAGGCACCAACCACAGAGTCCACAGTATCTACTGACGTGCAAAGTGCCGCCTGGAAAGGAGTTATGCACAAGACTAGTACGGCATGAGATGGAACGCAAACAGTCCGTCCGGCAAGGGGGGAATGTACCTGGCAAACACTGCATTCGGCAGGAGTGCAAAGGCCCGCCCCAAAGGGGTGGATGCATAAGGCCAGTACCGACTTCATAGAAGTAGGACATACCACATTCCGCCCAGAAGGGGGTCATGCACATGGCCACACGGTATCTAGTAGGAACGCAGGAGGTCCGCCTAGCGAAGAAGGACAATGCACAGGGTCATCCTCGTATTAAGTGATGGTGCAATAATCCACCAACACCGAATTTCGTGAGAGTGCAACTACTTCGCCAATGAAGGGGGACATGCACGAGACCAGCACAGCATGTACAAGGACAGCCGCGAGTCTCAGGAGCGTGTCAAATTCCGGCCATAGAATGAGGGGTGGTCATGCACAAGGACAGCACCGTATCCAATAGGGGTGCGAGCATTCCACCCATGGAAAAGGGCCATGCTGATGGTCAGCAAGGTGCCTGGTGAGTGCAGTATTCCGCCCATGGAGGGAGTCATGCACATGGTCAGCATTGCATCCAAGTCAGTGAGAGTGTATGTATGCCGCCTGAGGGAAGGAGGCATGCCCATGGCCGGCAGCGAATCCAGTGAAAGTGCAGCATACCGCCTATGGAAGGGGGTCATGCACATGGCTGGCAGCAAATCCAGTGAGGGTGCAGCGTTCTGCCTATGGAAGGGGGACGTGCACATGGCCAGCACCATATCCGGTGAGAGTGCAACATACCGCCTAAGGAAGGGGGTCATGCACATGGCCGGCAGCGAATCCAGTGAGAGTGCAGCGTTCCGCCTAAGGAAGGGGGACGTGCACATGGCCAGCACCATATCCGGTGAGAGTGCAGGAATCCGCCTATGGAGGGGGACGTGCACATGGCCAGCCCGCAGTCAGGGAGAGTGCAGTATTCCGCCTAGGAAGGGGGTGATGCACATGGCCAGAACCTTATCCAGTGAGAGTGCAGAATTCCGCCTAGGAAGGGGGTCATGCACACGGCCAGCCCGCAGTCAGGGAGAGTGCAGTATTCCGCCTAGATAGGGGGTGGGGATCATGCACATGGCCAGCACTGTAACTGGAGAAGGTGACGAATTCCGCCTATAGAAGGGGGGGGGGGGGGGCACGTCCTGGGAGAGGGCAGTGCGGCTGGTTGCCGCTTGAGATGACCGCCCCCATGGGGGTAGGGGCCGGGGTGGGGGGGGGGGGGCTGGAAGCAAGGATTGCAGCCCCTTGCTGACACCCCAGGAGCCCAGCCTAGGTCCAGCAGGAAAAGAAGGAGAAGGTAGCCCAGATTTGGGGAGGACCCCCAGTGAGGGTCAGTCATGCAGGAGACTGGGGTGGGGGGTGGGGGGTGTAGGGCTGGATCAGCCTCATCTTGCCATCAGCGTTCTTCACCCTCGGTCTGCTCCTTCAGCTACTGGCACCGTAGTGGCAGAACGCTGGAAGAGGGACTTGGTGGGCGGGCGACCCTTGCACTGGCGGGACGTAGGGGAGCTGGTGCTGCCCAGATCCACCTTGCCCTCTGTGGGGGAGGCAGCAGTGCGGTTTAGCGGCACTGGCGCAGCTCAACCCCGGGAGAAACAGAGAGGTCTAGTGCATCTCTGTTGTCCCAGATCTTCTAGAAGAGAAGGAAAAAACAAAAATAAATCAAAAAATCAAAATCAAATAAACAAGGAGAAAACAGCCCTGCAGAGCAGGGAGTGTCTTGCCTCCTTGGACACTAAGCAAAAACTGGCAGTCTCTCTCTCCAGGCTGAGGGAATAGCTGCTGGAGGAGGGGCTTAACAGTTTCTACTTAGTGTCACGCCTCCTAGGGAGCTGAGCTATACCCAAGGTATCCTGTGTCCCCCAAGGAAAATGGGCGAGAAAGTAGATTTTTATAACAAAATGTGAAACCAAGCCTAAAGCCTGAACCAATGATGAGAGAGGTGGTATGTCTCCAACTGCTAAAACAAGAATCAACAATCACAGCTTTGTATTAATGAAGCTGAGCATAAAGGGGTTGCCTGGAATTTTTTTATATACAGTAGATAGTCAAACCTCAGGATGGTTTATCTGTATCTGATCGGTGGGGGTCCAACTCCTGGGGCATCTGCCGATCAGCTGTTTCTGCTCTGGCGAGTGTCGCAGCCTCCTCACAGCATACCAAGCACAGTGCTGTACAATTTTTGTTGACAGTGCTTGGTATGGCAGCTCAGGCCTATTCAGTTGTATGAGGTTAGTGCTGCGGCCTCTTCAGGCTGATTGGCGGGGCTGCCAGGAGTCAGACTCCCCCAGCCCTCCGATCAGATACTGAAGACTTATCCTGAAAATAGGTCAATATAAACATGTCGGAAAATCCCTTTAAAAGCAGCACGATCTCAGGAAAGAATAGCAGATCAGCATCCCCTTTAGGTAATAACTTACAAATAATTTTTGAGCTCCTGACTGGATAGGACTTAAAGGACATACATGATGGCTACTGAATGCTGGCCACCACTTGGATAAGTCAAGTGCAGCTCTTTCTTTGGACACAGCTAAAAAAAAACTGAAGTATTACTAAAAAGCACCATATTACCTTTGCTCTGGAGTGAAGAACCAAGACTATTAAGATCAGCAAACGGATCAAAACTGGAGGACTTTGCTTGAACAAAGGATGAACTTGAAGATGTACTCATCTGGCTAGATGTAAAGGCTAAACCTAAGACATCAATGAAGAACAATTGAAAACCAAATAAAGGAATTTACTAGTAACACATTTTCTAGAAATGTAAGTATGTTATACTTGTCTGAGGCAGCAGCTACACTTTAAAAAGAATACCAGTCATTTTAAAATGTAGTAAAGCCAGAAATATTGTAGCGTGTTGGCTGCTTATTTCAGGCCTTTCTTGCATCATTAATAGAAATGTTTATTTGCTGTAAGAGCAGTCAGTTCGAATGAAACTAGAATAAACCAGACAGACTGTCATTGCTTACCTATTTGACTTAAGGCTACTTTCACATCTGCGCCTTCCCTTTCCTCTATTGAGATCTGTCACAGGATCTCAATAGCGGGAAAAAACGCTTCCGTTTTGTCCCCATTCATTGTCAATAGGGACAAAACTGAACTGAATGAAGCGGAGTGCACCAGAACGCATTCCGTTCCCCTTGGTTGCGCCCCCCATCGCAGACAGAATAATGCTGCAAGCAGCGTTTTTCTGTCCGTGGTGTGGTGCGGAGCAAGATGGATCCGTCCTGACACACAATGTAAGTCAATGGGGACGGATCTGTCCCCCAATTGACTTTCAATGGAGTTAATGACAGATCCATCTTGGGTATGTTAAAGATAATACAACCGGATCAGTTCATAACGGATGCAGATGGTTGTATTATCAGAATAGAAGCGTTTTTGCTGAACCATGACGGATCCAGTGTGAAAGTAGCCCTAGATGTATTGTCACTTTGAAGGTCTATGAACATTCATAGGAACAGAGGGACTACAGGCTGCTGGAAGGCAAGAAAGATTTCTAAGGATGCGAGCGCTGCTGCTTCTTCAAAAGTACCTGCACGTTGTCTCCTTTGCAGAGGCGGTACAGTGTAATTACACCAGCTCCATCCCATTAAAGTGAATGTATTGTGATTACACTGCGCTGCTGCAAGGGAGACGACATGCGGGTAATCATGAAGACAAAGCAACACTCGCACAACTGCCGCAGCCTCTTCAAATAGCTGATTGGTGGGGTGCCAGCAGACTCCCGCCAATCTGATATTCATGACCTATCCTGAGGATAGGTTATCAATACTGTAGCACTGCACAACCCTTTTAACTGTTTTGTTATCTTGTATATGTATATCATTTTACTAATAAAAATAATATCACTATATACCTTCATAGGCCGATTTGTTGGATTTTGGAAGAAACACATCGGGTTTAGCAGGTTCATCCCATGAATTCCATCCTCCCAAAAGGTCTGGATTGCTTGCAGAAGAAACTATTTTTGAGTGAGTTGTTGGGAAATTATCTTAGGAGAAAGAAAGAAGTAAATTATAAAACAATACATGGAATACTATAGTACAACCGTCAATGTGATTACACTGAAAACTGCATTCATATTATTGATTTTTTTTTATTGACAAGGGCCCATTTTAAATGGAAAAAATGGTCACAAAGTTTTTTTAAATATAGTTTTTATTTTAAACATTTTTGCAGAAATTGTGTAGCGACTTCACAGCAGTCACCTCATTATCATAACAGGAGGGATTACAACAAAATAAGTCCGATAACACATGGCCACACCAGTAATATTTCTCTTGTAGATAAGATATAAGCCTTATCAGGAATCACTTACCTAAGTTTAAGAAGTCCATGCTTGAAGCGGGAGGTGGAGCACTTTGCGTATAAGGATACACATTGGGAGTGGATGCAGAGTGTGGGCTGATTAGTCCTTCAAACAAATCTGGACCGCCTGACTTATTTTCAGTGGTTGCAAATGGGTCAAATGGATCTGTTGAAAAATATTTGCAGGAATTGCAACATTAACACAGTCTTAACATATAATCATTAAAGGCTATGTACACTTTTGGGGGCATTTTTTATTATTATTGCATTGTACTCCTTTTGAGCTAAAAATAACTTTTTAAATTGGTCTATTAAAAATATTGTGTCCTTTTTTCTCTCTTCAGAGCTGACATGCTGTAGTAGCACCCTTTGGATTTTTCCTTTCCGTCAGACCAGGAGCAGATGGACTACTTATCTCTGCTTTCTGACATTATAAACACTCATTATAGCTCAGTTCTTTTCTTACGGATAAGAATTTGGCTTAAATAAGTGACCTCTCAGTAGTTTAGAGATGAGGTTTATTGGATGACCCGATACAAAAGTGAAAGTAAGAGTACCAGTCACCCAGCTAGAAAAACAAGGACAGAATAGCTCAATAATTTGAATAAAGGCCAATTGAAAAAAAGATTTTTAGCCAAAAATGAATAACATCCAATCAGAAAAAATTTGCCTCCAAAAGGTGTACATAGCCTTTAAATCACTACAAGGACAGAATCCATCACTGTAGGTTCAATTAAATGGATCAGTAAACAAAGGATTAAAATATTCAATATATATGATGCAGAGATCTCTGTAGCATCGCGGGTGACGCTAGGGAGGCTTGTCCCCAGTCTGCCACTGGCTGCTCCCCCCGATACCGGATGGTTTCATCTGTGTACAGGGAGAAGAAGCAGCGGCGGTGTGGGGACCAGGAGCAGCGCAAGTATATTCCCTGTGAGGGGCCCGGCACATGGGGGGCTGTTGTATTATATTGGATAACTCCTTTACAGAGAATCTGTCACCATGAAAAGCAATACAATCTGCAGGCAGCATGTTATAGATATTTCCTAGAGTGCTGGAACTACATCTTCAATATAAGGATATACACTCAGGCCTGGCGTCCTCTGCTGCATCCATCCAGGAATGCCATGGATCTGATGGTAATGGTAAGCCGATTGTATTTTATGGCTGTAGCATATACTGTATATTTATTGGAGCATGTTATAGAAGCCATGTGCGCGATCCTACTTAGTGACTGACGGCTATCTCTGTATGCACAAAGCATGGAAAGAGCAGAGATCCGTGACTGACGGCTCTCTCTGTATGCACAAAGCATGGAAAGAGCAGAGATCCGTGACGGACGGCTCTCTCTGTATGCACAAAGCATGGAAAGAGCAGAGATCCGTGACCGACGGCTCTCTCTGTATGCACAAAGCATGGAAAGAGCAGAGATACAAAAGAATAATGAATAATAACGATCAATCTGCTCAGCTCCTCCTGCGCTATAACATGTTGCAGTGCAGTGTGCAGGCAGTATCATGGTGACAGGTTTACTTTACAATCAACGTCAGCCCGGATGATCATAAGCAGACCGCTCATAGATTGAAGGGCCGAGTAAAATGTAAGAAAACACGTTAGGGAAAGCATCTCCCTCCTTTGTTGTCAAGCGCTGATCATGCATGTAAGAGCGGATCTTCTGAAGTGGATGGGAAACGGACCCAAAGCTCTACAGTATCACAACTGTATATAGACATGAATTTCAGCAAAGGCCAACATGACACTGTATAACATCTACAACTCTGGATCTCTGCAAAGAAACTATATATATTACCAGAAGCGGAAAATGTGGTATCAAACGATGATCCGGACCCTGCAGATGTTTGAGCTGTGCCACTGAAAAATAAATCCTCCCCAGTACCTAGTAAGTTGTCAGTTTTGCAATCATTAGTAAATGGGTTGTCTGAGAAGAGATTGTCTAATAAAACGGCATTGCTGGAAGAATTCTTAATTTGGGAAGGTATAGCACTGGTGTCTTTCATGGGTGATGAATTAAGTCCCAATAAATCTGCTTCTACTTCTTCATGTTTAGGTTTTGGAGTGTCTGCACCCGTTTCGGATTCAAATAAATTATCTGTAGATTCTGTTTCGTGTGATAGGATGCTTGTGCCGATTTCTTCACTTTCAAGTGCACTGTGCACTTGACCAAAGTCATAGAACTCCTCATCAGAAGGTTCACTTCTGTTATCATTTGTGCTTCCATTGTGCTCTTCCCTAGGTGAATGCTCCTGGACTCCAACGTGAACTTCTCTTCCTTCCATTTGATCTAAACATCAAGAACAATAATGATCAATACTTTAATGCAATAAAATATTCAAACAAATGGAAAGAAACTGCTCTGTACTGGGTGCATTTTTTGTTTTTACAATGGGTGGATGTTCTGCTTCCTGCCCCGACTCTTTAAATGGGTTGTCCCACCTCGTCACTTCAGTCCAGGACTTCTAGCACTCTAGGGTGGTGCCTTGTAGTATGACTGGGAGCTCAGTTAAGTGGCACTGGGATGCAGCAATCCCATGTCTGTGTGAGCACACTCCCGAGGCTGCTAATGATTCAAAAAGTATTGCGATACTCGATACCATGCAAAAAAAAATAAAAAATGCCAAAAAAAGCTGCATGCATTCCTCATTTTATGGAATGTCCGGCCAATAATACAACAGTCCGATCCTATTTTTTGGGGGGACAAGGCGACTAAAATAAAATGGCGAATTGTGCAGTTTTTCTTTTCTTTTATGGGCGTTCACCGCTTAAGAGGATTTTTTTAATAGTTTGGACTTGAGACGCGCCGATATGTAATATTTTATTTATTGTTTATATATTTTATATGTAAAATTGGGAAAGGGGGTGATTTATAATTAATATTTTGGTGTACTTTTTTAACTTTTTTTTTTACAGTTTATTTATTAACCATTTTCCCCTTAGGGGCTAGAACCTGGGATCTTTTCATCCTATTCACCCTGATAGAGATCGATCAGGGTGAATAGGATCTCACTCTCTCCCTGCTGCCCTGTGCTTTGTGCACACAGCAGCAGGGAGCAGACTATGGCAGCCAGGACTTCAGTGGCGTCCTGGTTGCCATGGTAACCGATCGGAGCCCCAGCATTACACTAATAGGGCTCCGATCACTGCCACTGCCACCAGTGAGGAGGAGGTGAGGGGACCCTGTGGCCACTGCCACCAATGCTTTTATTACTGGGGGGAGGGAGGAATGGGGGGGCGCACTGGCCACCAATGTATTTAATAATGGGGAAAGGGGGGGAACATTGGCCAATGTCTAATACTGGGGAGGGGGGGGGGGGGAGGGGTTAATTACTACGGATCGCAGCGCCCGGTCACAGGCAGGTGCCGGCAATGAGCTGCTTCTGCCTGCATCTGTATAGTAAACGTCACTCCTCATTGGTGGCCAGTGACCCCGCCCCCCTCTCGTTCTACTGGTGGAAGCAGCACAGGGGGAGGGAGAGACTGCTTCCTTCTCCCCTGTGCTGCCGAGGAGAACATGGCCGCGCTGAGAGCAGTGCAAGCCACGCTCTCCTATACTGGGCTGTGCAGTAGCGCAGCCCAGTATCGATAAAATACTATTCCTGGTACTCGATACCAGAGAAAAGTATCGATTGGGTATCGAAACTTCGATACCCGAAACAACCCTAATCCTAACTGCGTCCAGATGCATACTATGAGGATATGTAGTATACATCACTCTTTGCTAAACCACCATTGGCTCATTTGTATTGTTAGGTTGTAAGGGTGACACCCAGGACTTTGCTAATAAAGAGAGGCTTCTGCGGTTTGAAGTTGGAAGAGGTAGAAGACTGAAATACCACCATGAATTATGTCATGTCTTCTCATTATTTTACCCCTAGACTAAATCTTAAGATTTGGAGCATTGCAGACAACATGGTTAGATCCTTCGTTTAGGGACCATACACATTTTCTAACATGACAAAACTGACCATATGCAAGCGTAGATTAGGCCTTAGAAAACAGAAATAAGTGAATGGTATGAAAAAAAACATTGTGCAGGTTATACACAACATCTAGTACTATTTTTTTTTAGGTATGCTTTAAAAACCTTTCACCTCTTCTGACATGTCTGTTTTAGTAATTACTTGCATTCCCCATATCTAATAACAATCCTGAAGCATCGTTTCTTAGAACTGTATGTTGTGCTTTCCCTCTATTATTCCCCCTGGATGATTAGGAATAAATTTGACTTCTTCCTGATGCTTATGAGCTACCATAAAGAATCCAATGGTTCACAATAAATGTTAATCAGGAAAATTCAGTAGTCCCACAGATGCCAGATAATAGGAATTTACGGTATTAATATTAAAGAGTAACTGTCATAAGCAATGTATTTATGGGGAATTGAGCAATATGAGAAACATATGGTACTTATATAACTACAATGGCCTAATCGAATATAATATTTTGTACAGTATAACTACCTTGCCAGTCAAGAGTTTGAAAAAAGTTATTCTGTGTATGTTCATCGGAGCTTGGGGGTTCTGGGGAATGTTCTGCTGGGGAGATATCTGCTTCATACTGTGCTGTTGACCCTGGTTGCCTGGGTAATTCAGGTTTTCCTGCAAAGCACAAAAAAATAAAATAAAATTATATATATATATATATATATATATATATATATATATATATATATATATGTGGAAAAGCACGGCAGCACTCCAATAAGATGAAAAACGCAGTGGCTTATTCAACCCAGTGTCAATAGCAACGTTTCAACTGCTTGTTGCAGTCTTTCTCAAGTTAAGCAAACATGTGCTCACATAGTGATATAGGTAAAACTAATAAAAGGGACAATGATGTAATTAGTCTCATAAAAAAAGCATATACGTATCAATGGCGCTATACATAATTCATGTGTTGATATATATATATATATATATATATATATATATATATACACACACACTAAGTTTTTAGGTTTCTTTTTCAGAAAAGTGTCGAGAAAAGGGAGTGGGGCTTCACAAAGCCCACCACATTTACTATAACTTATGCCAGAAACTGGTGTACACTTCAGTTTCTGGCGCACAGCAGGGCAGAGATGCGTCTAACTTATTAAAAGTTCCATGAGGTTTGCAAGAATAAATTCATATAAAACGATTAGAAGAATTTTCATTCTACAGATTTAATTCACAACATCCTTTAGTCTTCATATACTATAGCAGCTTTGTCACCAAGATCAACCCTATACAACCAAGAATATAGCCCGGTGGGGTTGTTGAAGCTGATTAAAAAGGATACCTTTCCTTTCTCTGTAGGAACCTGCGTTCTTGGGAAATTTTAACTTTGATTAATATGCAAATTAGCTATTGGAGCACCAGGAGGCAGGCTTATGCTGTTTGAGCACCGCTCCAGCAATGCCACTGGTGCTCCATACTGATGCCCCTTTCCTTTAAAACATGCCCCTCCTCCCCTCTAGATTGACAGCGCTAGACCAGAGGCACATACATGATGTTGCTACTGTACATTGTGATTAGGAATGAGCGAAACAAGCTTCGGATCCTAGATGCAAAGTTGTCTCCGTGTAGTATTAAAATGTATGGCCTCTGACGAGACTTCGGTATTTGATTTTTAAACTGAAAAACTATTTTAAAACTTGGATCTGAACTCTGCTTTAGTTCCGAGGTACTAGTTGGAACTGAAGCCAAGTTAGGATCCAAGTTTTAAAATGGTTTTCCAGTTCAAAAACTAAATACCGAAGTTATTCACCGTAGTCTTACAAAACTTCGGGAGTAACTGACTTCACCTCGATGGAGGGCGTACATTTTAATGCAGTACAGAGACGGATCTCCGTACAGCATTAAACCGAAGTTTTAACAAAGCGACTTCAGATCTAGGATCCGAAGCTCACTTCGTTCATTCCCAATTGTGAGATCATCGGTGGCAGTGTGCAATAGCCACACATCATGCATTGCGATCCTAATGCAGGATGTTGCTACTGTACTATGGTAACTTTTTTTTAATGCTCCCTGTTCTCATTGGTGGCAGTAGAAACTCAGGGGAAGAGCCGGAGAGGGATGCGAGAATACTCACCAGTCGATCCTCCCAGCAGAAAAGGTACTCCGCTTCAGCTGAAGCTAAAGATGCATACTGCACATGCGCCATCACGTCACTAAACGCAGAAGTGGCGGCACGGTCGGCTTCATCTGAAGCGGAGTAGCCTGGCTGCGGGGAGAGTGAATATTCTCACTTCTCTCTCCGCACATGTCTCTTCTACCTGAGCCTCCACTGCCTGCATTAGGATCGCATTGCATGATGTTGCTGTTGCACACTGCCACCAATATCACAATGTACTGTAGCAACATCATGCATGCAGCTCTGGTCTAGCGCTCTCAATCTAGGGGGAGGGGGGCATGTTTAGAGGATAAGGGGCATCAGCATGGAGCACCAGGGACATCGCTGGAGTAGTGCTCAAACAGCTCATTTGCATATTAGTAAAAGTTCAAATGTCTCAAGAACACAGATTCCTACAGAGAAAAGGAATGTATCCTTTTAATCAGCTTCATCAACCCCACCAGGCTATATGCGTGGTTGTGTAGGGCTGATCCTGGTGACAGAGCTGCATTAAAAGGCGTTGATTTGGCCATTACTAATGGAAGATGGGACTAAGCTTCGGCCATCAAGTGGCCAGGGAACAGCAAGCAGGCTGGCACTCTCTGGGTTCCAGTAGCTCCCATTGCAGAGCATGAGGGCTACGGACACAGCGTAGCACAGTAAGCTGTAATATTTCCAATTTATGGAAACAGCATAGCTTACTGTGCTGCGCTGTTTCCATAGCTCCCGTGCACCAAAATGGGAGCTACTAAAACAGCAGACCATTGGCCTGCTTGTTGTTTCCTGGCCATCTGGTGGTCAGGGCTCAGTCCCATCTTCCCTTGGGTTACAGCGAATTGAGACAACGCCTTTAACATATCTGTATCCCAGCTGCCCCTCCCTCATGCTCCCACTTAAGCTTCAAGTAAAAGTATTACCAAATTTAGACAGCATTTCCTGTTGTTCTTCTCGGCTTGAAAAGAGAATCTTAGGAGTCAACCTCTTGGTGTTAAGATTTTCCCAGGGTGGAGTGATGTTTGCCGGCTTGTCTCGTGGAGAGACTTCCACCTCCAAGTTCACTTGAAATAAATCAGGGTATTTTTCTTGTATATCACATGCATCCAGATCATACCTAAAAGAGTGGTAAAGTGAAAATATCGAGTTTAGCTCTCGTTTCCATGCAATTATTTTTGCTCTTACTGCTTTTGCAGCTATATACACAGTACAAGATTAATACAATGGCATAATCTGAAAAATATGCATACGCAAACAGTGTTTCGGGTACATGAGGGAACAAAACAACAGGAAACGAGGCAGTCTGCAGAGAGCAGGGTCAGGAGTACATGCACAAAGTTAATGGAGGAAATATTTAAGCAGTACATGACTCCTAGGAGGGGGGAAAGGTGCAGAAACATTCTGTCCACATTGTGCTGTAAAAGCACTTTTGCACATTCCTAACGAGAACTTAGCTTTAAAGCTTTATTAATATATTTAACTACATACTTTGCAAACTTCACAGTTGTGGCATTTCGAGGTACAAATCCAGTATGAAATTGTATTTGAAACATCTTCATTGAAGTCATCTGAAACAGAAATATTTTGACATATTAAAATGTTACTGTAGAGAATTATCATTAGGAATCAGTCTGGTCTTTTTCAGCTAGCATAGTGAGTAATAACATGGGTTTTTGATGGTGATTTAACCTACACCATTGACACGATTGATACAAATGCGAGTGGTTTAAGAAGGAAAAGACAACACTTTTGCCCAAGCAGGTTGTGTGGCTGCAGAAAGGGAGGCTACAACTGAACTAGAACCATGATCTTGGTCTGGTCTTAAAACTGACATCCTAGGTTGCATCTCCTGTTTTATGGCAGCTAGTGTCACTGGCATAAAGGCTTAGTTTGTCAGCTTTAAAACAAGATGAAGGCTGTAGCTTTATTGTAGCCTGAGATAATAAAGGTTAAATCAACCCTCCCTCCTTGAGCTGGTTTTGATCTCAGGTAGCATGGAGGAGGAGAGGAGGGCAAGAGGGGGACACGCTGACAGGCTGTAGGGGGGAGAGGCATATTCTCTCCCCCTTTGTAACTGTACTCGCCTTTGGGAAAACGTAAAGTTACAACTTCAATAAAACCTCTTCCCACATGGCATTGGCATCATTTTGGCTGCATTTTATTTGGAGTCTAATAACCCCATGCTAAGCCACTCATGTAAACTTGGCCAGTATTTTTGTTGGGAAAGTTTGCAATCCTACATACGCCCATCCAGAATGTCTCATACTAATATAATATAAACTTAAAACTGTTTATTGGTCACAAAATGCACATGAAAGAAAATTAAAAACAATACCAGAATCGCTGTTCTACCGAAAACAGAATAAAAAGCAATCAAAAATTATACCAACGAAAACTACAAAAAACAAGTCCTCACATGCTATGCTGTTTAAAAATAAAAAATTTCCGCACAGTGGAATGCAGCAGTCCAAAAACTAAATTAGGTTATTTTCCCTGATGAAGCCCTCTTCAGACAGTTTGGGACATCTGGAAAAATGATTGTCCGGAGAAGCTAAGGTGATCAGGACCATGAGTCTTGGGTGAAATTTTGGATCCATGGCCAGGAAACCCCAGACCTCAATCCTATAGAGAACTTGTGATCAACTCCAAGCACTAATTAGTGAGAATGGGTTGCTATCAGTCAGGGTTTGGCCCAGAAGCTGATATCCAGCATGCCAGGTTGAACTGCAGAAGTCTTAAAAAAGAAGGGTCAACTCTGTGAATATTGAGTCTTTACACAAACTTGATGTATTTGTCATTAAAAATAAAATAAAATTATGAAACCCTTCAGTATACCATAGAAACATCTGACAAAAAGATCTAAAAACACTGAAGCAGCAAACTCTGTGAAAAATTTGTGTCAGTCTCAAAACTTTTGGTCATGACCGTATATATAATCTCCTGCAAACGATATGCCACAGGTGGCGTCCTCCTCTGCTGCTGACTGTCATAGCCCTCAGTCCTGTATCGACAACTACAACTGTATGGGGACAACCAACTGTATTTTCAACGTCATCATTAGATTGCTTGTTTTCTTGGTTACAGGTGGTATAAATGCCTGGTCTCCACGCCACACATCAGATGTGGGTCAACTCATGTCCAGTAATTTACTCTGTCTGGCTAAGATGCTTTATTATTGAAAGCGTTTAGTTTCTTTGCTTTTTGGAGGGTAGATTGGTTGACCACCAACATTTTGGATTATATGCTTGATATATGCATTGCATGCACCTTATTATTATGTGTGTTGCTGGCCACTAGATGTCCCTCTTGTAACGTGTGGATCCTTTTAGGAGTATGCGTTTTTAATGTGACCATTAATAAAGTGAGGTAGTTTTATTGGGTTTTTCTAACATGTCAGATTTTTTAGTGATGTTTACTAATTTGCATACAGATTAGAACATGAATTGCTCCCTATTGCAGGAATGGATCTGAGAGCTAAAGAAATTGTATAATGACGAAAGGAATCCCTACTAGGATTTTGCTCAATTGGAAGTGCTGACAATCTCACTTTAATAGGATGTTTGCCATTACCCAATGTGGCTCAGCATTATTGCTCATATTTGGAAGTGGCTCGCAAGCTATAAAAGGTTAGAGGTTCACACAATGCTTCCAAACAATAGCTAACATGCCTGGAAATTCATTTTAAAATGATCACACTATTCATCACCTTTGCTTGTAACCTGCCTCCTAATGTAGATCTAGCATGGTATATGACAATTAAGACATCGCCTTGCACTGTCACATCTAAAGGAATTTCAGCTTTGCCATCTTCATTTCTGAAATCCCTGTAAAAAACAAAACAAAAAACAAGTGATATATTTCAGTAGCCATGAAAATCAAACAGAGCAATAGAGCTAGAAATGGAGGAAAAGGAGAGTAATTGCTTTCCAATACTGAGGATGGCAATCAATCTTCATTTAACAATTAGACTCTGTTCCCACCATGACTTACGAGGTATTTTCCAATATGCCAAGAAAAACTCAAACTAGAGCTTCATATAGTTGCATATATTGCCCACTCACTGCCATTAAGAGAAAAAAAAAGTATCCCATATTGTACTTGTTTTTTGCAGAATGCCTTGTGGTTGACTATGCTTTACAATACAGTTTCTACTACTGTTAGCATGCACAAAACCTTTTGCAGGAGGCCTAGTGGCCCAAACCAGATGACAAGTTCTCTTTAAGAGCCCTAGAAATAAGTGTTGGGTTACAGAGCACAAAACACTGTTCGGTTTACTTCTTATTGGTTATGTAGTGTGGCTGAACAGTTACGTGTTTTGGCTGACTTTATTTTAACCCTTCAGTTACAGCTTCGTTTTTGCAATCGAGATGGACAAACCCTAAGCAAGTGTGCCCAGAAATGAAAAGCCCAAGGAATACGCCTCACAAGAAGAATACCGCTGGGAATCTACATGTATTTGTTTTACTACAGTTACATGCTTACCTCATTTTATCGTATTCTTGAGATGTAGACGCCACTCTCTCGTCACCAACGTACACTTCACAGAAGGGCCGACAGCCACTGCGCAGCTTGCTGAACAGTGGTACTGGTGTCATAACTACGGCCTTGATGAGAATTGGCTTACTATGGGGAATTATTGGCTCCTCTGCCATCATATCACACATGTATTCTATGTATCTGGAAGAGAAAATAAGAGTGGAGAACTTATCATGAGGGGATTTTTTGATACCACTTTTGCAGGAATTTGCATTGACGTTTTGTGCACCAAATGTATCAAACGCCTCATGATGTTTGATAAATTTGGTGCATCTGATCATACACTTATGTCTTGAGATGTTACTCCACTTTCTTCACCACCCCTTTACTGGAGCAAAATTAAAAAAAAATTTGCAGCTTTTTAAGAAGTCACATTTGATAAATCTGGTTTGGGGAACGTCTACACGGCGAAACATGTTGTGCGATAAGTCGCACGACAAAAGGGTACAACTGCACACCGACGTGTTGCGACACATTTAAATCACGTGACTTTTTTTTTTTTTATAAAGACAGTCTAAGGTGACGCACTGTGACATGCAACATATTGCGAAATGACAGTCGCACAAAAAAATCCAACTTGGCTAGATCTTTGTGCGACTGTTGTGTCACAGTATGTCACAGTGCAACACCATAGACAGTCATCATAAAAAATGTTGTGTAATATTACTGCAACTTATTGTCACACGGCAAATGTCATCGTGTAGGCGTAGCCTAAATCAGCTCGACAGGCTACCCATGCCCACTTTAACATCTACTTTTCAAAATCAGAGTGGTGTCAAAATGGAAAATGTTGCAATATTTTGGCACAAATAAGCCCACAAAGTTGCAAAGAATGACGTTTATATTGTTAAATCTGTTGACAGACCCTTCAGACACCCCCACTGCAAATAAGTACATAAAATCAAGCACACAGCCATGCAGTCTCCATAAATAACCATTTGAATGGATCAAACTGAACAGCTCAGTGATTTAATCATGGCATTCCCAGAGGATGCCACCTTTGTAAACTTTCTGCTCTGCTAGATCTGCCTTGGTAAACTGTGAGTGCTATTATTGTGAAGTGGCATGTTCAGAGAATGCTACCTATTAGAATGCAAAGTTTAACCCTTTTATGACCAAGGGTCATTGATGCCCCCGTGACCACATCTACCATATTTTTCGCTTAATGAGACGCACTCCCCCCCCCCCTCAAAGGTGGGGGGGAAATGGCCATGCGTCTTATAAAGCGAATACTATTGAGCGCTTCCATTATGGTAGCGCTCACTAGTATGCATTAGGTGCCGGGAGCGGGGAGCGAAGCGCCGCAAGCTCTTGTGGTACTCACCCTCCCTGGTCTTCCTTCCTGGGGCCGGCGCTTCACTGTCCTGACAGCATACAGCGTCAGGACGCAGTGCGCGCACTTTGACCTGAATCGGCACGCAGTCAGGTGACAGAGCAGCACAGGCCGGGAAGACAGGCGAGTGCAACTTCTGCCGGAGGTGGAGAGGAGCTGCCTTGCAAGACAGGTAAGAGGAGGTTTTTATTTTAATCTGATCTGAGGTCTAATGGGGTCTAACATTGAGGGCTGATCTGAGGTCTGATGGGGTCTAACATTGAGAGCTGATCTGAGGTCTGATAGGGGTCTGACAATGTGGGCTGATCTGAGGTCTGATGGGGGTCAGACATGGAGGGCTAATGTGATATCCTGATAAGGGGACCTGATTTGATGTCCTGATATTTATGGGAGTCTGATATGAGGTCTGATGAAAAATATATATTTTTTTATTTTCCTCCTCTTAAACCTGGGGTGCATCTTATCATCGGGTGCGTCTTATAAAGCAAAAAAAATTGTAATTTTGCACGTGTCACTTTATGTGGTAATAACTTTGGAACGCTTTTACTTATCCAAGCCATTCTGAGGATGTTTTCTCGTGACACATTCTACTTCTTGACAGTCATAAATTTGAGTCAATATATTTCACTTTTATTTATGAAAAAATCCCAAATTTACAAAAATATTTTAAACATTCACAATTTTCTAAATTTCAATTTCTCTGCTTTTAAAACAGAAAGGGCCTAATAAAATATTCATTACTTAACATTCCCCATCTGTCTACTTTATGTTGGCATCATTTTGTAAATGTCATTTTATTTTTTTAGGACGTTAGAAGGCTTAGAATTTTAGAAACAATTCTTCAAATTTTTAAGAAAATTTCCAAAACCCACTTTTTAAGGACCAGTTCAGGTCTGAAGTCACTTTGTGGGGCTTACATAGTGTAAACCCCCCATAAATGACCCCATTGTAGAAACTACACCCCTCAAGTTACTCAACACTGATTTTACCAACTTTGTTAACCCTTTAGGTGTTCCACGAGAATTAAAGATAAATGGAGATTAAATTTCTAAATTTGCCTTTTTTGGCAATTTTCCATTTTAATCCATTTTTCTCTTTAAAACAGAGGGTTAACAGCCAAACAAAACTCAATATTTATTACCCTGATTCTGCGGTTTACAGAAACATCCCATATGTGGTTGTAAACTGATATAAGGGCACACGGCAGGGTGCTGAAGGTAAGGAACGCCATATGGTTTTTAAAAGGAAGATTTTGCTGGACTAATTTTTAGATGCCATGTCCCATTTGAAGCCCCCGATGCACCCTTACAGTAGAAACTCCCAAAAAGTGACCCCATTTTGGAAACTAGGATAAGTTGCCAGTTTTATTGGTACTCTTTTGGGGTACATATGATTTTTAATTGCTCTATATTCAATTTTTGGTGAGGCAAGGTAACCATAAAATGGCTGTTTTGGTACAGTTTTTATATTTTACAAAATTCATCTGACAGGGTAGATCATGTGCTATTTTTATAGAGCAGATTGTTATGGGCGCAATTATATCAAATATATCTACTTGGTTTGTTTGTTTCAGTTTTACATAATAAAACTTTTTTTTTTAATTATGTTTTTGTGTCTCCTGAGTCATAGCTTTTTTTAATTTTTTGACTGATTGTCTTATGTAGTGGTTTATTTTTTGGGGATCAGTTGACGGTTTGATTAGTACTATTTTGTGGGAAATACGCCTTTTTGATCGCTTGGTGTTGCAATTTTTGTGATGTAAGGTGACAAAAAATGGCTTTTTTGGCACTGTTTTTATTTTATAAATTTTTTTACAGTGTTCACCTGAGGGGTTAGGTCATGTGATATTTCTATAGAGCTGGTTGTTACGGAAGTGGTGATACCTAATATGTATACTTAAATATGATCTTTTAGTATCTCCATGTTCTGAGAGCTATATTTTTTTTTTAAATTTGAGCGATTTCTTATGTAGAGGCTAATTTTTTGCGGGATGAGCGGATGGTTTTATTGGTACCATTTTGTGGGACATACGCCTTTTTGATCGCTTGGTGTTGCACTTTTTGTGATGTCAGGTGACAAAAATGGCTTTTTTTGACAGTTTTTTTTTTCTTTCATGGTGTTTATTGGACGGGGTGGATCATGTGATATATTAATATACTAATATGTGTCGTTAATTTTTTTTTTCTTAATTTTTTTATCTCTTATAAATGAGCGGATAGAAAAAAGCAATTTATTTTATTTTTAATTTACATTTTTTATTAATTTTTTTTTTTTACTTTCACACTTTATCAAGTCCCACTTGGATCTTAAAGATCCAGTGGGGCTGATGGTTGTACTATACTGTGCAATGCTCTTGCATTGCAAAGTATAATACTATCAGTTTTACACTGATAGATGTCAACACTGGACGCCTTTGCAGGGCGTCAGGTTGCCATGGGAACCATCGGGCCGCTGCCATCACAGCATGGCAGACCGATGGTTGAGAGAGGGAGCCCCCTCCCTCTGTTAACCCCTTGGATGCCGCTGCAGCAGCAACTAAGGGGTTACAGAAGAGTGTCAGCATTCAGCTGACACGCCTCCATCACCTACAGCAGGGGGACCGCACAAGGGGGCAAAGATGAGGCAAGGAGCAACGATGAGGGCAGGGGACAGGAATGGGAGCAGGCGGGCACAGTTTCCGGCACATACATAATACACGGCAGGCTAAAATGGAGGCAGGGCGCACAGAAGGGCGCACAGATTAGGGGGAGTGAGCATATAGTACCTGATTTCAGGCTCTGATCTGCAGAGTGCAGATCAGAGCCTGAAACCGGCACTTTTACACTGCCGCGATCCGATTGGTTAGTCTGCACAGACTAGCCAATCGGAGCGATCGCCGGCAAGGGACCACTCCAATTGGTCCCTTGCCGGCATTACTTGACTGTATGCTGTCCGTGACAGCAGCAGTGCAGGGGCAGAAGCTTTAATCCAAGCGCTTTATAGTAGTCGTGAAGGGGTTAAAGAGTAACTAAACCGTTATATAAACTTTTAATATGTTGTCCCTAAATGCCCTAATAAAAAACTCTCTAATATACTTAATTTTCTATTTTTACTACACTTTTCCCTGCCTAAAGTGCTCCATTTACTGCGCTTAAAACTCAGTTCTCCATACACCGCTGACAACTCAGCAGTGTACGGAGTACACATTTTATGAATGGGGCCGCAGCTGCGAGTACGGGCAGGAGCGCATATTGTTGCTCCTGCCCGTGCTCCCTGGATGATTACTAACTACTGGCATAGCACATGGGTACCCTTTACCCACATGCTATGCCAGGATGATCGGAGCGGGTTCCTGCTGCTGCCGGCTCCGCTAAGCTAAGAGAACTGCATGTCTGCAAACCACATATAGCTTTTAAATAACCTGGAGCAGTCTCTCTATCATACATAATAGAAAAGGATACCTTTTATGAGAAGGCCAGATGCCAGGCGGACATCTCTTCATGCTAAACATATACACAGCGGCTTCAGCTGTGGTAAAAAGGCGGCAAAAGCACAGAAAGGAACACACCACAACGGCTGAAGCAGCTCGTCCATCCTAAAAAGCAAAAATATGGTACAGAACTTGATGCAATGGAAAAGAAACTTATCAAGGCTAGTGTTTCATAAGCCGATACCCCTAATTTATTAATGAACTACGCCACAGTCAAACCAAACTATAATTTACTGCAGCTTCTGATCTAATGTAAGTAATATGCCGCTGGAGACACTGGCCGCTTCCACTAAGCCCTGCACCATTTTCACCAAGTGGAAAGCAGGTCATAAATATGTGCTCGAAAAAACGGAGTGCGCCAAAGCCTGAGCCTTTTTTGCACTATAAAAGGACTTCATAAGTCCCTCCTAGGATTTCCTGGGCAGGCCAAAAACCTGCCCCCCTCCCCCAAAATAGAACGGATGCATATATCCTCAGAAAGAAGAATCTTATTATTATAAGAACATGACAGGAATATTACAGTATACTCCACTTCTACATCTGTTCTACCAGTACACTGTCTGAGGTGGTTTTTAAAAATAACTAATAAACAGCAGAGAAGCAGTCTATATGAAAAGATAAAGTATTGTGGTTTTACGTTATACTTACAGAAGAAGGCTAAATCTAAATTATGTTTTAGTGTCTCCATTGTCTGAGTCTCATAGCTTTTTTATTTTTTGACTGTTATGTAGGGGCTCATTTTTTGCGGGATGAGTTGACGGTTTGATTAGTGCTATTTTGGGGGGCATACGCCTTTTTGATCGCTTGGTGTTGCAATTTTTGTGATGTAAGGTGACAAAAAATGGCTAAGTTATTATTTATGCAGAATTCTACAGCCACAACCCCTAAAGTATCCCTGTGACATCATCAGCAGCTTGTTGCCCTGCCAGAGACCCCATAGGCCACCCTTTTATCTGATGCGGGATACAAAGTTGCTAGTGATGAATTCTTAATTAATGTATAGCCCATCCCAGAAGTACAAAAAGATCAACTTACAAGACAGTGTACAATGCAGACATTCTTGGGATTTTGTTTCAGCCATAAGTGCATATTTTTACAGATGCTGTAGAGGTTCATGAGATTTGGGGCACGTCTTCCAGGCCACCCACACTCAGACACCTATTAATGGAAAATAGGTAATTCAGATACTTGCATTTACTTTGAATTATGTCTTTAATGCACAGTTTCCACAAAGGATGGGTGTCCACAAGGTGGCCAACAGCAACACTAATTCAAAAGTAATCTCTGTTAACCCCAAAATGTGTGTGCCCATTGGCCATTGCAGGGGGTGAGGTTGCAGCCTGTGGAAACCCAAACTAAAGGAATCATAATATAAACCCCGACATGACCACCGTAAGGTGTGAAATAACTCCAGTTATGGCCCACATGACTAGGATCATCATAGGTTCTACAGTATACAACTGACATATTTGGTGCTTCTTACCCGGTTATGAAACCTGGAAGGCCGGTATTTCCTCAAACATAAATTATAAACAGCATAAGTCCCGGGATGTTTTGCATCCAGATACAAACGGACATCTTCAATGTTATTCTTTAAGGCAGATTCCACACCTTCAGCAGGAAAAGACATAACTAGGACAGAAAAAGAAGAAAAATGTTTGCTACTGACAGATTTAAAAAAAAATGAACATAACGGTTTATATGAAGAATATGCCTAAGTCCATACAGAAATAATAGAGATACAATTCTGTCCAAGACCGTCAGAAGTGCAGAGGAAAGCTCAGTAGTAAGATGACCAAAGATTTCATCTGCACTTGTGCAGATCAAGGATGTGCAGAAAACTAGCTAGCGCATGCATAGTGTGTTAAAATGGAGTTTCTTGGTGGATGTGCCTCATCAACTTGTGCCATTTTCTGGACAGAAGGTAAAGGGTGTATTAGACAGGCAGATTTTCTGCCAGATAACCGCTAACGAGTGCTCGTATGAACGCTTGTTAGCAATCATCTTGCAGTGTAATTATGCCACTGATTGCACGATGAACGAGCAAACTTTCCAGAATAAAAAAAGACACAGAAATAATGGGAATATAACAACCTGTATCGCTGCCTGCATTAGGCCTTATTCACACGTCCGCAATGTCATCCGCATGTATTCCGCAATTCTGCGGAATACATGCGGACCCATTGACTGTAAATGGGGCACGGAACAATGCGGAGAGCACACATCAGTTTTTGCGGAGCGCGCCGCCGATCTTACGGCCGCAGCTCTGCAAAAAAGTAGAGCATGTCCTATTCTTGCCCACAATTGCGGACAAGAATAGACATTTCTATGGGGCTGCCGGCCGGGTGTGTTTATGGATCCGCAAATTGCGGATCCATAAACACTACGGACGTGTGAATAAGGCCTTAGACGGTTCTGTACCAATAGTTGTTAAAACATTACGCAATTCATCCCATTAGTAGGAAACAGGCAAAAATGAGGCCTACTGCCTATACCAGCAATTAGGTGCTAAAAAAAAGAGGAGCTTAATCCTGTTAAATGGAGACAGATAGGGCACACGGACATTTGAGCGCGTGTTAGCTTGCACGCCACACGTGCAGGACCGCTCGATTCGTTTTAACTAGCTACAGTAACAATAGTGCCTATCTGTGTAAAGCTCCAGACGAAGCGTTCGCGATATGAGTGCACGAAACGCGTAGAGTTAGACGGTACAGAGGGCTGCAACAGACAAGTCGCCAAAGAGAAACAGTGTTATTTGCCTCTCTCTACCCTAGACTTTTGCAGAAAGAGTACAGACGAGATTGACCAGGTCTCTGACAAGTATTACCTGGTCAATGTACAGAGTGCTGCAAGGGAGGGAGATGCACTAGCCCTAGAGTATCTGTCTAGCATCAGGGACTATAGCGGTGAACTAATAGTGAGCTATTAGTTTCTGTTACTGGTTGGACAGATAAGTTCTAATAGGTGGCTAATATATTTCCCCCCCTCTTGGAACCCTCTAGGACGAGGGTGTGCTTAACCCTGCAAAAATAGACACCAAACAAGTCTTTTCAGGGGGCCACCCGACGTACTTTGTGGGGGAATATATCTATACACTTCCAAACCTACGCGTTATGTGGGTCTATTGGAAGGGGTCACAGGCAGATAAAGTTCACCCCTAATAGATATACACCATTGCCAGTAATAGACAGAGGTGCTCCTCTTTCTTTTTTTTTAGCACCTGATTGCTATAGGCAGTAGTCCTCCTTTTTGCCCGTTTCCTACTAACGGGATGAATTGCATAATGTTTTAACAACATAATAATAAAGTCATTATTATTTTCTATTTTTAACCGTCTAATGCAGACCGTGATACATTTCAATTCATATAGACGGCAACAAGTGTATCTATTTTCAGTTAGCGTATATAACAAGCTGGCAATAGTTCTGTTACCCACACATTTCCAAAGATTAAACCGAAAACGTCCAATCCCTTTAAGTATTATGATACAATTGGTGACATACCTGCAATTCTAGAAGTGATATAAGATAAATCCAGATCTCCTTTTGCATAACTGAACAATCAGAAAAAAAAGTTTTAGACCAGTTAATATTCTTCTAGATTAAATCATTTTTAGCAAATTCATTAAAAAAAAAATTACATTTTAAATGTTGATTTTTTTTAGCTATACATTGTGGGAGCAATGTATAGATATAAATGGATAAAGAATACAAGGCTCTGTTTGAGCATTACCGTAACCATTAACAAAAGTACCAAGCAACCTATCTATCCTTTATGTGCTAAAGGGGTTTCCAAGACTTAAATACTGATGACCTATCCTCTGGATAGGTCATCAGTATGTGATCAGTGGGAATCTGACACCAGAGACCCTCTCCAATCAGCTGTTTGAGCAGGCACCAGTGCTCGCAGTAAAGCCGCAGCCTTCTCGCTAGTTTCTCTAGGCCATGTGGAGTCGTATTCATTGGTCAGGTGGCATAGGCCAAGCTCAGCCCTATAGTACTGTGATACCAAGCACAGCCACTATACAATGTACGCTGCTGTGCCTAGTGAGCTGAAAGAATGCCACGGAGCTACTGTGAGCTGATCAGCGGGGGACCCGGGTGTCAGAACCCCAATAGGCTGCTAGAGCAGGAGTGCGGTTAACACGTTACAGCCATGCCCCCACTCTCTGCATATGTAAAAAGACATATTGGTGGTCACTAAGGTGTTAATAGGATTGCCCTCTGATGAGGATATAACCCTGCTAAATCTGCCCCCGTTTACAAGGCAAAGCTGACTAATAGGTTGCAGAAAAAGGAAACAGATATTTTAATGTACTCTAGTGGGCAAAATGGTATCTGGAAAATGTCAAACTTTTTTTTAGACTGAACATGGAATTTGAAAAATGTGTGTATATAATTTTTTTTTACAATTGGCGATACAAACTGGATGAATGTTGGTCGAACTACAGATTTTGGTGGCTACGGCCAACTATCGAATGTATGGCCTCCTGATGGCAGATGTTGGGGGGGGGGGGGGGAGAAGGAATGAGCAAGTTGGATTTCAGTGCCCAATGCTTTTTTAACTCAGAGATAAGCTGCCAGCAGGGCTTTTTGGCAGTGGCTTATTCCCCTCTCCAAGGGCCAACAGTTACCTAATGTGTATGGCAGCCTCAGGGTTAGATTTTCTGCCTGAAACGAGAGCTGTTCAAAGATATAGCCAAATCAGCACTTGTTTCGCTCCATTTAATGCAGCAATTATGGGAACTCATACGATCACTTAGACACAGTTCGATGCTGCAAACAACCGATGATTTTAAAATTCACATAAAAAAGATCATCAATGAAAAATAAGTGTTTGACGAGTGGACAGTTTACACAGGTCAGTTGTTGGAAGCAAATGTTCATCTCTCAATCATTTTCCCCATGTAAAAGGACCCTTTACACAAATTCTGTCGGAAGACAACTTCTTTCTGTATCTTCCGGCCTAATACCCAATAAATTAAGCTGCTTTGTCTAGGGTTTCAGTCACTAGGGAGAAACTGGTATAGAAAAAAAAAACCATGTGGATAGTTCTTAGGATCCATTGACTTTTCACATGTGCAACATTTCTAGAAATTTTTCAGAAAATGTCATTCCTAATTTGCCTGCTGTACCAGATTGTACATTTGAACCTTGAATGGATCTCAAGAACTATCATAACACTTTTTGACACTGGTTTCTCCCTAATGACTGAATGCCGAGACAAGGCAGCTTGTTTTATTGGATATTAGACAGAAAGATCCAGAAATAAGTTGTCTGGTCACCAGAATTTCTTTGAAGGAGCACTTAACATGGAGCGATAATCTTACGGATGAACATTTACATTTTACATTATAGATCATAAATTACATATCAACCATACGTGCATTTGATAGATGCTTTCTTACTTGGTAACTGATTGTATAACCTTTGAAGAAGTGTCTTTTATATTAGTTAAGAATCGTTCTGTGCCTCCTTTCAAGATGTCGAAAAATCCTCCAGAAGTCTGGTCCTCATCTCCAGCAGTGAAACCTGTTTAATGCAAATGCTTAATGTTTTAATTCAAGGAGAAATGAGGGAGAAGACAGGAAAATAAACAGGTTTGTCATCTAGTCAGTCTGATGTAGCTCTTGAGCGGGATGTACTTATCAGGACTGAAATATTTGAAGTCCGCATTGACGTAATGTGCAACAAATTTATAGAAAATTGCACACTATTTGATAAATGTGTGCATCTTTTTAAAGAACACTTGTTTTGTTATGTCACTGCAGTTTTTTTTATTGCTATCCCTACTGGAATAAGATTGCACTGTCTTATGAAAGTTTGATGAAAGGATGATGTCTTGTGCACATCAGTCCTGCAGTGTTGTCTGGACTGCTAGCTCGCAGTAACTAAAAGGCAATTAGGGGTTGTGCTAGATGTCCTGTCTTCGGCCATATACAATACAAAGTAAGGCCTCTTGCACATGACCGTATGGCTTTTTCAGTATTTAGTGGTCCGCAAAAAAATTGATCCACAAAAATACGGATGTCGTCTGTGTGCATTCCGTTTTTTGCGGAATGGAACAGCTGGCCCTGATAGAACATGTCCTATTATTGTCCGCATAACAAACAAGGACAAGGATAGTACTGTTCTATCTTTGAACGGAATGGAAAAACGTAAATGGAAAAAAAAAAACGGTCGTGTACAAGAGGCCTAAGTCTGCAAACTAAGGGAATTCTTTAAACTAAGATAATTCTATATTTGACCACTGAACTGCTCTTAACTGGCTGTGCTAGGGGTGTGTATATATGTGTGAGAATGCTGATGTAGTTAGTGTCATTTGCTACCATGAAGAGGTGCCCAGAAAATGAGAGTGGTGTTTATCTGTGCAATATACAATGGAGCTCCCCATTTCATTGTGGGAAAACTACTCATCTGTAACTACAGCCAAGTGTCATTTTGTCTGGTTCAAGAAAAAATAAAATTATATTAACCATCAAGTAGGCTGCTCCTCCACTGGGCATTCAATAGTCCAAAGCACTTCCTACTGCCCTCGGAGTAGTGCTGGCCAATCTGGATGCAGGGCTGGACAAGCAGAAAGCGTTTTGGACTACCAAATGGATACTGTGCATCAAGTAGTCTGAAGCATTACGGCCATCTTAGATGATAGAACAAGAGCCTGGTAATCGGCAACTCTGCAGCAGAAAAGATGAAAAGGAGGGCACCAGATAAGTGTTCTGTTTGCTCCTCAGTTAATTTTTTCTTCAACCGGAGAATTGATTTAAACCTTTTTTTTTTTTTTACATGATATATGTTTGTAGTCCTTCTTTGCCAGTTATATAAGCACCATATTACAGCTAAGACATATCAAAAGTTTTTAAAAGTACACATACAATTTAATACCTCCGATGTATATGTATGGCGGAAATCAGGGAATTAAATATGGCTCCTGTTCAGAAGCTGAGCTGGGGCCATACTGGTCAACTTATCCTGCACAAACAAGCCCTCATGCATCTATGTGAGCAGAACATGTAAAAAGTTATGGCTTTGAGAGGCAGGGATTAAAAAACCAAAAACGCAAAGCCATAGGGTCAAAATACAGCTGGTAGAAACAAGAGTTTGCCAGCCACGTCATAAGGGGACTTAGTGGATGGCAATCTCCTACATTTCTGATAGGATATTTAAATGCACAGTTCTCCATATCTAATAAACCATCAAGGGAATACATGGCCTTTCAATTATCTTGGTCAAGGAGAAGTCATTCAGATCTCATTATTTGGCACCAGTCCTTGTTTGTACAATTTGGAATGCAGATACAGTTTACAGCTTATTTTATACAAACCTGAGGGACCCTGCGGCTTGGAGCCTTGTGGTATCACATTGAAAGGTTTCTGATTCACAGTATTGCCATAGCCACCATTTTGCTCTAGAAGCTAATAACATAAAACATTTGTTAAAGAGGACCTCCAACCTGTCCTGCCTATAAGTTGTTTTACATTATAGAATATGCATTAAATCAAATTCCGTAACTTATCAAGGTAAGTTATATAAAAGTATATTTTTAAGGCCACTGCCAGTTACAACTCAACAGAACCACTTTGTTTTATAGTGTATAGCTGATAAAGAAAATGCATTGTAATTGACTGTAGGAAAGTATGCCACCAATGATACACACCTTTACAAACCACAACTACTGAGGAAAATCATCTATAATAGTAATAACTAAAACAACAAGACACAACTGTTCATAAAATACCGGCTCAGGTTGAGTTAGTACAGGCGATTACTTGAAGGGGTTTTCCTGGGACGTACACTTTGATGACCTACCCACAGTATAGGTCATCAATATCTGATCTGGTTTTGGTCTGAGTCCCATCACACCTGCTGATTAGCTGTTCGAAGGGCCCACAGGACCCTGAGCAATCATAGTGCCCTCTTTCTCGGCCTTTGATGTCACGTCCATTGGTCACATGGCTTTTCTGTGGCAGCTATGTAATGTATGTCACTGATTGGTGGGGGTGGCAGGAGTCAGACCTTCACCAATCTAATAGTGATGACCTATTCTATATATTCAATAAGTGATCTGCACACAGTCTCTCATACATGGCAACTTTATTCTTTAACCGGGTAAAACAAATGATTAAACAGGTCCTTTAATACTATATACCTCAGTGATGGGAGATTTAGGATTCACATTTCTTGCTGCTGCAATGTCCTGTAGATGACTGACCACTTCTGTAATGAACAGTCTCTCCTCAGGATTCACCTTTAACATTGATTCTTTATAATAATAAAAAAAACTATTACTAAAATCGATTTAACATTTAAATGCAACCTAAAAGTAGTAACTCACACACCTAATACTAAAGCTGGACATCCAGACACCACTCTACAGGAACCCGGCTCTACTGCAGATGGTAATAATGCAATCCTGCCTATGATAAGCTGCCATGGCTGAGCAGCCTGAGACAAATGGGGAGCAGGATCCTTGCTCATGTCAGGCTGCTAAGCCATCACTACTTACATAGGATTGCATCAATGCCACCTATTGTACAGCAGAGTTCCTGCTGTACAATAGAGAGCAATCGAGCGTGAGATACGCCATCAGGCTGAGCAGCCTGAAAGGAAAGCTCTGCAATGCAAAGTCAAGGCAGGCGCAGGTGAGCAGTGTATAGCAAGGTCCGGTTTCCCTTCACACCACCCTGGCAACTCTGCAAACAGACACAGCCCATCCTATTCACATACTAGAACAGGTTGCTGGAAGCTATGTTATATAATTCCTGAAGAACCCAGGACAGGCTAGGCTTTTTGCAGCCACCCTCAACTAAATCAGGGTTCCATAAAAACAGACAACACATTTACCCATTACTCTCCCAAATTGGTTGGAGAATAACAGGCCTAGGGTTAATGGCATGACATTCAGGTGTAATTGGCTCACTTACTAATAAGGCCATGGAAAACCAGGTATTTTGTATCATCTTCTGGTATTGAATATTTCCCATTGACAATACGAAGCTTGGCTCCATCTTCAAATGGATGTTGCTTGAAGCATAGTAAGTACAGAATACAGCCAAGTGCCTGCAGTAAAGCAGAGGATCATAATTTAAAAACTGTCAAACAATATTACTACTTTTAGTAAATGATGAATTAAGATGAATTATAGGGGTTGGCCACTTTGCAGTGTTTACTCACAGTATTATATTTTGGAGGGTACTATCTCTCCTCGGTGTGAGGAGGCTTATAGGCCATAGATGCTCCTCTGGAATTCTGAGAAGAAAGGGATGCAAATGAGCTCTTAACAAGCTCTGCCTCTAATGCCACCAGATGCAGACAGCTGTTTCAGTTAAGGCAGTTCTCTCTGCTCTGCACTGATGAGGGGCAATCCCCCTGAAACAGCTCTCTGCAGATGAGGTGCTGGCTTATTTAATATCTGAGTCATGTCTCAAGGCCTATTTAAAAGGTCAAACACTTAACTTATAGGATAGCTGCCTTACATCTAGTGGCATTAGAGGCAGAGCGTGTTAACAGCATTTGTATACCTTTCTTCACAGTATTATAGTCACTGCTCCTGATGTGTTCAGTAACTTCCATCCATATTCTGGATGGGAAAGAGCAATTCCGGGTGGACGGGAGAGGCCACACAGCCATTTTCAGTGATGTTATATGTAGGAGCCACAGCAGCAAAAACACACTACAGGCACACACTATGATGTCTCTCATACACAGCCTACATAGAATAGACAATGGGATCCTGCTCCCCTATCTCTCTGTAACACAAAAGATGCCCTACAATCCAGCATGGAGGAGTTATACAGCAATAATGAGCAGTGTAGCTGTGAATCAAACATTGATGCGAGAAAATCTTTACTAGAACTAGCAGCAGTGTCTATCATTGTCTCTGCCTGTTTTTCATCTTTTAAAACAGATTTTAGCTTTGATTTGAGGGCGTATGATCGGTTCAGGAGGTGTGGGGAGAAGTGGATCATGAGTGGAGAGACATTTTCGTCTAAGGTATATTATAAAGTTTCTTAGTGTCACTTGATTCATGCTTTGAGAGTTACAGCGCCTATCTAAAGTTTGAAATCATTTGGATAAAACGGAAGCATTATTAGTGAGCGGACCCAGGAGACCAATGTGGACAAGGGCCTTCCCATTTTCATGGAAAGATGAGTCTATAACGTACCTAGGGGTCTCCATCCCTAAAAAACCGTCCCAATTGTATAACTGTAACATAGGACCCTACCTCTCCTCTCTGGAGTCGACCCTGGCGAGTTGGAAACATTTCACACTCTCTTATGTAGGAAGGGCGAATCTGCTCAAAATGTCAGAGTTCCCTAAATTATTGTATGTTCTCCAAATGTTACCCATCTGCCTTAGGCCTCGAGATGAGAGGAGGATAAATTACTTGTATAGGACATTTGTCTGGAATGGGAGGCGTCCTAGAATAGCCTGGCACATACTGCGACAACCCAAACTAAATGGAGGCCTAAACTTCCCCGATATCAGACTGTACAATATTGCGGCTCTAAATGCGAGTGGTGCGGGATTGGTTGCACACGACGTCACAATATACTCAGATCACGCTGGACCAGGCCTTTGTTCCACATATAGCGTTACCAAATCTACTGCATATCCCCTTTGGGGACCTTACACAGGCAGTTACAGCTAACCCTCTCCTCATGACGCCGTGGAGGGCGTGGTACAGAGTGAGAGGTCTGTGCGGATTGCAAGCGTCATCCTCGGTGCATCTGACACTGGTAGGGAATCCCTCGTTCCAGAACGGTTCTTCCCACCCCACGTTTAAGTGTTGGCAATCGCAAGGCATCTCCAGAATAGATAAACTTATCAACGCGCAAACACGTACGGTTAAACCACTCTCAGACCTGCAGAAGGAATACCCACATATAGTTTTCCCCTTCTTTCCGTACTTGCAAGCGAAAAGCTATATCACTAAAGTAATTTCCAATATGGTGGACTTGGAATGGAGTCCGTACTTTAGACAATGGTTCCTGAGCCCCAATGGGGAGAAGAAACAAATATCGATAAACTACAGGTTTCTACATGTACCCATGGACTACTCCACTTCCACAACCCCTATGACCAGGTGGCAGGAGGAGGTACCTCAGGCTACCCCATCAGTGCTGCTCCGGGCGCTGGAGTTCGCATATAAACATCTACCAGTAGCGAGATACACGGAGATGGTCTTACAGATCTGCCATAGGTCCTACCTGACTCCGAGAAGGGGGTTTAGAATGGGCATATACGATTCCACTAATTGTTTTAAATGTGGGGCTTTAGATGCAGGACTTTACCACTGCTTATGGGACTGCCCAATAATACAACAGTTCTGGAATAAAGTTATCACTTTTACTAATACACATTTAACCAATTTTACCCCACGGGACCCGCTTTGGGCGCTGTTTGGCTATCTGGATAAGGATAAATATAACTGTACCCGGGATGTCGGAAATTATTACATTTTGTGGCAGTAGCAGGGACCAAGGCGATCCTGCAGGTCTGGCTACAGCCCACGACCCCCCTTCAAGTTGTTCTTGGAGAAACTCTCCTATATTATGCGCATGGACTGGGTGGAGGCTTCACACCAAAAGACAAAAAGGTGGAACACTTTTTCAGGTGTGGGAAAGTTTTATTAATATCTTGCCGATACATATCCGAAAGGCCATACACGAATGCTTCTCAGGGACCACGTGGTTCCTACAACAGGTGGTACTTGGCGACTCACCGGTTCTATTGTCGTGAACTGGGGAGGAGGGGGCTCATAAAGTCCAGATCTTCCCGAGCTTCCAAGTTTTGGTTTCGTTTTATTGTTTTTTGTGTTTTTATATTTATTTATTTATCTTATTTTTTATTATTATTATTATTATTATTTTTTTTTCTTTCTCTCTTTATTTTTGCTTCTTGTTTTTTATTTCTTGTTCATTAATTTATGCTGCTTTCCATTCAATTCATATTGAATATCATTATATATTTAGTAGGCAAAGATATCACTGTCTTAGTCTCGGGATCCCGCTGAGGACTGTGTTTGTTTACGAAGTGGTGACTTTCTAGGGAACGATCCCCACATTCTTTAAAGACAGTGATAGTTAAAAACTTCTGGTTGCAGTAGACTTCTGATAACTTCTGATAATCAGTGACATTTTTGATAGATGTCTAGCTGTGTGCCTCCTCGAAGGAGCAAAATTGCTGTCCTTGTTTGTATGTTTGTTTTTCCAACAAAGTTTTAAAAATTAATAAAAACAGTTTTAAAAAAAAAAGTTTGAAATCATTACCAAATGAGTGTAAAATGAAAATAAAATATATATTAGATGAGCTATACGAGTACCACCTTTGTCTACATCCAAGCATACAATATTATATTTAATTAATTTTATAATTAAAGTCAATATAAACATCACAAACAGATGAACAAAATAATATTTTGTCTTTCAATGTTTACCCATATGTCTTGCTTTTCTCCAATTGGAAAATTTGAGTACAAGTCTATAATTTCAGGAGTCCTATACATTGGTGTTGTGTTTCTAATCATCTGAAAAAAAAGAATGGAACCAATGCTGTTAGTGTTATGCAAGAATCTATAGTGACCAGTGCTGGTGCTTCAAGGCCCCTGTACATGGGCTGACAGAAGGCAATTATTGTGAACGAACCATTGGTTAACCATAATTGCCTGCTACAAGAGGTTAAAGCTGCATTTACATGCATTGGGATGATTAAAGGGATTCCGTCACCAGGTTTGACCCCTGTCAGCTAAACATATGCTGACACTCAAGGTCTCATCAGGACTCCTAATGTGGGCTCATCAATGCAATCAGTAGCTTTATTTTGGCAAAAAACAGGTTTTACTAACCTGTCAATCAAAGAAATAAGGTGCCCAAGTCCGCACGCGCGGACTTCTTGAAACGGCTTCTTCAAGCAAAGTGCGCACGCGCCAGATCTTACAGCAGGAGGAGGGGGAGGGAGGGAGAGGCGGCACAGAAGAGTAGAAGGCGGCGCTGGGCACGAACAGCGATGGGTGCAGCCGGGCACCCTGCATCCCTGGACCTCGCCTTGGGCACCTTATTTCTTTGATTGACAGGTTAGAAAACCTGTTTTTTGCCAAAATAAAGCTACTGATCGCATTGATGAGCCCACATTAGGAATCCTGATGAGACCCTGAGCGTCAGCATATGTTTAGCTGACAGAGGTCAAACCTGGTGACAGAATCCCTTTAATTGCTAGAGTGATCAGCTGTCCCCATACACATTCATTTTTTCTGGGTAGCAGATCGCTGTTTAGAACAATGATTTAGGTGACTGCAACTGCTAAAGAAGCGCTTGCGCGGCCATAGGCTGACTGAAAGCACATTTTCACTTGGCCATTATCCGGAAGGAGCATCCCAACTAGGCCTATATGAAAACTCTGAATAAAACTAGGTCTATATGTAAACACTGAATAAAATCCTAGTGGGTTTCTCAATCCACTACTTACTTCATCTTCAACTGTCGCTCTCCTCTGCGCAGTCCAGTTATAATCAGGGTAATGTGCTATTGTGGTTGCACTACCAAAGTCACACAGTTTAATAGTTCCTTGGTTACCCATCAGCAAATTTTCCACCTGTAAAACACAAAAATGTTTAAAAAAAAATGTTAACACACTAGAGAGCTTTTGTAATTAGCTAATGCTGCATCTCCGTCCCCAGTTGGTTAAGGAGCTGTCTTACTTCAGCAAATGCCATCTATTACCTAATATCATGAATAATCCCCCAACCAAACAGAGAGGATATGTCACCTCTGTCTATTAAGGGGTGGGGGATTGGTTTCTGCACTTCTGGTGATTATGTGAAGATATGCATTTAGACATAGGAATAAAGTGGCATGTACAAACTCTGCACACGTTGACTTTTATTTTTAGGAGACTTTGTGCATCTGCAATGAACATGTAATTGTATACATTTTAAGGGGTTATCCCACAAACAGCAATTATCACCTACACACAGGATAGGTGTTATATTTCAGGTCGCTAGCGTTCCAATTGATCAGATGACAGTATTTCCAAGAACAGAGCTCCATAAGTGCACTGTATGTCAGTCTAGCACTCCATTCACTTCTATGGGACTCATAACACATTATCTATGTCCTTCCCAAAGACGTGCAGAGAGTAGGTATTCATACTTTCTAAAACTCATACATAATGAACATGTGTCAGGCTCCAGTTAAGTATGTCAGTTACACTTGTGTAATATCTATTCCTTATCTAATATGTACATGCCTGTTCCTGGAAACTTCAGATCAAAGGAGGGTAAAGTATAGAAAATGCAAGACTGTAAAAGGCAATACATATAACAGCAATATTTTACACACATCTTGGACTTTAATACCATCATGCAGCCACATTATTATCCATGATTATGCAGAGCGGGGTTTGGATTACATATCTCTTCCAGTTTTATTTTGTACTCAAAACTGGCCAAGTATTTACCTTGAGATCTCTGTGGATTATAGGAGGTTTCTGCTTATGCATATGCTGGACTGCTCGACAGGTTTGGTAAAAAATCTTCAATATAGTATCACATGACAAAGGACCTTTACTTTCAGCTTTGTTTAGGAATTCTACAAGTTGTCCTATAAAAAAAAAACACATAAAAAGACAGTGAAACAAAAAAGTGCTGCATGATGTACCGTGTTCTCCACCAAATCACCAGCACCCTTGTGATGGATGTGTGTTCTCACCTTTGCATAATTCTGTAAGGAGCAGAAATTCCCCTTGGCCGGTATCAGATTCCTCTTTTCCTATCGATGCAGCCGAGCAGAACTGGACGATGTTTGGGTGGCCAGATAACTTTTTCTATGCACAATATCTTAAGGAACATATATAGTGAATAACTGCACTTTCTTTAGAGCCTCCCTACGATTGAAGACCTTAAAGGGCTAATATGGATATGTTAAAATATTCCCTATTACATCGGTTGGGGCCCTACGACTATATTTGGCTTTCTGTGGAACAGCAGTTATCACCTACACACAGGATAGGTGTGTAGGTGACACAGAAACATAGGACATAGAAAATAATTAAGCGGCAGCGCGCCTGCTCGATCGGCAGCTCCGTTCATTTCAGGGTGATCCACAGATGAATGGAGACCCTGTTCTCGTGATCGATGGGGCTCCCAGCAGTAGAACACCCATCAATCTAATACTTATCCTCTATCCTGACCGGAATACCCCTTTAAAGAGGACCTTTCACCTGAAATTGCATGTTAAACTAAACATATACCCTTACTTGCTGGCCCCCGGTGGTGCTGATTCTCCTCTTCTTTTTTCGATATGTGCCCCCGTTTGTCCGCAGTGCCCCCCTCAATATCTCCCGCCGTGTATGCTAATGAGCCATTCGCTCAACTGGGCGGGCCTGCAAAGTTCTCCGGCGGTCTGCCTTCTCCTGGCACGGAGCGCAGCCACATGCGCGCTCCGCTCTTAGCCAGGGAGAAGACGCTCCAGATCTCGCGAGATTGCGAGAACTGGAGCGATTTCATCCATCCTGAGCCGGCGCCATCTTGGATTCCCGCAGCCAGCATCGGCTCAGGATGGATGAAATCGCTCCAGTTCTCGCGAATCTCGCGAGATCTGGAGCGTCTTCTCCCTGGCTAAGAGCGGAGCGCGCTTATTGGCTGCGCTCCGTGCCAGGGAGAAGGCAGACACGCCTCGGAGAACTTTTGCAGGCCCGCCCAGTTGAGCCGAATGGCTCATTAGCATACACGGCGGGAGATATTGAGGGGGGCACCGCGGACAAACGGGGGCACATATCGAAAAAAGAAGAGGAGAATCAGCACCACCGGGGGCCAGCAAGTAAGGGTATATGTTTAGTTTAACATGCAATTTCAGGTGAAAGGTCCTCTTTAAGGATAATGATCAGTTAAAAAAAAAATGCCAAATATGCTAAACATTTGCCTTTCTGAAGAAAAAAAAAAAAAAAAGTTAAAGACTACAAATCCATAAGGCCATTTTTATTGTAATTACCCTGAACTCAGCCAAGTGTAGAGAACGGGAATTAGCGCACAACAAGCTCAAACACTGACATCAGTGGAAGCCTCGGTTTGGTGAGAAGTGGTTTGACGCTGTGTATTGTATGTACTTTATTCCTACTGATCCTGTTTGTCAGAGTGACCTGCTGCTGTATACAGACATCTGCGATTAGGATTGAATTTTCCTAGCAAGAGCGTTACAAATAGTCCATAAGGCTGTGCATGTTAGCTATGCACTCAACCTTGGATGGTTGAATTCACTGTGTGAACACAGGCATTTGATGACCGCAATAGCCTCTCAGTGCATCGGGACTTTAGACAGATTTTATTGTGCTATTATTTTAGACAGTTTTATTGTATTTTTACAATATGAATATATTCTCTCTTATTGCATTTTGGCAGCAATAAAAGTTTTGGATATCTTTGCTGCTGTATATTTGAGAGCCATAGCCATTGTATAGGTTCATTTACTTTCTACTACTGTAATCGTGCTGGTTTGTGTACCCAGAGACATTGTGCTCTGGTATCCGGCTGGACTGTTACAGTCCAGTGAGCTCCCTTTTTGCTATATTGTTAGTACCTTTTTTCATCCTTGCTTTCCAAAAGCCACAGTTTTTTTATCTTACTTTCAACAGGGCTGTATCAGGCCTTGCCTTTTTTTGTAAAGCGAGTTGTATTTTAAAATGCCACCATTTAATTCACCATATAATGTAATGAGAAACCCAAACTACTCAGACACGCCACTAGGTGCACGACAACTTATTTACATATTAAAGGGGGTTGTCCGGGCTTTTACTATTGATCATCTATCCTCAGGATAGCTCATCAACATCAGATCTGTAGGGGTCCTGTCAGCTGCTGTCTATGTCTATTGTGAACCCCTTAACCTCTTAAGGACACAGGGCGTACAGGTACGCCCTAATGTCCGAGTCCTTAAGGACACAGGGCGTACCTGTACGCCCTGTGTTTAAACTGCTACTGCACCCGATGTGGGCGCGGTAGCAACATGGTTCCTGCTGATGTAGATCAGAAGGAACCATGTTCTAATGCCGAGGGGGGTCATGTGACCCCCCCGTATCGGCGATCGCTGCAAACCGCAGGTCAATTCAGACCTGCGGTTTGCAGCGGTTTAGCTATCTCTGATCCCCGCGGTCTGTGACCGCGGGATCAGAGAGTTAATTGCGGCAAAGATCTTTATTTAACCCCCTGCAGCCCCCAATCTTGTTATGGCGGCGGGGTGCAGGGGGTGGTTGCGGAGGCGGGAGGCGGTGCAGGCGGTGCGGCAGGCGGGATCGCAATAGCGATCCCCGCCCGCCTCCCTTGTAATAATTCCCTGGTGTCTAGTGGTTCTATCAGAGTGCCAGCACATTGCTGGCACTCTGATAGAAAACGGCTGGCATCTGTGCTGCAGATGCCAGCCGCTTAACCCCTTTCTTACCGCGGTCCGGACGGACCGCGGTATGGAAGGTGTTAACAGGGAGGGAGCTCCTCCCTCTCCCATCGGGGGCTGCTGTGCCTATGCAGCCCCCAGGATGGGATCGCAGAGGAGGGAGCTCCTCCTCCCTCATCCATCACCCACTGCTCTCTAATGGCAGTGGGTGATGGTTACCATGGCAGCAGGACGCTTTCAGAAGCGCCCTGCTTGCCATGGTATAGTAACTCTGGTCAGACTTCTGCTAAAGGCAGAAGTCTGACCAGACTGTGAAAAGTAAAAAATACAGTGCAGTACACTATATAGTGTACTGTACTGTATATAGACACCAGATCCACTGGATCTACAAGAACCAAGTGGGTCTGGGTCCAAAAAAATGTAAAAAGTGAAAAAGTGGAAAAAAAGTAAAACACAAATCACTGAATAAAAAGTAAAAAAATAAAATACACTACACATATTAGGTATCGCCACGTCCGTAAAAAACAGCTCTATAAAAATATCACATGACTGAACCCCTCAGGTGAACGCCATAAAAAAAAAACGTAAAAATGGTGTAAATAAGCCATTTTTGGGCACCTTACATCACTAAAAGTGTAATACAAAGCGATCAAAAAGGCATATGCCTCCCAAAATAGTACCAATCTAACCGCCATCTCATCCCGCAAAAATGAGCCCCTTCATAAAACAATTGCCCAAAAATAAAAAAACTATGCCTCTCAGACTAAAACATGATTTTTTTGTTTCAAAAATGCTTTTTAGTGTTAAATGTAAAAACATTTAAAAAAGTAGACATATTGGGTATCTCCACGTCCGTAAGAATCTGCTCTATAAAAATATCACATGACCTAACCCCTCAAGTAAACACTGTAAAAAAAAAAAAAAAACTTTGTCAAAAGCCATTTTTTTGTCACCTTACATCACAAAAAGTGTAATAGCAAGCGATCAAAAAGTCATATGACCCCCAAATAGTGCCAATCTAACCGCCACCTCATCCCGCAAAAATTATACCCAACCTGAGACGATCGCCTAAAAACTGAAAAAAATATGGCTCTCAGACTATGGAGACACTAAAACATGTTTTTTTTTGTTTCAAAAAGGATATTATTGTGTAAAACCAAAATAAATAAAAAAAAGTATACATATTGGGTATCGTCACGTTCAGTAACGACCTGCTCTATAAAAATATAACATGATCTAACCCCTCAGGTGAACGCTGTAAACATAAAAATAAAAACGTTGTAAAAAAAGTAATTTTTTTGTCACCTTACATCACAAAAAGTGTAATAGCAAGTGATCAAAAAGTCATATGCACCCCAAGATAGTACCATTCAAACCGCCATCTCATCCCGCAAAAAATGAGCCCCTACATAGGACAATCGCAAAAAAAAAAAAAAAAAAACTATGGCTTTCAGAATGTGGAGACACTAAAAATCATTTTTTTCAAAAATGCTTTATTATGTAAAACTGAAACAAAAACCCCAAAAAGTAGTCATATTTGGTATTGTCGCGTCAGTAACAACCTGCTCTATAGAAATAGCACACAATCTAACCTGTCAGTTCAACGATGTAAATAACAAAAAATACAAAACTGTCCCAAAACAGCTATTTTTTTGCAAATTATCCATTTTAATCCATTTTTCCAGTAACAAAGCAAGGGTTAACAGCCAAACAAAACTCAATATTTATTGCCCGATTCTGTAGTTTGCAGAAACACCCCATATGTGGTTGTAAACTGCTGTATGGCCAAACGGCAGGGCACAGAAGGAAGGGAACGCCATATGGTTTTGGAAGGCGGATTTTGCTGGACTGGTTTTTTGAGACTATGTCCCATTTGAAGCCCCCGATGCACCCCTACAGTAGAAACTCCAAAAAAGTGACCCCATTTTGGAAACTACGGGATAAGGTGTCAGTTTTGTTGGTACTATTTTAGGGTAAATATGATTTTTGGTTGCTCTATATTACACTTTTTTGAGGCAAGGTAACAAAAATTGAAATTCAGAAATTTCATCTCCATTTGCCAATAACTCTTGTGGAACACCTAAAGGGTTAACAAAGTTTGTAAAACTGGTTTTGAATACCTTGAGGGGTGTAGTTTCTTAGATAGAGTCACTTTTATGGAGTTTCTATTCTAGGGGTGCATCGGGGGCTTCAAATGGGACATGGTGTCAAAAATCCAGTCCAGCAAAATCCGCCTTCCAAAACCATATGGCGTTTCTTTCCTTCTGTGCCCTGCCGTTTGGCCATACAGCAGTTTATGACCACATATGGGGTGTTTCTGCAAACTACAGAATCGGGGCAATAAATATTGAGTTTTGTTTGGCTGTTAACCCTTGCTTTGTTACTGGAAAAATGGATTAAAATGGAAAATTTTCCAAAAAATCGAAATTCAGAAATTTTATCTTTATTTGCCATTAACTCTTGTGGAAAACCTAAAGGGTTAATGACGTTTGTAAAATCAGTTTTGAGTACCTTCAGGGGTGTAGTTTCTAGAATGGGGTCATTTTTGGGTGGTTTCTATTATGTAAGCCTCACAAAGTGACTTCAGACCTGAACTGGTCCCTAAAAAGTGGGTTTTTGAAAATTTCTGAAAAATGTCAAGATTTGCTTCTAAACTTCTAAGCCTTGTAACGTCCCCAAAAAATGAAATGGCATTCCCAAAATGATCGATACATGAAGTAGACATATGGGGAATGTAAATCAATAACTTTTTTTGGCAGTATTACTATGTATTCTAGAAGTAGAGAAATTGAAACTTGGAAAATTGCAAATTTTTCAAAATTTTTGGTAAATTTGGTATTTTTTTATAAATAAAAATGAAATTTTTCGACTTTATTTTGCCACTGTCATTAAATACAATATGTGACGAAAAAACAATCTCAGAATGGCTTGGATAAGTAAAAGCGTTTTAAAGTTATCACCACATAAAGTGACACTAGTCAGATTTTGAAAAAATGGCCTGGTCCTTAAGGTGAAATAGGGCCGTGTCCTTAAGGGGTTAAATAAGAAGTTATTGTTCCAGGGACTGTGCAATAGTCATTTGATGCCCTGCAAAAATCCCCCAAACCCAGCGATTCAAATAAAAAAGCATTAGAGGAGCCAAGTATTAAAAGGATACCATGAAGCATATCTCCTGAATAATTGCTTTATTCTTTTCTTCTTCGTTGGACAGCAATCTCTGCAAATGAACAAGAAACATGACCCTCAGCTAAAGATAAATCAGGTTTGCACATGATTAAAGATTGGTATAATATTTAGAATATATGATTTCTGAGGTCTATACAATCCTGGATATACTGGAGATCATCACCAGTACTACCTGTGGTTGTAGAGCTCTTCCTGCTGCTTGACACCACTCACCAGCAGATCTAACCTTTCTGAGTTCAAATCACGTATTTGCCCTATGTTCAATGTATAAGTTTGGGGGGGGGGGGGTAGTTTTAGTGTAGTTCACTAAACTACACTTTTCCATCCTGCAGAATTTGGCAATCTGTACATTATATGTTAACGTATAATTTTTTTCACAATGGAACTCTGCGGTGATGGTGGTTTCTTTAACAAACCCATTGCTAACAAGCAAGGCACTACCATAATCAAGAGATTCTCTAGAACATCCCTACTAGCAACCTGCCTAGAAGCAGAAGCACAATAAATGTATCCCAAAGTTCATGGTAAACTGAACTGAAAAGACTAAGGGTGCATTCACACGACTGTATTTTTGGTCTGCATCCGATCTGAATTTTTTTGCGGATCAGATACAGAGCCGTTCATTTTAATGGGGCCAAACATGCGGACAGCGTATGTCCGTTCTGCAGCCCCACAAAAAAATATTACATGTTCTCTTCTTCTACATTGTGCGGATAAGAATAGGCATTTCTACCCAAAGGCAGGACATGCTGACTTGCAAAATGTGGAATGCATGCAGTCGGTATCTGTGTTTTGCGGATTCGCAATTTGCGGACCACCAACCGGATACAGTCATGTGAATGCCACCTAAGGGTGGTACCAACCCAATCCGTTTTCTTGATGCAGTTTCGGAAGCCAAAACTAGTTTTGGCTTCTAAAACTACATGCAGGAACTTGATCATGTGGCAGAACCCTTATAGTAGTTTCCAAAAAGAGCAATACTTCCAACAGTGGCATCAAGTGCAACAGTATTCAGTCAACATACTCATTACCTTCAGTGCATAGTCTTTCCCAGAGCCTAGATCCTGAGCTTCATAGACAAACGCAAATCCACCTTCAATAACAAATAAAAAATAAAAAGAACGTCAAACTTTATGCACGGTTCTGTGACTCCAGCGTAACTGGCACCATTTTGTAGTATTGTAGAACCCCTTTAACTCTTTCAGGACACCGTATTTTTATTTTTTTACTTTTGTTTTTTCCTCCCAGCCTTCCAAGACCCATAACTTTTTAAATTTACATGACTTTGTCAGCAATTTTCCTTTTATGTTATATTTATATGTTAAAAAGGTTATCCTCTGGATAGGTCATTGGTATCTGATGGGTGGGGGTTCAACACCAAGGAAACCCACCGATCAGCTGGTTTGACAAAGTAGGGTGCTCCTATGAGCACCATGGTCTTCTCCGTGCTCACCAAGCGCAGCGCCATACATTGTACAGCAGCTGTGCTTGGTATCTAGCTCAGCCCGATTCACTTGAATGGGGCTGAACTGCGCCTAGGCCACGCAATCAATGAACGTGTGAGAGAGAGGTTTTTATATATATATATTGTGTAAATTCTGTAGTACACATTTTAGTCCACAAGATGGCAGCTAACCAGCTGTCTGAGCCTCTGTACATTTCTTTGTTCTAAAACAGGCATGCTCAACCTGCGGCCCTCCAGCTGTTGCAAAACTACAACTACCAGCATGCCCGAACAGCCTACAGGTATCAGCCTACAGCAGGGCATTGTGGGAGTTGTAGTTTTACAACAGCTGGAGGGCCGCAGGTTGAGCATGCCTGTTCTAAAATCACTGAGAGGATGATGACATTTAGAGTGCAATATTCAAATCCACCAGAAAACTCATGGTTGAAGTTGCTGAAACCACTCCTATCACGTTAAGGAGCCAATAGTCTTTTCTTAAGCAATACCCCTTTTGTGAGTTCATGATTGCTATTTAAGTGAATGTATCTTGAATAAAGCTCTCTTGCACAGGGGATGAGAAGATCTTTCCATGAAACTCATTATGGTCTCATTATGAAAACAGTATTGAACGTACTTCTAATTGATTTGGCACCACACAAAGATGATGAGAATCACTTAAGTTGTGATAAACTGGCGTCCCTGGGTGGACAGACAGCTTGCGTAGCTTCTGAATTAAAAGTCACGAGAGGACTTGCGCAAAACCATCAGATGAAGTCACACACTGCAGCAAGGTAAGAAAGCTTTATTTCTTACATACCTTCTCTGAGCCTTTTGGCCAAGTGGATTCTCCAAGTGAATTTGTGTTATCGCGATAGAAGGGTTCAAATTATAGCTAATCTGTCCTTTAGAACGAAAGAAGTCGTTTGAATATTCCTTCTTTGTGTGGTAGGACGTACTGAAACAAAGCCGAAATTGGTAGACAGCCGAGTCGGATATCCGTGACATAGAATTGGACCTAAGCCAAGCTCTGATGACGAGAGTTTTGGAGATTCAAGAGTAGTGACCAGGGGACCTCATGATGGAAATTGAGTAAGATTAACACCAATTACGGGAAGTTATGAAGATTTTGTATCCCTACAGAGGTGAATTGGACCAGGGGTCTTCACCAAAAGATTTGTGGGTTTGAAAGTGATTAAATATCGTTTGATCTTTGTGTAACTGGTCTTAGCTAGCGGGTTCGATAGTAATCAGATATCATTTGATCTGTGTGTAAACACAAATAAGGACAATTCTAATGTCATAGGATATAGTGGTGAGATCTTAACAGCTGCTCAGCTAATTATGGAAAGAAAAGTTTCAGTAAAAAAGTTGAAAGCATAAGTGTGTGAATTAGTGAGATGCCAGCACTGGGAGATTAAATCAAAGTTTGTGGATAAGTGTATTGAAGGAAAAGGAAAGTTGATTAAAGGGTAATAGGCTTGTGCAAGCTGAGTTATGGTAAAAATTGTCTATGAAAGTGATTGATAGAAGCTGAAGTAAGTTGGCAAAATGCAAGATGGAGGATTTTGAATCCTATAGAGAACAAAGAAGTTGCTATGTGGCAATCCCATCCCCCTTTCTAAAAATCTGCTGTAACCCACACTGGTTATTCTGTGTCTTTTAGTTCCACAATAACTTTTCCTGTTTTCTTCTTCCTCTAGAATGTGCTCCTCCAGAGGGAACCCCTCCCATCGTGTATTCTGCTCCTTTCCATTCCCCTACTGTGCTCTAGTGAAGTCCCCCTCTCAGGAATTCAACCCGCCTTATGGTGGGGGCTGGTAATTGGTAATGCATCTACAGACTGTGAAGATCCTAACATGTGTTATCTATAGATCTTCCAGACAGGGCTCCATTCATGTTATAGGTCCCAGTATTGGATTATATCCAATGATGTCTGTAAATAACCTTTCCCAATTGTATGTTCCACTAGTTTAAAATGTGCCTGCAAAGATTCTCCCTATGATGCCAACTGGAAGTGTTCCTGACCAAGTTAGTCAATCTAAGACTGCACCCATTATAAGTCTTTATTCAGACATGAGTGGATTTCACTCCCAGCAAAATGTGAGATTTCTAGCATCACTTTATGATGTATGAAATCTGCTGCACCCAGTATTCCCAGTAGTAACATCAATTTTACCCGATTAGTAAAATTCCCAATTCAAAAGACTTACCTATGCTGTTTTGTAGAGAATTAGTTAAAATATGGAGAGTTCTCTCATGTTGTTAGTGAGCTTTAAAAGGTTTAGTCCAATGTAGAGCTGGGGATTCTTTCTCTCAAGATTGCCTGTCACATTGTCTGAATATGCATCAGGACAGGGCGGAGAGTGTGGATAAAGTTTTCAATAGACTCCAGAAAAGTTGGGTGGATTTGGGCTTTAAGCATACCATAATCAAATGCTAAATCCCCATTATCTATACAATCCTTAGGGTCTGCTTCCATTGCCTCACAGCAAACATGTTCCATGATCTCTCATGGCTGAGGGTAGTATCACATGTGTAGGAGTAAATAGTAATGCAGTTCCTACTCCTCACACCAACTGTTCACCGCCTTAAAGGTGTACAAATTAAGATCCGACTACTCTGCTGCCTCTGGAAGGGGGAGGGAGTAGTAGTGCCTTCCCACCTCTAAAAAGAAAAATTCTAATTCACATGACTGTCTCCAATTAATAACCAAATTTTGGAGTTTCTGGTACATAATTTCAAGTTCTTGGAAGATGCATCATCTCGGACAGAATATGCTGTTGCTACTTAATCTGATGTTGTCAAGAAAAAAACACTCCCTCCAGCAATGTTAGTGCAGGAGACAGAGCTGTAGACACTTTCTGAGGTTTGTATGACGGCTGAAGGTAAGACTACTAACATCAATATTAATCCAGGTATGCTTTTGGTATCACTCATTATTATGGTCTAATCTGGTGAAGCAGAGATTTTGTCTGATCCATGGGTAAGCCCATCAATAATAAATGCCGAGTGTATGAAAGATGTTTGCTGCCCTGATGCTGCCCAAGAAGGTAAAGGCTAAACTATTACCTAAAGTCTATGGTAAGTGGAAGTCTGTGTGATATAGGATGGCTTAGGGCCAGTAGACTTCCAAAAGTTTGCCTTTTTCAGATACAGGCTACAGAGGCTGAAAGGAAACATCAAAGGATGAAGGTAGAAGTGATGATTGAGAATGGACTCTGGAAGGTTGGTAAGAAATTCTTCCTTCTGAGGGCACTCTACCTAAGCCTACATGCACACGGCAGTGGTTTTTTGCAGCCTCCGTTCCGTTATTTTTGCGGATCCAATGGTTTCGAATTCATTTCTATGGATCCGTTAAAAATGCGGATGCCTCTTCCGTTGCCTGTCCGCATCCACATTTCACGTCCGCAAAAAAAAAAATATGACATGTCCTATTCTTGTCCGCAAAAACGGTTTGCGGACACATAGAAGTCAATGAGTCCGCAAAAAATGCGGATGACCAACGGAAGCCATCCGTTTGTCATCCACATCCGTTTTTTTTTGCGGATGGTTGCTTGGAAACCAGGGAACTTGTACAGGCACTTTAGGAAACTTGTTCAAGCCTTCCTTTTTTTTGCGGATCCGCAAAAAAAAAAACGGAAGACACACAGAAACACAACCTACAAAATTTGGGGATACACAGAACGGATGTGGATGTGAAAAAAAAAGGAAGACGGATCCGCGATTTGCGGACAGCAAAAAACAACTGTCTTGTGCATGTAGCCTAAAGAGGATGGATTTAGAACATGGGCAAATTAAGAGAGAGAAGGTATGATTGGGCTCTGTGGTGGATGGTTGAAGGTGAATTCTGTAATAATGAGGGGAGAACGATGGGAGTTCCAGGAAGGCATATGCCAAGGTAATCTCACCTATTTTAGAGACTGCGGATTGACTACATTCAGAACAAAGGTGGCACAGTGTGGATATGTCTGTGTCTGTATTGATCTCTTTCCAGGGTATTCAGAGATTTGGCCTGTAGCAAAGGCTACAGCTAAAAGATACTGACTGGGGTGAGAGTACCTAACCCTGGGGCTTTTCTCAATCCGGCACACACCAGACCGGGAGATAGGCCTAAATCCTTATGAAGTACTCTTTGGGAAAGCCCCAGATTAGGTGCCTTTTCCCCCCAACAGCTCCAGATGCAGCATAGTAGTTTTTCAAATCATGTTGTCTGTTGCACAAATTGATTGTCTAATGTGTATTTCCAAGTTTTAGTTTGTCTTCTAGAATCCAGACTGCATAGAGGCAATTCATTCGTTACCACCAGGAGATTGAGTAGTGGTGAAACGAGACACGTGTGGAAAGTCCTAGAGCTACGGTTTGAAGATCTACATCAAGTCCTGATAACCACCGCCACTGCTGTCAAATTTGAAGGAGAGCCCGATTGGATCTACGTGTCATATTGCAATCAAGTGCCAGGACTATAAGAGCCATAATGTTTTTGCATATCGTATTGTTTGTTTAATATTGTACAAGGGGAAAATTACAGTCAAATCAAATTCCAACGCTGTTATATTATCAAGAGTCAGTAACAACTGGGTTGACTTTTTCAGTATCAGGGGTATGGAAATAAATAAAAAAAACTACTTGTCGAAGGACTAAAGCGGGGGCTCAATCTACTTGTCCCTCATGACAATCTACTTGTCTGGATACAAAAAATAATTTTAAATCAAAACCATATTTAAATAAGGTCTTTATTGATAGCAACCTAGAAGACAGGCCCAAAATGTACTGTAATTCAATCAAACAAACCCAAAAATAGATTGTGAGCTTAAACAGAATAGATTTCCAAACGAGAACTGTAGCTTACTTTATCAAAATAGTTAACAAATTTCTTCAGTATTTCCAGTCCAGCTCATTCTCGTTGTTATATCATTGCAGATAAAATGTGACCGCCGATAAAGGTATTTACGGATACATATTCTGGGCTATTGGATGAAATCACTGTTTGAATAAACGAACCATTGTTAACTGCAACACTTACAATCTGTGTGCCTCAATTCTACCACGAGTATATTGGCTGTTCCCAGTCCTTGACTGGCACCAGAACCCGTCGAATAGAGTGCGGTTCTCCACTCCATTACATACGTGATAACAAACGTGATGTCACTGGCCTAGGAAAAGCAGAGCACGCACCACTGCCTTCTCAAACAGCTGATTGGCGGGGATCCAGGGTTTTGGACCTCCACCGATCAGATACTGATGACCTATCCAGAGGATAGGTCATCAGTATTAAAGTCTCGGAAAACCCTTTAATAGTTTAAACATTTTCAGATGCGGCAATACCAATTATGTTTACATGTAACATTTTTAGTGTTTATTCTGGTTAGATTAAGTTATCCCCTATCTATAGGATAGCGGATAACAGATTGGTGGGGGTCCTACCGCTGGGAGTCCCATCCCTCTTCGTAACTGCTCAGATGACACACTTACTATTGACTGCGGCACCAAAGGGTTAAGAGAGCAGGATCAGGACGATCGCTGATCCCGGTCATTGCAGCCGGGTGCCAGCTGCATTACACTGCTGGTATCCAGCGCGTATGGAGCAGGCTCAGTTTGTGAGCCTGCTCCATACATTTACAGTTACTTTGTGATGTCAAAACTTACACCACATATATGATACTCAAAAGGAGTGTGAACACAACATAAACACCTATCGAAAATCTCCCCTACTTAAAAATTAAATTTTAATAGATATACATTAAAATTAAAAAACAATCCTTACGGATTGTTTTGTTTGTGTCCTTTGATTCACTGAAACGGGACTATATTCTTAATGTGTTTCTTGGGACTGCCCTATCTATAAGTCAATATTTATTTGAATTTTTGGGAATAACATTCCCAAAAATGGGCAGTGGGGTGGCCCTTTAGGGGCGGGTGCTCTGCCTGTAGGCAGGCAGAGTGTCCAGGGATGGATAGGGATATATATATTCCTAATAACAGATGAATTTGAGGACTTCTTTCTTGTTGGGATACATCAAATACCAAAGGAAAGAGAATACCAGAGGATATCATCAATCCCACCAATTCATGACATTTCATGACAACAAATCGTCCCAAAAAGGATCTCTTGGTATATTTGTGTACAGTATAGACCCTATATTGGATTAACCTGTCTGTTGCTCAGACTCTCTGTAATTGGTATACTATATGACCGTCTATGATGCAATATTGTATCATTTTTTTTTAGATGTTTTCAATTTTAATATATATCTATTAAAAGTTAATTTTTAAGTAGAGGAGATTTTCGATGGGTGTGTATGTTATTTTGTGGTGTGCGTAACGTTTAAAGAGATTAAGTGGGTTCTCTGGAATTATGCAAGCAGCATTAAAGCAACAACACTTGTACTACTTACAAGAGACCCTTAAACATCGTTGTACAGAGATATGAGGAAGGACTCTGATTACATAGCCCTCAAGTGACCATAACCTGAACAGGCGCCATTGCTGCCGGGTTTCTGCTGTTTTACACAGCAGACACCTGGAGGCAATGTCAGTGAACAGCGATAATGTCAAATTACGGACATTTAACCCCTCAGATGACATGGTCAACTGCGACCATGGCATCCCAGCAGGCAAACACAGCATAGATCAGGGGAGCCGTTCAGTTGCTTTGGCCACCTCAAGCTGTATATAACTATATAAAACTTATGGGGGTTAGACTACGGAAATGCAAAGAAAAAATATACATTTTTAGTATTAACACAAGAAAGGCTGTATAAATCGGTATAGCTGTGATTGTACTGACCACGATTAGGGCAATAGGTCAGTTTTACTGCCTAGGAACACTCTAAAAACGAAACCTACAAAACTGTGGCAGAATCACGTTTTTTTTTTTTTCCAATTCCATCCCATTTTGAATTTTTTTTCCAGCTTCCCACTAAATTGTATGCAATAGTACAATAGTAAACAGTGCCATTAGAAAGTACAACTTGTCCCACAAACAATAAGCCCTCATACGACTATGTGAACAGAAAAAAAAAAAATGGAAAATCGCAGGGTCAGGAAGACGTTAAAATAAATGCTCTGTGCAAAAACATGATAAAAGCTATTCCTTGTAAAATCCCCTCAAAAGACAATGGGGCACTGCCTCTGTCTAGAGAAGAAAAAGTTCAGATTCCCGAGGTGACCAGGCTTCCTTACCATAAGAACATAGCAGGAAAAGTGGACGGTTTCTAAAAAGGCTTAGCAACTGCACAAGCGCCAAGACCAGGAGGCACGGTGCAGGCACAAGAAAGAGGGCTACATGAGGTGCTTCACCCTGTCAATCTAGGGGAAGGGGGGAGGGACTAGCTGGTGCTCCAAGGGCTCTGGCCGGCCCCTCAGTGCTCCAGTAGGCTCATTTACGTATCAATAAAAATGAGCTTTTTACATAATCAGGGTATAATTTCTGTCAGCATGAGCCTGGCTATTGCTATTTGTCAGGCCAATATGCCTGTTTTAATAGGGCTGATCATGCAGACGTTACTGTAATTCCACAGAAGAAGCTGCTGCAGATTTTGCTGCGGATTTCACTTTATAAATTGCTATGGGTGAAATCCATGGTGGAAATTCGGAGCATAAATTGACATACTGATGATTTCCTACTTGCCAGGTTTTTATTTAAAAACATAGCACTGTTTGGCTTCTGCAGCTACTTTACTTCCCACTATGTAATAGCTGCAGAGAGCTTCACTGAGATAAATCTATCAGGCATTCGCCGGCTCATTCTCTAGCCTTCTTCTAACGCTAGGCTGATGTATGGGCAAATCAAGGCTGAATTTTAATTTGGGCACAAATCAGCTAGCAGAGTGTTCAGCAGAGGTCAGAGGGGTAGTGGAGAACAGGCCATCAGATTTCACTTTACACTGGGTTCAGACCTGAGCGCTTCTAAGACGCGCTTTACTGCGCTTTAGTCGCGTGCTTTGGCAATATAAGCGCGCTTAACGCGTTTCGTGACTCTGGAGACTTTTTTAATTGGTCTGGAGACCACTAAAAAGGGCATCTCTACACTCTAACGCGTTAAACGCGCTGCCTCAGAAGTCTATGGGAGGAAAAGCGACAAACGCCCAAAAACGCCTCCTGAACGAGCTTATGCATCGGGCGTTTACAGCGCTGTTTTACGCGCTGTAAAACGCTCAAGTGTGAACCACTCCCATAGGGATGCATTGGTTTTCATGTGTTGAGCGTTTTACAGCGCGCTTGAATGCGCCGTAAAACGCTCAGGTGTGAACCCAGGGTTAGAGAAGCTCCCTGCAGCTACTATATAGTGTGAGACACATCAGCTGTAGAAGCCAAATGGTACAATTATTTAACAATTAAAAACCATTAAAAAAGTTTGTTAGGGCGTCCGCGAATCCGTAGATGTGGTGCCTCAAATATATAAAAATCTATAAAAAATGGCTCAGGAGGTGTGCATAGCCTTTACAACTCATCCACTTTGCTGTCACTGTGAAAGGCTGTGGATTCTGCACATGCAGTTTAGGCCCCATGTGGCTGTACCCGTATGTATACATGGGACAGATGCACTTGCTGCACATTTGCAACAATCCACAGATTTTACACATCCAGCAATTGCGGTCAGAGTTTTCTGCCTAGATTTCATCCGTGTGTCATCACACTTTTCGCATGTTAAAAAAAAAAAAAAAAAAGATAAAGATAGAACATGCTGAAGTTTTTCCTGAACAGACAGATATTCAGTGGATGAGCATGTGCATATAGCCATTGTAATGAATGGGTCAGTATTCAATCCGGATGCTATCCATTGTAAGGATACAGCTACATTGGTCGCGGCACATCACAGTGTAGCGCTGATCCCACCATAGAAGTCAATGAGGTTGCAGCACGAGTTGCCAGTGTGCCACAACTGCGGTCCGTAAATCGCAAAAATCTAAAATTCAGCAAGGTTAGATTTATTTCTATGGGTTTGCAGCTACACTGCGACCAGTGTCACCTTGTAGCCATAACCTAAAAACAGACCACACCTGGACAGAAACATCGATGATGTGAAATTAGCCCGAAGAAATGTCATCCACACGCTACATGAGAAATCAGCATCCGCACGTGGATTTGAAAGCAAACCTGTCACCAGCGACCTCCCTATCAAACAGTTTCCATAGACACATAGTTGTGGTTCACCTCACTGAAACACTTTTTTCTTTTGTTGATCCAAGACTTGTGAGTTATACTTTATTAAAGGCCTTTAGTGCAATGAGGGTGTCACCTGTGCTCTGGTTGCACCCAAGCTCCGCTCCTTTCTTTGGCTAGCTCCCCTCTCTGGCTGCTTTGATTGACAGGTCAAGGCAGTGGAAAAGCAGCAATGGAGGCGCTGATCACAGAAATGAGGTGAGCTTGGGTGCAACAAGAGCAATGGTGATGTCCTCATTGCACCAAAAGGCCAATTAGCATATTAATAAAAAATATTATAATTTGTGAACAGTACCTCAGATCAACAAAAGAAAAACAGCATTTTAATCAGGTGAACCGCAGCTATGTGTCTATGCAAGCAGTTTATAGGGAGGTCGCTGGTGACAGATTCCATTTAAATTCCAAGCATGTCAATTTCCAACCCAGATAGGATGAAATCCACAGTAAGAGCTCATTCAGCTGGCCGTATGCTGTCTGCAAAAATGTGGATCCGTTTGTTTTTTTCGGATTAGATGCTGTCCCATTCACTTCTATGGTGCCCTTTTGTTCCATTGCACTGCTCAGCAAAAAAAAAAATGAAACATGTCCTATACTTGTCAGTGAAAATCAGGACATGGCCCTATTGAAGTCTATGGATCAGCAAAAAAAACGGAATGCAATCCGTTTTTTGCGGACATGCTGAACTGTCCGCAAAAAAAAACAGATGCGCATTTTTGCAGCCGTCTGAATGAGCCCTAAATCTGCTGAGAAAATTCCACTCCTCGTGGTCGTACCCTAACCACACGTGGCATAAACGCTGCAGGTTTAAAGACTGCAGCATTTTACAATGACAGCAAAGTGGATAAGATTTACCCCAGGGGTGTACAACCTTTGACCTGGGGCCATTCTGTGCGGGGCCCCTACCATCTAGTCACAGGCATGCTAGTTTGTCTAGTAGCTGCTCCATGTCAGAGAGAAAAGTGGAAGCAGGGACGGGTAATGCTATGTGGTGGCTATCTCTGAGACGGACATACTATCAGAACGGAGGTCTTCTCTGTTCCCTGCAGATTATCGGAGTATAGAAACACCGGGTTATTTCAGTGGGTGATGGGGACCCTATCCTCCCAGCAGGGGGAGTTGTGCAGGTGGAACCACCATCTATCAGCCATTCGTGGCATAAGCTTCTGTTATTAACGTCCAAGATGGTGGCAGCCCTTTCATTTTTAGTGCATCTGACAATGTGGCCATCGGACATGAAAAGGATACACAAATCTCGTTCACACTATACGTTAAAATCCACAGCAGTATTCGGCCTGCAGTGCTGATTTCATATCTCTAGCAGGTCCGTTCATCCTGTGGATTTTACCCTTTTCAATGTGTAGCGAGAAACTTTTGGAAGTTCCTGCCATATTTGCCCATATCCCAAGCCAGAGTTATTTCTTTCCTGTACTATTCCGCCCTATCCTTGCCCAAAAAATGCGGACCACCAACCCATTGAAGTCAATGGATCTGCCAAAAAATGCAGACTGCACACGGACCACTACTGTATCTTGTGGACCGCGGTGGTGTGCATGAGGCAGGATGAGTTTACAAGTGGCGCTCGAATCCCATTTTGCCGGGCGGACCAGGTCCTCCAGAAGGAGATCCACGGTGGCTCTCTGCTGTGACTAATAGGTGTCCAGGACGGGGACCCTCCACTCTACAAATGGCTTATCCAGTACTGGGATTGGCAAGAAACTCTACAATGTGCACATGGCATTCAGTCCTAGGCTCTGTTCACACAAGCGTCAAGCAGTCAGGTTATGGCAGAACTATGACAGCTATGCCGGACCAGTTACCTGACAGACACCGGCGATTCCTGCGGACCCCCTTACCTATATTAGGGTTCCTCAGGATTACGCTATCCTTGCCATCACATATATCAGAAATGATGGAGTGGTAAAAATACTATTTAGAAAAGAGGCTAAAACAATTCGGTTATGAGGTAACACTAAAAAAATAATGGAAATCATAACCTCAATCTCCATAAGGCTATGTTCACACAGCAGAAACCTACGGCTGACACTAGATCGCCAGCATGGACTTCCCATCCCATTGTCCTCCGGCAGGCCTAATCCTGCGATGGAGCCAAGAAGTGTCCCATGCACGGAGCTTCAGAAGGCTCATTATGTGTGTGGGATGTGATCTAGGTGAAGAACTGAGCCTACATTACCATCAGTCACAGAGGTGGTACTGATGGTACTGACGCCTTCATGGGGTCCTCAGGACTGGCCATGGGACATACCGCCATGCTCATCACATATCTTCTGGACCTCACCCAGCCTGGACTTATAGGTGAGTTAGAAGAGGCTCCTCTGGTGGGACTGCAGAGTGTGAGCACCTATCTGCCCTCCAGGACTGAGGGCCCCATAAGCACACAGCAATACAAGCAGGTGCCGAGGGAATGTGAGGAATGGCCATGTCACCAGCACAGGGCGGAGCTGCGGGCACAGGTGAGCCCGGCAGGTGCACCGCCAATACAGACCTCCCCGCCGCACGTACTCACCCTCAGCGATCACCCGCTTCACCCGCAGCTTCATCTCCCCCAGCTCCACAGTCTGCCCCACAAAATCATTCTGGTCTCTGCCAGCGGCTCCCGAAGAGCCGGGCCCCGCCAGGAAATCAAGTGCGGACTGCAGGAGAGACATGCCCGCGACAGGGGACCGAGCACACGACAGCGGGCAGTCACAGGACGCTAACCCCAGGTAGGCAGATGTCAGTGCCCGGCTGTCGCTCAGTGCCCAGCTTCCGGCCTCTGCCCTGCTTCCGCATCCGTGACGTCATCCGCCGCTGACGCCTGAGAGTCCCCACTCCCCGCCTCCTTTCCGGTACAACTGGAAGGCAGTGTGGGGATGACGTGTACAGGGCGGGTGGACAGCACCTGCGTGGGGTGGGGAGGCCCTCAGGTCAGGCCACAGAAGGGATGGAAAGGGATTTCATTTGCTCATTTAGTTATTTATTTTCATGCCAAATGTATTAATAAATCATATAAAAATACAATTGGTTAAAAAATACAAAACTAAAGGGGTTGTCCCACTTCAGCAAATGGCATTTATCATGTACAGAAAGTTAATACAAGACACTTAGGCAGGGGCGTAACTATAGGGGAAGCAGCTGCTTAGGGGCTCTGACCCAGAATGGGCCCATCCAAGATGACGAGGAGAAGTACTAAAAGATTTTGTCAGGGCCCCCTCAACAGCCTGCTGGACGCAACCGTGCGTCTGTCAGAAATTCTATCTGCAACTGGCGGTATTTGTCTGGCTGCTCCTTGGGATATTTGCCGGGGTGCAGCCAGATCTACGTCATTCCCCATTATAGTGAATAGGGCTGGAGGAATTTTGGCAGTGCAATATTGCACCCCAGAGGGACAGCCTGCTGGATCTGCTTAAAAGTAGATGTGAAACAGGCCTTACTAATGTATTGCATACCTCCCAACCGTCCGGATTTCAGTGGCTGTCCCGCGGACCCGGAACGGCCGAGATATACCGTATCCTGCTCTTAGCGGACTGTACTGGTGAAGCAGGAACTGTGCGCTCCCCACTTCACCATTCCTCTCAGGTGCCGGAGCTCCCCAGCAGCACCATGATGCGGTCATACATTGCGCTGCTGGTCTGTGTAGAGGGAGAAGACTCATCCTCCTCCTACACAGAAATTTTTGGCAGCTGAGCTGTGATCATCAGAGGAGCCAGGTGAGTATTTACTTTTTGTTTTTTTAGTTCCTGTGAAGGGGTCACATATAACATAGTAACATAGTACATAAGGCCGAAAAAAGACATCTGTCCATCCAGTTCGGCCTGTCATCCTGCTAGTTGATCCAGAGGAAATAAGTACACCCTGGATCAACGACCCCTCTCTAGTAGCTGTAGCCTGTAATATTATTACACTCCAGAAATACATCCAGGCCCCTCTTGAATTCCTTTATTGTACTCACCATCACCACCTCCTCAGGCAGAGAGTTCCATAGTCTCACTGCTCTTACCGTAAAGAATCTTGGCATAACTACTGTGAAGAGGGCACATCTTGGCTTAACTACTATGAAGGGGGCTTATCTGGGCATAATTACTCTGAGGGGGCACATATCTTGGGATATCTACTCTAATGGGCCCATATTATGGCATAATTACTGTGAGGAGGCACATTTTGGCATATCTACTATGAAGGGGGCACATATGGGCATGACTACTGTGAAGCGGGCACAATGTGGACATTACTACTGTATACTGGCACAAAGGAGGAATAATTACTATGTGGGGTCATTAAAGGGACTGGGTGTGTATAGCTATAATTGGGCAAAGTTAGAGGCGGGGCCTAGTATGAAAAACAAATTGCTACCTGTGCCACACATATTGTGCCTCTTTACAATTTTCCAAAGTTGGGAGGTATGTATTGTGATTGTCCATATTGCCGCCTTTGCTGGTGGGATTCATTTTTCATCACATTGTACACTTCTCGTTTCCATGGTTATGACCACCCTGCACACGCCAGGAACAAGCCTCGGGACCGCTGAAGGGCACATAGGCCGATGCTTTTTCCTATAGTGTGCTAGCACGACCACCACTGATGGATTGTAGTGGAGGCCATAACTTCTGGAACCAAGCAGTGTATAATGTGATAAAAAATGAATCCAGTCAGCAAAGGAAGCAATATGGACACTTACAATACATTAGTAAGTGCCTTGTATTAACTCTCTCTACATGATAAAGGCCACTTACTGAAATGAGACAACCCTTTAACCCTCATCGTGGCCCTGAGTCACATGAGGGTTAGGTCACAGGACGATTTTAGTTTTTGTATTACTATTTTGATTCACTTATAATTTTTAAAATTATTTAATGGTTTAGATTATAGATGGTAAAAGTAGATATAAAAAAATTAACCAAATCCAACGATAGTTTGAAATAAATAATAGCAATAAATCTTAACGATAAAGAGATCCTGTCACCACGAAATGCAGTGTTATCTGCAGGCGGCATGTTAGAGAGAAGGAGACGCTGAACAGATTGATATATAGTGTTACAGGAAAAGATTCTTTATACATTTATATCTCTGCTTCTTCTACTTTCTGTGAATAACTATCGGTACAGGAGAGAGGTGTTATCAGTCACTGACAGATCTGTGGATAAGGCTAGGGCTGCACAACCACATTTATTGTAATTATAGTCTGTGGCACAGGTGCCAGAGGCGACACTCAGAGCCCTCTCTGTGGGCACCCGAACCCTGGAAAAAGTCTATGGTGTACCAATATGCCTAGACTTCTCCTGCCATTCATCAGCACAGGGCGCACTATGAACAGCATAGGCAGCACACTGGATGTCGGCAGTCTATTATAGCTAAGTGATAAAGTACATGGAAGATATACTGTATTGGTATGCTATGTTGGCACCTTGCGGTTTTGGGTTGCAGTTCGGGCGCTCGGTCTCAAAAAGGATCTCCATCCCTTGTATGGTATCGCACTGCGACATGCTGCGACTGCGACAGTTGACTGAAAATCCATCCTAGTTGGATTTTTGAGTGACTGTTGTGTTGCAGCATGTCTCAGTGCGACACCATAGACTATGATTACAATAAATGTCATGCAACATTGCTGTCGCAGTGTAGTTGTACCCTATTTGTTGTGCGACATTGTCGTCATGAAGCCGTACCCTAAGTATGTGTCCTGTATTGAACATCCTCCGTGTGGACCTACCCTTACACAGAGTTGAAGAAATTCAACACGGCGACTATTTGTAGCATTACGATCAATTTTAACCTGCAGCTTCTACATCCATATGGACGCTCTGCAAAAGATAGATAGGACGTGTTCTATACTTCACCACAACATGATGCAGACCACAGACCCACTGAAGTCAATGGGTCCGCATCATGATACGGTGTGCACACGGCCGGTAGTGTGTTTTGCAGATCCATGGTTTTTGGGCCACAAATCACTTCCAGTCATGTGAATGCCCTCTAATACCAAGTAATTCCATCATGTACCTGACACATTAACCCCATGTTGCCCATTATGTGAGCGGGTACTTGATGGGGCTACTATTAATGTGAAGCACATGTTTTTATCAATTTGGACCTCCATGTGCCTCACCTTAAGGGTCCATTCACACGTCAGTATTTTTACCTTTCCAGATAAACGTTCAGTTTTTTTGCGGATCCGTTTTTCTGTACAACCTTCCGTTTTTGTACTAAAGTGCATCCGAATCCGTTCCGTGTTTCCGTTTTTCCGTCTCAAAACAGAAAGCACATGGCACAGAGGGCTGGGTTCAATTTTTTTTTTGTTTCCTGTAAACGGATCCGCAAAATCGGATGACATTTGGATGGTTTTGTGCATGTCATCCGCATTTTTGCGGATCCATTGACTTGAATGGACAACGGACCCGAAAAACGGACAGAAAGTAGGACAAGCTTATTTTTTTTTCAGGATCCGCATCCTGGAAAAAACGGAAACGGAACGGATTCCGTGATTCGGACAGCACCATGATTGGTGTCCGCATTTTTGCGGAGGCAATTGAAATTAATGGATCCAGAAAAACGTTCCGATTTAATTCGGAACGGAAACGGAGAGTAAAAACGGATGTGTGAATGGACCCTAATTGTAAGTGACCCCATCTAGTACCTCCTCACATAATAGGCACCATGTTTTTTTTTGTATTTTTTTACAATGATCAATTTGGTATCGAAATTGAAGTCCAAATTCTGGTATCCTGACAACCCTAGGTTAAAGTCAGTACTTTGACCATTCGAAAACACTACTCTTTGTCAACAATTTAGTTGATGTATTTGTGTGCTTTGTGCCACTGTCTTGTTTCATCACACAACGTTTGTCATGCCTTCAGCTAGTTTATTGTTAATTTATTCATAGTTTTCATGCATGTTCAATTTGCTTTATGTATAATTCTCTGTTCATTGTGTAACAGCACCATCTAGTGGCCATTTACATACATTATAGCTATTCACATTAGAAGTTTGGTCTACTTCAGATTCCATAGCTTGTGACCTATGAACTTAGTGACTTCCTCATCCCGGTATATAGCAGCCATTTTCCTTTATTTACAGCCATCTTTCCAGAGGTAGCACATGTTTTGGAAGACTCTGGAGTCATCCTCCACATCTAAGCTCACGGTAGCATCGCTGGTATGTCACATAGCCACATTTCAGCCTGTTTGCTTATATGTTTGCATGTTTTTTCTCCTGCTTATGTATAGCAGCTGTAGTTATCAGTTAGGGACCATGTCTGTTATGCAGGTAGGATAGCATGCTCCTGGTTTACATCTGTATACTTCATGGATGTTTATCATTGTCATGCACAGTAATGTATTATATTTATTGTCATATGTCAGACCCCTTTAGTAAGTGCATTGTTTTTCTGTTCCCCAGTTTCACCATATGTATACCCTTGCAATAAAGACAAAGTTGGACGTTACTCCATTGTCAATTTATTGCTGGGACAGGTTTAGCCGTCTGTCAAGGTATGTACCTTCACACATAAGGTGACATTCTCCTATAAAATATCCTGACTCACCTTGGAAGTCATACTTTTCTCAAAGATTGCAAGATTTCCAGGCCCTGAAGCAGCAAAGCAGCCCCATACCATGATGCTACCTCCACCATGCTTCACAGTTGGTTTTTGGTGTTGGTGCTCTGAACATTGTGTTGTGCATTTGTGGTAAAAAAAAGAAAATTTCAGCTTTTCTGTCCATAGAATGATTTCCTAGAAGCTTTGTGGAACATCCAGGTGGTCTTGGGGAAACTTCAGAAACTGCAGAATGGTTGCATTTTCTTTTAATTTGAACAGCAGCGCTGCCTGTGTCCTCCCCCCATAGGCTTCAGGCCCAGTGGCCTATGAGAGTGAACCGTGGGGCATCGAGATATTCGCGCATGTGCCTCACCATAATATTAGGCTACTTTCACACTAGCAGCAGGACGGATCCGACAGGCTGTTTACCCAACGGAACAGCCTATCGGATCCGTCCTGCGGCTAGTGAACGTGTGCCCCCGGACTACCGCTCCGGGACCATTGACTATAATGGGGGTGGGGTGGAGTTCCGGCGGAGGCATGGCAGCGCACGGCGACAGGCTGCCGGAATAAATGTCAGACATGTCGTAGTTTTATTCCTGCAGTCTCTCGCCGTGCGCTATGGTGCCTCCGCCGGAACTCCACCCCCGCATTATAGTCAATGGGGCCAGATGGGTAGTCCGAGGGCACATGTTCACTAGCCGCAGGAGGGATCCGACAGGCTGTTCCGTCGAGTGAACAGCCTGTCGGATCTGTCCTGCTGCTAGTGTGAAAGTAGCCTTAAACTGTATCGCAGTCCTGAGGTTGGTGATACAGTTGAATGTGGAGTAGCCCCATGTCAGTGCTCCAGCAACCAGCTCTTGCATACTCCAGGTTGAAAAGTGCTGTGCAAACCTATGCATGTACCAAGTCAGTTCTTGGTCAAGTCTGGTACAGTTCTTGATGCCAGCCTGCCTGGTCTTCTACCAGTCCATGTCAGGCTAAGTTGCCAGTACCACTTCTCTGATAAAGTTGCAAGTACTACGCTTCCAAGCAAAGTTGTCACCACTACAGCTCAGCTACTCAAAGTGTGTTCCAAGCCTGCTTCATTGCTGTACGTCCTGATCTCAGTATTGTATAGCAGCACCAGAGCTCAGCTACTCCAAGTATGCTTCGTCAATGCATGTCCACTGCTTAGCATTGTACAGCACCACTCCAGCTCAACTACTCTGTGTTTCTATGCTGCCTTATCGCTGCAATGCGCAGCACTTCTAAAGTCCAAAAAACCACAAGAGCAAGACCACACGTCATATATAATCTCATCTTTATAAACATAGTTAAAAATCAAATTGCAATTAAAACCTGTATAAGCAGCGTATGGAACAACATATCACCCAGGGTACAATAAAGTACATAGTGCAATATTACTATCTCTGGTGCCAATCGGCATCCAACCTTGTATCTTTAGGGACTAGACTATCATAAAATATACATACATAACAGGTACAATACTCATGATCCTTGGGAGATGACTGCACCCCGACGTAAGTTTCGCCCAGCTTCTTCCTGAGGGGTATGTCATATCTCCATTTCCCCTCATTTTTATACCGCACATAACCAATCACATCAGAAAATACACATGTGCTTACAAATTATATGTCCCCATAACACCTGAACTCCAATATGGGGCTTAAGCATTCCCGCCTGCCTCACTCAGATGGCGTTTGGGAAAGGGCATATTTTCGCGAGATTTCACCTAATCACTATACCTATTCCAAATAGTCAGACTGAGGCAGGCGGGAATGCTTAAGCCCCATATTGGAGTTCAGGTGTTATGGGGACATATAATTTGTAAGCACATGTGTATTTTCTGATGTGATTGGTTATGTGCAGTATAAAAATGAGGGGAAATGGAGATATGACATACCCCTCAGGAAGAAGCTGGGCGAAACTTACGTCGGGGTGCAGTCATCTCCCAAGGGTCAGAGTAGTACCTGTTATGTATGTATATTTTATGACAATATTGGATTATGTACTTTTGTGATTTTGGTACTTATGGTGCTTTTTATGGTACTCATTAGGGATAGTCCCTAAAGATACAAGGTTGGATGCCGATTGGCACCAGAGATAGTAATTGCATGTACTTTATCGGACCCTGGGTGATATGTTGTTCCATACGCTGCTTATACATGTTTTTTTTATTTCAATTTGATGAGATTATGTATGACTGCTGTCTTGCTCTTGGCGTTTTTTGCAACATTGGATCATGCTTCATTCTATTTGTAGAATTGTGAAGTGTCATTTTGTGTACTTCTAAAGCTCAACTACATCAAGTTTGTTTCAGCTCTGCTTAATCACCGCACGTCCACAGCCCAGCTTTATATACTGTAGATACTGTGCCTGCTTGTTTCTTCATTCTAACGTTAGTGTACATTGAACCTGAACAGTTGCTTATATCTGTACCTTCAGTTTGCAATAAAGTAACTTTGGAACCGTAACAGCCTGATCTTGAGTGAAGAGAGTTTTCCAGTTTAATATGAGGTCTTCTAAAGTCTTTTGAAAGTTTTCATCTAGGGATGATTCACAACCTTTTTTTGAGAAGAGATTTGTTAGTAACTAGGCTTTGTGTTCCTTTATCTTATGATCAAAACATTTGTGAACCCAAAATCATGGTACTAAGGGCTCATAAACGTATTTTCTTTCCATATCCGTTCAGTTTTTTTTGCGGACCATATGCAGAACCATTTATTTCAATGGGTGCACAAAAAAAAAAACGGAAGTTACTTTATATGCATGCCGTTTCTGTATGTCCGTTCTGCAAAAGAATAGAACATGTCCTAGTATGGTCCGCATTACGGACAAAGATAGGACTGTTCTATTAGGGGCCAGCTGTTCTGTTCTACAAAATACGGAATGCACATGGATGTCATCCGTATTTTTTGCGGATCCATTTATTGTGGACTACAAAATACATACGGTTGTGTGCATGAGCCCTAAGGCTGCTTTCACATTAGCTCTATTATTTCTAATCGGACCATATTTTATTAGTAATCAATACGAAAATCCCGGTACGGCTACTTTCACATATACGCTTTTCATCCTGGTTTTGAGATCCACCAGAGGATCTAAAAACCAGGGCAAAACGCTTCCGTTTTGTTCACCATTCATTGACAATGGGGACAAAACAGAACAAACCAGATCAGGATCCATTCTGTTCCGGTTTATTCAGTTTTTTGACCAGACACAACAACACTGCAAGCTGCGGCTTTGTGTCCAGTCAAAAAACTGAACAAACTGGATGCGGCACAAAAAGCAACGTGATTCAATGGTGCCAGATCTGGTTTGTTCATTTTCAATTTAATACAATCGCATCTGAACGGAACGGATGCACCTGGATGTATTAAATCAAACGGAAACATTTTGCTCTGGTTTTGAGATCCTCTGCTGGATCTCAAAACCGGAATGCAAAACGCAGATATGAAAGTAGTCTAATTCCAAAGGGTTCACATACTTTTCCTTGCAACTGTATGCACAGAAACAGGAAGGAGCTGTGTCCGCCACGCCCAAATACAAGGACCTCTGGCACACATAGTGTTACTGCACCTGATAAACTGTTAAAACATGCAGGTAAGTGACACACCACTGTAATCAGGCTGCATGCACTACAATGTGCTGTCCTCAGATAGCACAGAATAAACCTGGTGACAGATTAACTTTAAATAGGCACTTATGTCTATCCGTCCTCTATTGTCCGAAATAGCAAAAATATACCGTACATCGCTTTATTTAACGAAAATGCAGTTTGACCCTACATTCACATCTGCATTGTGAAATTGAGTTCACTGTGTTCAGCATAGCTGGATAATGCCTCGAACCTCCAGATCCCTATTGACTACAATGGAATTTTACAGCTTCCATTGCAATGAATGGTAACTGTATAAATTCCTATGCCACTTGTGGTGGCTTCAGCCAGACAGGTTTATAATACACTGTCTGAAGAGTCCCACAGACATAGAGCATATCAATTTATCTATGCCAGTTGTGCGATATAAATACATTAAGAAATGTGGTATTCAAAACGAGCACCATATTTATAAAGCACCTGTTCCAATTTTTCTGACATAGAAAAATAAAGTGGGTGAGGTGGTGGGTGTTTTTTTTTTTTTTAATTACAATTTCTTTTATTAAATTCAATGTTTTAATTAAAATTTCTTGCGTATAATAAAAATAAATAAATCATAAATTCGTCAAAACTCTGGGGCCTCGCTCTTTGCTTTCCATATTGCCTGAAAGTGTTCGATGTATGCGTACTAGAAAGCTGGGCGGAGCACGGGGCCCTATGAGATCTCTGTACAGCCCTGGCATCGTGGCTTTTATCCTATGGTTTCCTCTCTGGATATAAAATAGTATAGATACAGACATATTTTGGACTTTACATATCGGATCTTTTGCTGGATACATATATTGGTTGGAAAAAACACACTGTATATAAGAAAGATTATGTAGGATACACAGGGTTCCTGAGTGCCAGGTCTCTCTAGAGAGGTGGGTCAGTGAGCACTATGGGGACTAAGGCCAGACAAACTTCAGAGCTGTGGATATGCCCCCAGAACTGCAAGCAAGGGTACTGCAGGAACAGGACTAAGACTAAAATGAGTCATATGCAAGTTTTTTTTTTTCAGAAATATAAACATCATGGGCATCACCTCATCCAAAAACGAATGGTGTAACGGGAAAAAGGGTCAAAATGGCTCTTACCCCAAAAAATGTAATAAAATGTGATAAAAAGGCAAACACACTCCAGAATGGTATTAATAAAAACTACAGATTGTCCCACAAATAATGAGCCCCCACACAGTTCAGTAGATATAACTATAAAAAGTTATGGGGGTCAGAATATGGTGATGTAAAAAACAATTTTTTTTTTCAAAGCTTAAACTTATTTTTACACTATTTAGACGTTGTAATTGTACTGACCCAGAGAATGAAGGGCACAGGTCAGTTTTGCTGCAAAGGGAACAAAACCTGTAAAACAATGGAGGAATTTTCCAATTTCACTCCATTTGGAATTTTATCCCCGCTTCCCACTATATTGTATGCCATATTAACTGGCAGCATTGGAAAGTATAACTTGTCCCACAAAAAATAAGCCCTCACACAGCTATGTAAATAAAAAAATTAAAGTTATCGCTCAAGGAAGAAAGGGAAGAAAAATGAAAACTCAAAAATGAAAAAACCTCCTGTGTCCTAAGGGTTAATGACCGTGATAGGCATTATTGCTATTGTTTCAAACAGCAGAGACTCGCCGGCCATGACGCCCACTGAACGAGCAAATGGGCGCCATGTATGCACTTCGCTCCAGCGCCGTAGCGAACGGGTTAAAGGACATATGGATGAAATAGAGGGGGGGGGGGGTCTATTACTGTGGAGCAGAGAGCCACTACAAAGTACTCTGGAAGACTGGTTATCAATTTATACAGAAGATGTAATGAAAGGGTTATCCCATGAATAATGTAAAAATGAAAATCCAATATTGTACATGACAGTCTTTTTCTAACAAACATACAGCCAGCCCTGTACTGCGCATGGATCCAGAGATCTCCCCATTTATTGCACTGCTAGATTTATTTCAAGCTGGCAGCACAGGGGGCGTGTCCTTTTGCTGCAGCTGGTGAAAGTTGAAGGATGGAACTGACCATGTGCTTCCTTCTCAATGAGAAAGTATTTTGAAAAAAGAACAAACAGCAGGTGGTGCTATACACACACATTTTATTGAATAACTCACAGGCTATTTAAAAAAAATTTATTACATACAATCACAAAAGAATTCAGATCCAGGTGCTGATTTGAAAAATGTAGAACATTTTTCGTGGGACAACCCCTTTAAAGCAACTTTAATAATTGATTGGGGTGGTACTGGATAGAAAAGTTAATTTTAAGTATTTCCTGCTCCAGACTTCCTCATCCATGGGGGTCGCTTCAATATATATGGGATCTGCAGGGCCTCATGTCAGAGGCCCTTTCTCTTTACAACAGGTTTTAGAAGATGTAACTGGACATGACATGATAACTGAAGAGTGGCACAAGGTGTTTTTGTTCATACATAAGATGCCTATGGCTTATTAAGCCTATACACACATTCATGTCCGTGCTTTAATCTGTGAAAAGGTGGTCAGTGATGCCTCTGCGAAGATGTCCATGATGGATCTGTGTTTGGTCCGTGTGTCATCCGTGTTTCACTGATACTGCATGGCTGAAAAATAATTTTCAAAGCATCTTTTTCTAATGATCCATGAAACATGGAAGACATCCGTGGTTTTCACATACCCATAGACTATAATGGGCGTGATGGATCCATGAACACTGACAAAATACAGCATGATTCTGTGCTAAAAACACGGACCGTGGTGAATACATACATTAAAGTGGGTACTTGTTTTGTCCGTGGAGAACACATGTGAATGAGGCTTAACACTAGGGTTGGGCGATATCAAAAATATTGCCACGATAACGATATTAATAAATTTATCGCGATAACGATATATATCACGATAAATGCCCATTTAGAAGAAAAAAACACTTGGAGACATTATACTGTATGGGGGCAGCCACAAGGAGACATTATACTTTATGGGGGCAGCCGCAAGGAGACGTTATACTGTATGGGGGCAGCCACAAGGAGACGTTATACTGTATGGGGGCAGCCACAAGGAGACGTTATACTGTATGGGGCAGCCACAAGGAGATGTTATACTGTATGGGGGCAGCCACAAGGAGACGTTCTACTGTATGGGGGCAGCCACAAGGAGACGTTATACTGTATGGGGCAGCCACAAGGAGATGTTATACTGTATGGGGGCAGCCACAAGGAGACGTTCTACTGTATGGGGGCAGCCACAAGGAGACGTTATACTGTATGGGGGCAGCCACAAGGAGACGTTATACTGCATGGGGCAGCCACAAGGAGACATTATACTGTATGGGGGCAGCCGCAAGGAGACGTTATACTGTATGGGGGCAGCCTACAAGGAGACGTTATACTGTATGGGGCAGCCACAAGGAGACATTATACTGTATGGGGCAGCCACAAGGAGACGTTATACTGTATGGGGCGGGGGCCACAAGGAGACGTTATACTGTATGGGGCAGCCACAAGGAGACATTATACTGTATGGGGGCCACAAGGAGACGTTATACTGTATGGGGGCAGCCACAAGGAGACATTATACTGTATGGGGGCAGCCGCAAGGAGACGTTATACTGTATGAGGGCAGCCACAAGGAGACGTTATACTGTATGGGGGCAGCCACAAGGAGACGTTATACTGTATGGGGGCAGCCACAAGGAGACGTTATACTGTATGGGGCAGCCACAAGGAGATGTTATACTGTATGGGGGCAGCCACAAGGAGACGTTCTACTGTATGGGGGCAGCCACAAGGAGACGTTCTACTGTATGGGGGCAGCCACAAGGAGACATTATACTGCATGGGGGCAGCCACAAGGAGACGTTATACTGTATGGGGGCAGCCACAAGGAGACGTTCTACTGTATGGGGGCAGCCACAAGGAGATGTTATACTGTATGGGGCAGCCACAAGGAGACGTTCTACTGTATGGGGGCCACAAGGAGATGTTATACTGTATGGGGGCAGCCACAAGGAGACGTTATACTGCATGGGGCAGCCACAAGGAGACATTATACTGTATGGGGGCAGCCGCAAGGAGACGTTATACTGTATGGGGGCAGCCTACAAGGAGACGTTATACTGTATGGGGCAACCACAAGGAGATGTTATACTGTATGGGGGCAGCCACAAGGAGACGTTCTACTGTATGGGGGCAGCCACAAGGAGACGTTATACTGCATGGGGCAGCCACAAGGAGACATTATACTGTATGGGGGCCACAAGGAGACGTTCTACTGTATGGGGGCAGCCACAAGGAGACATTATACTGCATGGGGCAGCCACAAGGAGACATTATACTGTATGGGGGCAGCCGCAAGGAGACGTTATACTGTATGGGGGCAGCCACAAGGAGACGTTATACTGTATGGGGCAGCCACAAGGAGACATTATACTGTATGGGGCAGCCACAAGGAGACGTTATACTGTATGGGGCGGGGGCCACAAGGAGACGTTCTACTGTATGGGGGCAGCCACAAGGAGACGTTCTACTGTATGGGGGCAGCCACAAGGAGACGTTCTACTGTATGGGGGCAGCCACAAGGAGACATTATACTGTATGGGGGCAGCCACAAGGAGACGTTATACTGTATGGGGCAGCCACAAGGAGACGTTATACTGCATGGGGCAGCCACAAGGAGACATTATACTGTATGGGGGCAGCCGCAAGGAGACGTTATACTGTATGGGGGCAGCCTACAAGGAGACGTTATACTGTATGGGGCAACCACAAGGAGATGTTATACTGTATGGGGGCAGCCACAAGGAGACGTTCTACTGTATGGGGGCAGCCACAAGGAGACATTATACTGCATGGGGCAGCCACAAGGAGACATTATACTGTATGGGGGCAGCCGCAAGGAGACGTTATACTGTATGGGGGCAGCCACAAGGAGACGTTATACTGTATGGGGCAGCCACAAGGAGACATTATACTGTATGGGGCAGCCACAAGGAGACGTTATACTGTATGGGGCGGGGGCCACAAGGAGACGTTCTACTGTATGGGGGCAGCCACAAGGAGACGTTCTACTGTATGGGGGCAGCCACAAGGAGACATTATACTGTATGGGGGAAGCCACAAGGAGACGTTATACTGTATGGGGGCAGCCACAAGGAGACGTTATACTGTATGGGGGCAGCCACAAGGAGATGTTATACTGTATGGGGCAGCCACAAGGAGACGTTCTACTGTATGGGGGCCACAAGGAGACGTTATACTGTATGGGGGCAGCCACAAGGAGACGTTATACTGCATGGGGCAGCCACAAGGAGACATTATACTGTATGGGGGCAGCCGCAAGGAGACGTTATACTGTATGGGGGCAGCCTACAAGGAGACGTTATACTGTATGGGGCAACCACAAGGAGATGTTATACTGTATGGGGGCAGCCACAAGGAGACATTATACTGTATGGGGGCAGCCACAAGGAGACATTATACTGCATGGGGCAGCCACAAGGAGACATTATACTGTATGGGGGCAGCCGCAAGGAGACGTTATACTGTATGGGGGCAGCCACAAGGAGACGTTATACTGTATGGGGCAGCCACAAGGAGACATTATACTGTATGGGGCAGCCACAAGGAGACGTTATACTGTATGGGGCGGGGGCCACAAGGAGACGTTATACTGTATGGGGCAGCCACAAGGAGACATTATACTGTATGGGGGCAGCCGCAAGGAGACGTTATACTGTATGGGGGCAGCCTACAAGGAGACGTTATACTGTATGGGGCAACCACAAGGAGATGTTATACTGTATGGGGGCAGCCACAAGGAGACGTTCTACTGTATGGGGGCAGCCACAAGGAGACATTATACTGCATGGGGCAGCCACAAGGAGACATTATACTGTATGGGGGCAGCCGCAAGGAGACGTTATACTGTATGGGGGCAGCCACAAGGAGACGTTATACTGTATGGGGCAGCCACAAGGAGACGTTATACTGTATGGGGCAGCCACAAGGAGACATTATACTGTATGGGGCGAGCCACAAGGAGACGTTATACTGTATGGGGCGGGGCCACAAGGAGACGTTATACTGTATGGGGCAGCCACAAGGAGACGTTATACTGTATGGGGCAGCCACAAGGAGACGTTATACTGTATGGGGGCAGCCACAAGGAGACGTTATACTGTATGGGGCAGCCACAAGGAGACGTTATACTGCATGGGGGCAGCCACAAGGAGACATTATACTGTATGGGGGCAGCCTACAAGGAGACGTTATACTGTATGGGGGCAGCCTACAAGGAGACGTTATACTGTATGGGGCAACCACAAGGAGATGTTATACTGTATGGGGGCAGCCACAAGGAGACGTTCTACTGTATGGGGGCAGCCACAAGGAGACATTATACTGCATGGGGCAGCCACAAGGAGACATTATACTGTATGGGGGCAGCCGCAAGGAGACGTTATACTGTATGGGGGCAGCCACAAGGAGACGTTATACTGTATGGGGCAGCCACAAGGAGACATTATACTGTATGGGGCAGCCACAAGGAGACATTATACTGTATGGGGCAGCCACAAGGAGACGTTATACTGTATGGGGCGGGGGCCACAAGGAGACGTTATACTGTATGGGGCAGCCACAAGGAGACATTATACTGTATGGGAGCCACAAGGAGACATTATACTGTATGGGGGCAGCCACAAGGAGACGTTATACTGCATGGGGGCAGCCACAGGGAGACGTTATACTGTATGGGGGCAGCCACAGGGAGACGTTATACTGTATGGGGGCAGCCACAAGGAGACGTTATACTGCATGGGGCAGCCACAAGGAGACGTTATACTGTATGGGGGCAGCCGCAAGGAGACGTTATACTGTATGGGGGCAGCCTACAAGGAGACGTTATACTGTATGGGGCAACCACAAGGAGATGTTATACTGTATGGGGGCAGCCACAAGGAGACGTTCTACTGTATGGGGGCAGCCACAAGGAGACATTATACTGCATGGGGCAGCCACAAGGAGACATTATACTGTATGGGGGCAGCCGCAAGGAGACGTTATACTGTATGGGGGCAGCCACAAGGAGACGTTATACTGTATGGGGCAGCCACAAGGAGACATTATACTGTATGGGGCAGCCACAAGGAGACATTATACTGTATGGGGCAGCCACAAGGAGACGTTATACTGTATGGGGCGGGGGCCACAAGGAGACATTATACTGTATGGGGGCCACAAGGAGACATTATACTGTATGGGGCAGCCACAAGGAGACATTATACTGTATGGGGGCAGCCACAGGGAGACGTTATACTGTATGGGGGCAGCTACAAGGAGACGTTATACTGTATGGGGCAGCAGCCGCCACACAAGGAGACATTATGGGGCCACAAGGAGACGTTATACTGTGCCTCTAAGTTCCTTCCTCCTCAGTATAATGTGGCTGTGGCCACCATACAGTAATGTCTTCTTGCTTATGTTTGGGGAGGGGGACTCCTGATTGTTTATTCCCTAATGCCTACTACTGGTGATGCTACAGGCAGGAAGGGAAGGCCAGGCAGCCCCAGGGCCACAGGAGACATTTCACTATCCACCTTTATTTATTACAGTTGATGTTATTTTAGGGGTCTCAGTCTCATCTCAAACACCTGTGGCTGCTCCTTGGAGTTGTTGAACACTCCAGCCCTCGTAGGCCAGGACAACACAGGGCTCAGTGAGTCACGGAAGTTGGTGGCGTCTGGACTTTTCCCGCGGCTGCCTTCCTCATGTGGTGATTCTGTCTAGGGGCGGAGACTAAGTTTGAACATGGGAGCGAGGCAGGCGCAGGAAAAGTTTAACCCTCCCAGGCTCCCCCGGAGATTGTCAGTAAGTAAGCCGGTAGGAGGAGGCGGAGCCAGGGATGGAGTGTAATGTTCCTGAGCCACGCTGCTAGGTAAATGTACAGGCGGCTCTCTTTGTGCGGGTGGACGGCGCTGCAGACTGGGGAATAGACAGAGCGCATGACGTCGCATAATACCGCGGTTATTAGGAAACAACCATATCGCAATATCGCTGTTTTCTAACACCGCGGTATATCGTCATAACCGGTATATTGCCCAACCCTACTTAACACACAGAAAAAAAAAAAAAAAAGATTTGGTGCAGGTTGTACCTGCTTTGCTACACACATTCCCAATTAAATTGAATCTCATTACACTACATATCTGGTAGGAATGCTCAAACTTCCACCGTTTTTAGATCTTGTGATCTTTGAGGAGTACAATCATACTATGTTAAGCGCTATTGAGGGATCAAGATTGGCTAGATTAGACATTTCCATATTGCTGCCAAGACCGTGATTTCAAGAAGTTGGATATTACCCTATGCATCTTCTCTGAGAGAGTAGATATCATAGATGACCATTAAATGCAGATAGCACAGATAGACCAATAAGATACTGTTAGGATACTTTCACACTCTCGTTTTGGGCGGATCCGTCACAGACCTGAAAAAACGGATCCAATACATTAATACAATCGCATGCATCCGTCATGAATGGATCCGTTTGTATTATCTGTAACATAGCCAAGACGAATCCGTCATGAACTCCATTGAAAGTCAATGGGAGACGGATCCGTTTTCTATTGTGCCAGAGAAAACGGATCTGTCCCCATTGACTTACAGTACAGGACTTTTGGCTGAGTTTCTACAAGCAGGCAGCGTTTTGGTGTCCGCCTTCAGAACGGAGGCAAACTGTAGACTGATCGGAGGCAAACTGATGCATTCTGAATGGATCCTTTTCCATTCAGAATGCATTAGGACAAAACTGATCCATTTTCGACCGCTTGTGAGAGCCCATCACGGATCTCACAAACAGAAAGCTAAAACGCGATTGTAAAAGTAGCCTTTATTGTATAAGCCTCGTCTAGTCTCCTACACTGCATAATAGTCTTGACTTCAATCACCATGCTGCCCGTGATCTCTATTGTTTATAACCCAAACTTCCCGGTTGTGGGGGTAGTTGAGCAGCAGCCACAACCCATAGTGCAGTGTGCTGCAAGATCAGCCAGAAATGTAAATGCCTACTACACCCTTCGCTGGGCCGAAAACTCTGCCCACTACACCTCAATGGATTCCGCCTACCCTGCTTATGTATTGAGTGTAGCGATCAGCCTATTCCAAGATCACACAGGTCACGTCACGACCATTTAGGTGGGTTTCTGACAGTTGGGGATCATTGGAGGCCTGGCCATAATGTCATTGAAAATACAGTCTCCACAGAGGGGCACAGTCACACTCTGCCGATCTCTGGAGTGAGACAGAAAAAGTGGCGCAAGTACACTAGTAAGTTGCCGGACCTGGTAGGGAGAGCTGTCACGCTTGTGTGTGGGATACTGGAATAAGGCCTGGAAACTAGGTAAGGAAGATGGACACCTCCTAGAGAGAACCCTAACTCCAGTCATGACAGACTACCAGTATGAACAGGCCCCAAAGGTAGGCAAGTTCATACACCGGATACCTAGAATCCTATCTCACCCTATTGGACCCTGGAATTAATGTCAGGACTGAGTCTACCTGTTCCTCCAAAGGGAAGGACGAACAGGAGTCTCCCTCAGGCATAATGACAAAAAATATAGAAAGGCAACACATATATATAATATATATATATATATATATATATATGTGTATATATATAAACCAAATACAAAAGGGAGAGGAAACAGTTATCTTCAATGAAGCTTTGGTAGCACCAGGAACTCCGTCGATGAACCAAACACAAGCTAACCACAAGTCCAACATAAGCTATAAGTCTTTTTGAGGCTGAATGCATAGACATACACCGATAAAATGTCCTTTCTGTCCGCACAAAAAACACACTCCCTTCCTATGACCAGAATGCTTAAAAATGAATCCGGGAGTAGCTCCCCCTAACTGCACGGGTTCGTCCCTATAAACCCAGGAGTATCTTCACCCAAAGTGTCAGAGGAAGAAGATATGTTATGTAATAGTACGTCCTGAGAGTGGGGCCCCTAGATCTCTCTCAGGCGTCTATCAATGCGTACTACAAGAGACATAGCGGCTTCCAGAGACTCAGGATTCTCATAAAAGGCCAAAGCGTCCTTCAGCCTCTCTGATAATCCCTGACAAAACTGACTACGGACAGCCGGATCGTTCCACTCAGTATCCGCAGCCCACCTCCTAAACTCAGAGCAATAGATCGCCGCAGAACGCTCTCCCTGACGAAGGCCACGTAGCTTGGTCTGGGCCAGGGGGGGTCCGATCCGGGTCATCATAGATGAAACCCAGAGCTTTGAAAAATGAATCCATCGAACGGAGAGACTGCGATCTGGTCGGCAGAGAAAAAGCCCATGACTGAGCGTCCCCCTAAAGCAACGAAATTACCACACCAACTCTCTGATTCTTATCCCCAGATGAGTGTGGGCATAGTCTAAAATACAATTTGCACGCCTCCCTTAACAAAATGAAATGATCACTTCCCCCAGAGAATCTGTCCGGGAGGGTAACTTTAGGCTCGAGACAGGCCTGGTAACCACCACCACTAGGACCAGCAGCCTGTGGTCTCTGGATCAGCGAGAAGGTTGTGCAAAGGTCAGCTACCTCCAAAGACAACCACTGCAGCTGTCCGGCCAGTGCAGCAATAGGATCCATGGCTGTACTGAAACATAAAAAATGACGGTTTCGGCGGTTTAAAATATCACGCTCTTGTGTGGGAGAAAAACACCACACCGAGCATATGAGGAAAAAGGGGATACCAGAATAAGGCCTGGAAACTAGGGAAGAAAGATGGACACCTCCTAGAGAAAACCCTAACTCCAGGCCTGACAGACTACCAGTATGAACAGGCCCCAAAGGTAGGCAAGTTCATACACCGGATACCTAGAATCCTATCTCACCCTATTGGACCCTGGAATTAATGTCAGGACTGAGTCTACCTGTTCCTCCAAAGGGAAGGACGAACAGGAGTCTCCCTCAGGCATAATGACAAAAAATAGAGAAAGGCAACACAAACATATAAACAAAATACAAAAGGGAAAGTAAACACGTATCTTCAATGAAGCTTTGGTAGCACCAGGAACTCCGTCGAGAACCAAACACAATCTAACCACAAGTCCAACAGAAACTATGAACCACATAGCATAGTGGGAGAAAACAATAAATAGAGAAGGTTAAATGACAGCAATAGCCACACCTTGGGAAAAAGGTGTGGCAAGCACCAGAAACAACACAGACATCATTTGATCCAAAAGGAAAACATGTCAGATCAAACCACGTGTTGCCAGTCTCACAGATCTCATGCCACCTGTCGCGGGAATGTCCGTATGTCTCCGTACGTCCGTTACAGAAGCACATGAAAAAGGAAACATTTATACCCAGGTTAACCCATTTAGCATTACGCTGAGCTCTGAGATGGCCCTCTTGATAAGTTATTTTATTACCTCTATAGATTAATTATTGATTCTTAATGACAAGTTTTTCTTTTGTTTTATCATAGGGTCTCTTTTAATGAGTCTGTAAGCGTTTTTACCTCATCAACCATGATCACAACTCTTGAAAGGAGCTTCCGTCCACAGGACAGCATGGAAACAGAGAGTGATCCATAAAAAAGACCTGTCAGCTCTCCTGGAGACTGCCATAGATTTCACAGCCTGCTGGAGGATGCACCAAACTTATGGCAAGAACTACACCTTGGCATAAATTAGGTGCAACCCCTTGATTTTTTAGTTCCATGTTGGTGGTGCAACTCTGAATCAAAAAGTTTATCTTTGCTGCTTCAGGTCCACCCCCCGTGACAAATATATTGTGTTAAAAACCTTGACAGGATCTCCCTTTCATATAATTGACTTGATAACCAATTGGGCCACAAATCGAAACCACCTCTAGAACTCCATTAACACTAGGTCCCTATGGTATCGCAGAGATATGGCCCTAAAAAGGGTGACTCTGTACAGCAACCTATGACCTACCCTACCTTAGAAATCCCTACAATGGGGTTAAAAGACCAATAAATACAGTTACTGGTAAGGGAAAGATGTAGAACAGGTAATAATTTGTTCAACCGAATATACAGTACAGTAGTGTTTAATAACCCTAATGAATCAGCAAATTGTATAGAGCTGCACTTCAGAGGAACAACTCAAAGTACGCAGCTTTCTCCAGAGGGGCTGATTAGTGTGTAGGGGAAAACCGGTATGTGTTCTGATGCTGTGACAAATACTTCCATGGGCAGTAGAGAGGCATAGTCTTCATCACCTGTACCAACACAATACCACAGGGAGGAGCACATAAGTAGATGGATCTCAGGACATCCGTATTATTGATTGGATATACTTAACATCTGAGATAACATTATTACAACTGGTTATATTTTGTACTTAAGTTTGAACTTTCTGTGTTCATATATATTTGGCAGGAGGCTGAAATATCATAGATTTTTAAATTAGATTACTACCATCAGTGTGTTAAACTAGGCATTTCTTAGGAAGATCTTCCCAGTGTCTTCATATTAACAGAACTGATGGAGCTTGGTTCCCATGTATCCAGGAAAGACTCCTTCACAGATCTTAGATCTCGGAGTATCAAAATGCCACCCTTAATAGATAATACTAGCATGGATCTTGTGATTAGGAAATTGGAACTGGAGTCTAGGGTACGGGGGTTTGCCTTTTACCTGTTCCCTTGTGATATTCCAAAACTCCAAGCTCAATGCGAGGGGGGCAGGGGGGTTACTGGTTATAATTAGGGAGATGTTGGCCATTACTTGATGACACCTCCTGCTTTTGTAGACTAACCGAGTCCTTTAGCAGCACTGTAGACTCACGTAGTTATCTTAGGGGGGGATTATTTGTAAAAAAAAAAAAAAAAAAAAAAAAACCAGATACAATTTATTGTGTCCTTTTCCACCCCAGATTGGTATGTTTTATGGATTTTCCATAGTGTCAGCTGTTAAAAGGTTTTTCCAAGATTTTAATACTATCATCTGGCCGACACCTGGGACCCCCACCGATCAGCTGTTTGAGAAGGCACCAGCACTCGTTACCAAGCACAGCAACATACATTGTATAGTGGCTTTGCTTGGTATCAAGAGCCTAGGCCGTATGACTGATGAATGTGTCGTCACGGGCCCAGGGAAAGCTGTGAGAAGGCCATGGAGCTACTGCAAGTGCCGATGCCTTATCAAACAACTGATCAGCCTGGGGTGCTGGGTGTCGGACCCCACCAATCACATACTGACGAGGATAGAATAAACTGAATCTTGACCAGCATCTTCTCTTTTCCGCAAGTTTTATTCCAGTTCACATATAAAACAAGGCATGGCTTGAGAAAGGCTTGGTATAAGCCGAAACGTTGCCTTGTGTTATATGTTGAACCTTGGTTGAACTTATGTATTTTTTCAACCATATTAAAGGGGTTATCCGAGATATATTAAGTCAATCCAAACTTCTTTATCGATATATATATAAAACATTTTTGTAATTGACTTACTTTAAAAATAATGCACCGTTTACAGTCTGCAGAATGTTGTCATTTGTCCACTGACGTCACCCTGCTTGAGGATTTTGTGCCGGCCCCTTCTGACTCTCCGTCTTCATTCAGCACGGCTCTGGTAAGGATCACGCATGCGCGATCCTTACCAGAGTCGCGCTAATAGAGCAGAGACCAAGAAGGTGGTAAAAGCAGAATTGCGTTATGGATTCGTTACCACGGACCATAATGCAAGTCTATGACGGACTGCATAATGCAGGCATCCTCAAACTGCGGCCCTCCAGCTGTTGTAAAACTACAACTCCCACAATGCTCTGCTGTAGACTGATACCTGTAGGCTGTTCGGGCATGCTGGGAATTGTAGTTTTGCAACAGCTGGAGGGCCGCAGTTTGAGGATGTCTGGCATAATGGAATGCCTTTAGAGGCATTCCGTTATCCATTACGTCATAATAGAAGTCTATGGCCTGCTTACAGATCCGTCCCATTTCCGATATGCAGGAGAGGACTGCCCTGCATAACGGAAACGTGACGGATCCGTTTTGCAGCCTATAGACTTCTATTATGATGGAATGAATAACGGAATGCCTCTAGAGGCATTCCGTTATAGAATTGCTCTATTGTCCGTGGTTAGAGTTGAGCGAACTTCTATTTTTAGTTTGGCGTCCAAAGTTCGGGTTCGGGTTATCGTAGCATCCCGTTATGGATTCCATAACGGCATTTGGAATCCATAAGGGGCTGCTTCATTGAACCCGAACCTTGGACAACCCTAAGGACCTGGGGTGACATCACAGTCATGTGATCAGTGCAGGGGGCATGGCTCAGCACTGGATTGGATAAGAGGTGATCCAGTACTGAGCCACGCCCCCTGCACTGATCACATGACAGTGACGTCACCCCAGGTCCTTAGTGTTGTCCAAGGTTCGGGTTCATTGAAGAATCCCCTTATGGATTCCAAATGCCGTTATGGTCCGCGGTAGCGGAATTCATAACGGGATGCTACGATAACCCGACCCCGAACTTTGGACGCCGAACTAAAAATAGAAGTTCTCTCAACTCTATCCTTGGTAACGGAATCCATAATGCAATTCTGCATTCAAAATATGAAATTCGCTCATTTCTAGTATTAACCATGTGGTTGTTACTCTGATTCCTTTCAGTACACAAGTGCTATGGCCATAACCATGTGGTGCCCCTCTGCCCATCAGGCTGTGAAACACCATAATTAGGACAGTGTGTCTTTGAACAGTGCCCTTATATACTATTCAAGCTGGAGCACCTCATGGGCTGCTGAGAGACTCTCTTTTATAAAAAAAATTTTCAAAAACTAAGACCTGTTTAACACATACCATAAATAGGTAATGATAGTGGAACATTCTGCAAACAGTTGTGGCTTTTTTTTTTTTTAAATACAAAAAAAGTTGAATGATCCTGTTGATTACAATGAGTGTTTGCTGTCTTAGTCCATACCGTCTCAAAAAGGATGGGAATATCCCCTGTCTGAATGGAGCCAAACGACTCTCTTAAATAAGCGAAAAGAAATGTGTAAGGGTCTGTTCGATGAAAAAGTAATGTTTTTTAATGCAAGTTTAGTTTGGTTTGCGTTCAGTTTTGCATCTCATGCGTGAAGAAAAACTGAAGAACAACACACATCACCCTAGAAACCATCAGTGAAAACCACATTGCATCTAGATGCCGTTTGTTTTTCACGCAGTCCCATTGATTTGTATGGGGCAAAGGCTGCCTGAAAAACAGACAATATAGCACATGGTGCGATTTTTCCTGAACGCAGAGATGATCAGTGAAAAACAAACAATGGCTCATGTCCATATACCAATTAAAATGAATGGGTGAGGGTTCAGTACAGAAATTTGTGAAATTAGTCTAAGGGTACCGTTATTCATCTGCAGCCGAGCGGTGGTACTCTGCATGGGGATGCTGTGACCTGGCCACACATGTAATGGCCCCCTTAGGCACTACTGAAAAAAATGGGATGATCTAAGACGGGGTAGGGAACCTCCGGGTCTCCAGCTGCTGTGAAACTACAATTCCCAACATGCTCCATTCATTTCTATGGGAGTTCAGAGAAGAGCAGAGTAAGTATGCATGCTGGGAGTTGTAGTTTCACAATAGCTGGCGAGACGGAGGTTCCCTACCCCTGATCTAGGGGAAAGACTTGTCAAGAGACACATTAAAAAAACAGAGCCAGGTATAACTACTGTATCAAAATTTTATTTTAACAAAGTAGGTAAAATATGACTGGGGCATCAATTACATCAAGTGGAAAGACAAAATAACGGTATACATTGGTTTCTTTTGCTACATCTGTATGGCTATGTACAAAACAGTTGTCCATTAGGTTCTAAAAGAGAAGTAAAAACTAGCAAAGATACTATTTTCTTTGGCTTTAACTGTTAAAAGGAGTCTGTCATCAGTTACATCGCTATGCAGCCCAGCATAGTGCCAGACAGGCTTAGCTCCCCTGATACCAACTGTGCCATTCTTATACTGATCCATTGCTTCCTTGCAGATAAAATTGGCTTTTTTGAAATATGCTAATTATGCTTTTAATGCAATGACAGCAGTGCGTTGCTCTCATTACACAGAAGCGACGCTCCATTCGCCGTGCAGCCCCTCCCTCCCACCATTGATTGACAGGCCAAGCGGTAAATACATAATCTAGTCTGGTCCTGTAAGGCCCCATTCACACGTCCGTAGTGTGTTGCGGATCCTCAAATTGCGGATCCGCAACACACCTTGTCACCAGCCCCATAGAGATGCCTATACTTGCAAGAATAGGACATGCTCTATATTATTGCGGAGCCGCCGGCCAGAAGATCAGCGGCGCGCTCCGCAAATGCAGATGCGGAGAGCACAGTGTGTGCTCTTCGCATCCACCACGTCCCCATTCAAAATAAATGGGTCCGCACCCGTTCCGCAGATTTGCGGAACGGGTGCGGACGTGTGAATGGGGTCTTAGTCAACGGTCTGAGGGCACAGTTAGAATCAGACTGTGCCATAGACTACTTTAAACTCTAAAGTTTATTTTCACCAAGTAGTCTAGCTTCTATTGTTTTTTTCAAATTTACCTCACTTGCAGTTTTCTCTTTTCCCCCATGCTTGAATCCTACTATCTGGTTTGTCATGTGACTGCTGTCCCATCATGCCTCAGGGCATATTTAAAATGCTCAACTGCATTTATAACAGATGCAACATGCGCTAATGTCCATCATTTGTTACAGTAAAAGTCATCTTTATGTTAATCTATCCCTGGCCCCGCACATAGAGGAGTGGTTATTGAAGGGAAGGAAAAGACGTGTTGTGAGCATGTGCGTCCTGTATTACAAGGCTCCACTACAGGACGTAACCAACAGCAACTGAAATCAAAACGGATTACCCACAGGGTGCAGCGGTAGGCTAATAAGTTTAGAACAAAGGCAGTTTTGATAAATGGAGGTATTTGGGGAAAATGATATAACATCTTTTGGGCGGGATACATTTATATTAGTGGCACAGCCCCTTTAGGACTACCTGGCACTATGCTTGGTTGCACAGTGATATAGCTGATGATAGATTACCTTTAAAAATTCACCATGCAAAGAATACTTCAGCTTAGATGAAGATTGGATACTATACATTATTACAATATTCACTTCAATTACTTTACAAGTTGAACGTTTTTTGTGAAAACTGAAGATCTAATGAAATGATTTACTAACATGTTACTAAAACCATATAAAACATATCTGACACTGTGGTTTATACCATTTTAAGCATACAGCTGCCTTTAAGTGAATGTGTAATAGCCACTATTCACTTCAATGGGAGCAGGGCTGCAGTAACCAGCACCATCCACTACACAAGGGATAGCGCTGTGTGGCTCTGGTCCCGGATCCACTATGAAACAGCTGTTCACCGGGTATGCGGGGTGTCGGACCCTCACCGATCAGATATTGATGGCCTATCCTAAGGATAGGTCATCAATATTAAAATCCCATAAAAGTCTCTCAAAGGGTTTGTCTGGTTTCAGGAGGAAAATAGACATCACAGTGGATCCACCAGCAGTAATGAAGCGATCATTACTTACCTAGCAGATCCCGCACCACTGCTAAGGCTCTCCTAGCTGAAATCTGTTTACCCAGCAGCAACAGTGACGTCATGTCAACAACAAGTGGCCACTGAAGCCAATGACTGGCCTCAGTGGTGCTCCGAAGAGGCCTGTGATTGGCTTCAGCAGTCACATGTTGTCAACATGATGTCACCGCTGCAGCTGGGTAGGAAGAAACACGACCGAAGTGTGGTATCTGCCAGGTAAGTAATGATCACTCCTTTATTGCAGGCGGATCTTATGTTATGTGGTTTCCTCCTGAAAATGGACAACCCCCTTAAGCTGCGTGCAATTAGATCAGGTATACTAAGGTTTACCTCCACTTTTACATATCTTCAGACACATTGTTACTTCTGAAGATGGCATTGCTTGCGGTTCATGAATTGCTCATATATTACAGCTCTATTGAAATCAATGAAGTTGCTGCCAGTATAGCTCATAGATAATGTAAGTTGAGAACTGAATTGAAGGAGTACAGTACATATGTACTTCCACCGATCCTTACGTATCAGAAGATAACACTGGAGCTACGCTTTCCATACAATGTTTTAACGGTAATCCAACATGACATCTGGAATGTGAAGCTTCTCAGTTCATAAAGCTCAGTTCAGTTCACCGACAACTTCTTGAAATGTCTGCAGACAAAAAAAGTTAATTGTGAGGAAAGTAAAAAGTCAAAAAATGTAAAGAGAACCTGCCAAATTGAACATAGTGTCCGATTTGAAAGTAGCATGATAGAGAACTGAAGGAGTTGAGCAGATTCGGGAAAAGATTCAGTATAACTTGTCATTTAGTTACTGGAATCCCTTCTTTTACTATGCTCAGAAGCAATATGCGTGGTCCTATCAGAGATTCAGACCCTTCCCTGTATGTGTGTATACAGAGGTAGCTGTCAGTAGGCAGGACCATCCGCATCACTGGTGGGCACACTAACTATCAGGAATTTCAGTTTAGGAAAAGGACACGTTTTACTTATTTTCCCCCCATAAAACTATATATATACATATACACATACACATATATGAATCTGCTCAGCTCGTCCTGCTCTATAACATGATGCCTGCGGATAGGAGCTCATGGACAATGTGACAGGTCCTTCTGAACACATTAAATGTTTTACTTACAGAAAAGTCTGTAAACAAATACGACATTGCTATAAAGAGCGTTTTCTCTTTATCATCGAATCGCCAGCAGTGAATCACATGACCTGACAAAAAGAAAAACAAATGAGTCACACGATCCAATTTGTAGGACATTTAAGGACATGTTCACATCAACACTAATCATTTCCATTGTTCTGCTCTGTTGGTGGAGCAGACTGGAGAAAATAAAGGAAGTGCTGAATCCTGTCTGTAGAACCTAAAAGACTTCAACCCACATGTAAACAAGCCCTAATACTGAAGAAAACTAAGTATTTATACATTATTATATAAATTAAAGGGCATCTCAGCAGCAGGGCCGGACCGGCCTACCGGGATACCGGGAAAATTCCCGGTAGGCCGGTAGCCCTGACTGCCGCACGGCTGGCCGGCGGCCGCAGGCACACTGGGCTCCAGTGGCGACGGAGATGAGCGCTTGCATTGCGCTCATCTCCGTGCGGAGCAGCAGCAGAGGAGGAGAGGCGTGACCTCTCCCTGTTCCTCTGATAGGCTGCCAGCACTAGGCTGGCAGCCTATCAGAGGCCGGCTCAGCGGCGCGATGACATCATCGCGCCGCCGAGCCGTACAGCTTCGAGACACAGGCCGGAAGAGGCCTGCATCGCATCGCTGGAGGTAAGTATAAGTGTTCTTTTTTTTTTTTTTTCTTGGGGCTACTGGCAGCACTAAAGGGGCTACTGGCAGCACTAAAGGGGGCTACTGGCAGCACTAAAGGGGGCTACTGGCAGCACTAAAGGGGCTACTGGCAGATAAAGGGGCTACTGGCAGCACTAAAGGGGGCTACTGGCAGCACTAAAGGGGCTACTGGCAGCACTAAAGGGGCTACTGGCAGCACTAAAGGGGGCTACTGGCAGCACTAAAGGGGCTACTGGCAGCACTAAAGGGGCTACTGGCAGCACTAAAGGGGCTACTGGCAGCACTAAAGGGGCTACTGGCAGCACTAAAGGGGCTACTGGCAGCACTAAAGGGGCTACTGGCAGCACTAAAGGGGCTACTGGCAGCACTAAAGGGGCTACTGGCAGCACTAAAGGGGCTACTGGCAGCACTAAAGGGGCTACTGGCAGCACTAAAGGGGCTACTGGCAGATAAAGGGGCTACTGGCAGATAAAGGGGCTACTGCCACTTAAAGCGGGCTACTGCCACTTAAAGGGGCTACTGCCACTTAAAGGGGCTACTGCCACTAAAGGGGCTACTGGCACCAAGCGGGGCTACTGGCACATAAAGGGGCTACTGGCACTAAAGGGGCTACTGGCACTAAAGGGGCTACTGGCACTAAAGGGGCTACTGGCACATAAAGGGATGGCTACTGGCACATAAAGGGGCTACTGGCACTAAAGGGACGGCTACTGGCACTAAAGGGACGGCTACTGGCACATAAAGGGACGGCTACTGGCACATAAAGGGAGCTACTGGCACATAAAGGGACGGCTACTGGCACATAAAGGGACGGCTACTGGCACATAAAGGGACGGCTACTGGCACATAAAGGGACGGCTACTGGCACATAAAGGGACGGCTACTGGCACTAAAGGTGCGGCTACTGGCACATAAAGGGCGGCTACTGGCACATAAAGGGCGGCTACTGGCACATAAAGGGCGGCTACTGGCACATAAAGGGGCGGCTACTGGTACTAAAGGGGCTACTGGCACACAAAGGGGCTACTGGCACTAAAGGGACGGCTACTGGCACACTGTTATGGGGGCACTGTGGATGTCACTGTTATGGGGGATCTGTGGATGACACTGTTATGGCAGAATCTATGGATGACACTGTTATGGGGAATCTGTGGATGACACTGTTATGGGGAATCTGTGGATGTCACTGTTATGGGGCGCTGTGGATGTCACTGTTATGGGGCGCTGTGGATGTCACTGTTATGGGGGATCTGTGGATGACATACTGTTATGGGGGTACTTTCACACCTGCGGCATGGCTATCCGACCTATCGGGCTGTTCACCCTCCTGATCCGCCATGCCGCAAGTACCCGTGCACTGCCGTGCTGCTGCTCTGTCCCCATTGACTATAATAGGGGCAGGTGACGGAGCTATGGCGCAGCACGGCAGAGATCGCCGGACTAAAAAGTACTGCATGTCCGACTTTTTAGTCCGGCGATCTCTGCCATGCTGCACCATAGCTCCGCCCTGCCCTATTATAGTCAATGGGGACAGAGCAGCAGCACGGCAGTGCACGGGTACTTGCGGCATGGCGGATCAGGAGGGTGAACAGCCCGGATAGGTCGGATAGCCATGCCGCAGTGTACAATACCCCCATAACAGTGTCATCCATAGATTCCGCCATAACAGTGTCATCCACAGATCCCCCATAAGTGTGTCATCCACAGATCCCCCATAAGTGTGTCATCCACAGATCTCCCATAAGTGTGTCATCCACAGATCCCCATAACAGTGTGTCATCCACAGATCCCCATAACAGTGTCATCCACAGATCCCCATAACAGTGTGTCATCCACAGATCCCCCATAAAGTGTGTCATCCACAGATCCCCACAACAGTGTGTCATCCACAGATCCCCCATAAAAGTGTGTCATCCACAGATCCCCATAGCAGTGTATCATCCACAGATCCCCCATAACAGTGTGTCATCCACAGATCCCCCATAACAGTGTCATCCACAGATCCCCATAACAGTGTGTCATCCACAGATCCCCCATAACAGTGTGTCATCCACAGATCCCCATAGCAGTGTGTCATCCACAGATCCCCATAGCAGTGTGCCTGCCCTGCGCACTGAGGACAGATTGAAAAGAGGGAAGATCCGTGGAAGCAAGCAGAGGACAGCACAGCAGAAGATGGAATAGGTTCTTTTGTAAGTAAATTATTTTATTATAAATGTATCCCTGCATACCGCAATACTCTCGTATTTTGAATTTATATATACTTATTTCGTTTTTTTTCAGTTGTATGAATTTAAGTGGGGAAAATTATTAGTGCCCCCCCCCCATTTTGACTGTGGTATCTTATGTGCCTCCCATATATTGTTCCTAGAGTTGCCACTGCGCAGAGGCCAAGTCACGGCAACGCTAGGGTAAGGCCCGGCCTGTGTGTGTGTGTGTATATAATTATATATATATATATATATATATATATATATACACACATACATACACACGCTCGCGGCGTGTGTGTTTGGGGCTGGTATGCAACTTTTTCCGGGGCTGGTATGCAACTTTTTCCAGGGCTGGTTTTTATCCCCAGTCCGGCCCTGCTCAGCAGATTTGTACCTATGACACTGGTTGACCTGTTACATGTGCGCTTAGCAGCTGAAGGCTTCTGTGTTGGTCTCATGGTCATATGTGGCCGCATTGCTGAGAAAAATGTTTTAATATATGCAAATGAGCCTCTAGGAGCAACGGGGGCGTCACTGTTACACCTAGAGACTCTGCGACTGCTGCATCCTCTGCACTGTAATTGACAGGACCAGGCAGTGCAAACATCATCATGACAGCACTGACAAAGTGCAGAGGGCTCGGCAGCTGCAGAGAGAGCAGAGCCTCTAGGTGTAATGGCAACACCCCTGTTGCTCCTAGCGGCTCATTTGCATATATTAAAACTAACAGGATAACGGATCCGGTATTTAATTTTTTCAAAGCCAGAAAGAACTGTGCATGCGCAGACCGGAAAGCCGGCGATGTGGCAATTTCTGGAACACTTTGTACCCGATCCGGCATTAATACATTTCAATGGAAATTAATGCCGGAACCGGCAAGTGCGGTAGTGTTCTGGAAGAAATGCCGGAGCAAGCTGCGGTATTTTGTCCGGTCAAATACTGTACAAGGGACAGAACGGAAGACATCCTGATGCATACTGAACGGATTGCTTTCCCTTCAAAATGCATTGGAACAAAACAGAAAATAATAACACTAGTGTGAAAGTAGCCTAACAGGTCCGCCAGTTTTATAGGTACAAATCTGCTGACAGATGCCCTTCAATCTTGAAACTATTAATATCTACTAATGACACACAACCAAGGGTTACAGTTAGGCATTTCACTGTTAAAATATGGGAGGGAATTTATCAAGCCCTACAGTCCAGAATTCTCACTTCAAAAAGTTGCAATATAGGTTTTGTGACCTTTTTGTGCAAATTTTTGTTTTTTTTACACCGCTCACTCAAATTTTAAAAAGTGGGTGGGAAGGTCTGATTTAAGCCAAATGTCCACTGCAACTTTTTAAAAAGTTGCAAAAATTGTTGCAAACTTATTCCAGTAAGGGTGCATTTACACGACCATATTAATTTTGTGGTCTGCAAATCACTTGTCCGCAAAATATGGATGCGGTCTGTGTGTCCTTTCTGATACAGCTCTTTCCCCATTACAGCCCAGGGGGCACGTCCTTTTGGGTGTAGCTCTTTCACTGCTACAGCTTACCCAGATAACAACTGCCTGCAGTGGCCAAGAACAGGAAAGTACCCCCAGGCGTTTAAAGGGGTTGTCCGCTAGGTCATCAATATCGGATTGGCATGGGTCTGACACCTGGCACCTCGGCCGATCAGCTGTGTGAAGAGAAAGCAGCGCTGATTCACTTCTACGGGACAGCTCTGTCTAAGTGAATGGAGATGCCATACTTGTAATTACACCTGCTCACCACTACAATTGCTGCAGCGAGCAGGTAAACAGAGTCGTCTCTAGACGATCCTGTGGATAGGTCATCAACTGTAAAAGCAGACAATCCCTTTAACCAGGGGCGTAGCTAATGGCTCGTGGGCCCTGGTGCAAGAGTTCAGCTTGGGCCCCCCTTCCCTCAGTGCTTTGTGTGTCTTCTTATGTGGCACAAGGGTCTTTGGGCCCCCTCAGGCTCCTGCGCCCAGTAGTGACTGCTACCTCTGTACCCCCTATAGCTACGCCCATGCCTTTAACCATTAGTCTGTGTTCCAGTAGTATACTATTATTTTATGTGCGCCACAGGACTATTACTTCTATACTATTCGTATGATTAGCAGAACTCTGGGATACCTGCTAAGCTCTAGATATACACAGAACACAAAACTCCTTTAAAAAACAGTAAAGACTCAAAGGGAAATAAAAATCTGAGTTCCTAGAGTTCTCCATAATAATGGAGCTTTGGTACCATGTGTGATGACCACTCTATTCGCTTCTATGGGACTGCTGAGTACAAGTGCTCAGTGCCTTCTCTGCCAGTCCCACAGAAGTGAGTGGACCAGTGGTCACGATCAGGGCCGGCGCGTCCTATAAGCGGACTAGGCCGCCGCGTAGAGCGCCCCTTGGCAAGGGGCGCTGCTAGGAGCGCCGGCCCTGCCTCATGCTGCAGCCGCCCGAGCGCTCTGTATAGAGCCTCAGGCGGCTGCAGCACTGCCCGGGCGGGTGCGTCCATGAGGGCGCACCGCCCGGGCACAGCAAGAGGAAAGGAGCTGACAGGAGGGAAGCGCTCTGCGCTCCCTCCTGTCAGTCCATTGTAGCGCGGCCGAGCTCTTTATGGCCGCGGGTACAGGAGCATGTGTCTCCTGTACCCGGCCGGACTGACATGAAGTGCGCACACAGTGTGCACTTCCTGTCAGTCCGTCAGGGTACAGGAATCTAAAGCTCCTGTACCCGTGGACCATAAAGCGCTCGACCACGCTACATTACAGGTGGGGAGAGAGGGGAGAAGAATGACAAGAGGGGGAGAAGAATGACAAGAGGGGGAGAAGCATGACAAGAGGGGGAGAAGCATGACAAGAGGGGGAGAAGAATGACAAGAGGGGGGAGAAGAATGACAAGAGGGGGAGAAGAATGACAAGAGGGGGAGAAGAATGACAAGAGGGGGGGAGAAGAATGACAAGAGGGGGGGAGAAGAATGACAAGAGGGGAGGAAGCATGACAAGAGGGGAGGAAGCATGACAAGAGGGGGGGAAGCATGACAAGAGGGGGGGAGAAGAATGACAAGAGGGGAGGAAGAATGACAGGGGGAATGACAAAGGAGGAGGGGTGAAGATTGACGGGGGGGGGCGGCAAACTTTTCTTTTGCCTAGGGCGGCAAAAATCCTTGCACCGGCCCTGGTCACGATGTGCACCAATCCATTCTCACAGGGGACTGAAGTGTCAAGATGGAGTCTCTGATCATTTGGAATTCATTGGGTTTGATCAAATGATCCTGACCTATGTATACATTGAATATTTGTCTGCCAATGTTTATTTCTGTTTGATGAAAAGAACAAAGAAGCTGGTGTGGAGGATTCGTGGAAAGCTTTGTCCATTTTATCTGATAGATTGGGACAAGGTTATCTTGGAATCCTGATTTATTGTGGATCTGGGAATTGGCCTCTCCAAGGTCCGGAATAATAACAGATAATCAGGATATACACAGTGACCCTTATGGATTGCATAAGCTGGCTACATTCCATTAGGGGGTGAAGATCTTTATTCAACTGGTATAAAAGTTGGACTGTTTAAGCAAGCCATAGGAGTTCATCTATGAGATAGACGTATCTGCATAGAAAATTGGTGTTCCCAATGGAGTCTGATAGTCTCGCTGACCGGACTTCCCAGATGATGTGTCACTGTCAGATGATGCTAACTGAACTGGTGATGTAAGTACCTTCATTCTGGATGTAGTCAAGACTCCAGATGAAGTGTGGTTGGAATTATGTGTTATCTAACCCTTATTATGTAAGTTTTATATTTTGTGTATTTGCTTAAATTGCTAAAAGAACATACATTTGCCCAGATATCCCTAGTACCTCAATCAATTTACTTCTATCATTTACAAGTCTTAAAGTAGTGTTTGTAGTCTCTAGACTCTGAGACCAATTTCATTGAGAAACTGGATCTGTCGCCTGTCATCATCATTTTCTTATTTTGAACAAAAAAGTAAGTGTAAAAACACTTAAAACATGTATAGGAAAACCCCCAAATTAGCATTTTCCTAAGGGTCCGGCCACATGATCAGGTTTCCTGATGCACTCTAAAATCAGAAGTGGATTATAAAAGGAGAGAAAGTATAAAGGACAGATACGACAGATGCACTCCTGGTTGTGGCTTCCAAAACTGCATCAGGAAACGGTATCCTAATAGGTAATTAGGCCGTATCCTAACAGATAATTTGATCTACATAGTCAGGAGCACTGGGTTCAATTACAAAACAGACAGGACTCATGTGCAGGTTACGTAGAAAAAGGAGCATCACCCCACGTAATACCTTGTTCTTTCTGTACACATCCTCCAGAGTCATCACCTATAAAAAACAAGCCTTCATCAAAACTGATCTGATCGTATCTTTCAAAATTTACTAAGAGATGTGATGAGACTGGATAGTACAATGTGCTGCCATTGGGTTTCCACTTTTCCGACTGGAAGATTCCTTTGTTGGGAAGCATTTGGATAAAGCAGGTTACTGAAAAGAGAAAAAAAATAAGTTACACCTTTTCTCAGCACAAAACCATGAATACAACATGTCACACACATTAACTAGTATATCAGGGAACTGCAATGTGAACAATTACCTAGAGCTGGCCCTACATAAAGGTAGAGACTTCTGGTAGTGCCTCTATTCTGGTGGATCTATGGATTTGGCATGAAAAATATTTAAAGGGTTTTCTGAGATGTTAATACTAATGCGCTATCCTCAGAATAGGTCATCAGTATTTGATCAAACCCTGGGACCCTCATCGATCAGTAGTTGGAGAAGGCACTGGTTCTCGCAGTGGCACCGCGGTCTTCTCTCAGCTTTTCCTAGGCCAGTGATGACACGTTCATTGATCATGTGGCCTAGGAGCAGCTCAGCCCCATAGAAGTGAATGGGCTGAGTGCAATACCAAGCACAGATGCTATACAATTGTACGGCATTGTGCTTAGTAAGCTGTGAGAAGGCAGCAGTGCTCACAGGAGCTGGTCGGAGGGGGTCCCAGGTGTCGGACCCCCACAAATCAGGTACTGATGACCTATCCAGAGGATAAGCTATCAGTATAAAAATCTCAGAAAGCCATTTTAACACCTATCGCCATGGACTGGAAACTGATCATACATGAAATCTAAATACATCTCACAAAACACTAATAGCAAACACTCCTATAGCATATTGAGTGGGACTCAGGGGAAGCCGTTTGTGTAAGGGTTCTTCCCCCTGCAAAAACAGCATACACAGAAATCTATCTACACCGTAAGCAGCAGTAGCTACAGCAATGCATTGTAGTCCTCCTTTCCAGAAAGTAGCCACAGTCTCCTACCCTTTCCCATAATATTCACAGCTTAAGGTCCTTTCACATGGACCGATTATCAGGGATGAGTGTTTGTATAAAAGCTTGTACCTGGTAACGGTCCTATGTAAAAGGTGCGGCGATCACCCGATGAATGCGCAAACACTTACTCATCGGTCGATCCCATCAATCTGCCAGCTCCAAAAATCATTGTTTCTGTGCAGAAGATCGTTCTGTCTAAGCAGCAATCTGCTGCGCAGGAACAATGATTGTCCATGGGGACAAGCGATCGTTGTTTCGATTGCTTGTCCTCATACAGTGGAGGTGATTGCTACATGTAAATGTAGCCCTCTTCTCTGCTGACGATCTGACAGATAACCGGAACGTCTGCTTTGTTTTGAATAATCTGCCTGATCATCTGTACGTGTAAAAGGACCCTTACACTGAGTTCACATCTCTATTCAGGAGATCTGGCAGGGTGTTCCAGAACCTCCACTTCACCACCAAATCACCACTGACTACAATGAGGTTTCGGCGGTGATCCGGCCGATTTCCAGCTCAATGCAGAGTTGGAGAAAAAACGTTGTATGCAACTGTCTTTGTTTGGCTGACAGACGGCATTTGCGCTGGATCTCCTAAATGGAGATGTGAACGCAGCCTTAGTGATCGCCTTCCTCATACGCCACCAATGCTTCTTCTGCCGGCAGGAAAGTAGATGTAAGCAGCCCATTACCAGCTGCTGCATATTGCTTCAGGATCATTTACTTCGGAGACTGAAGCAATAGAAGCACTCAGTGCTGACACCATCTGTTTCCCATTTCTCTGCTTGGCATAAGCAGTTTAGGACCATGTCTTTCAGGAGAGATGGAGCTGGATGTTGTCACAGCCTCAACCTGCAGCAGACAAAGGGGCTTCCTCAAGCTTATTTATGAGGAATGGGGACATCTTACCATTCCTCTCAATACCGTCAGAAGTCCTGCATAAGGGTCCATTCACACGTCCGTGAATGTATCCGAACCCGTTCTGCAATTCTGCGGACCGGTTGTGGACCCATTCACTCTCTATGAGGCAGGAATGGATGCGCAGAGCACATTATGTGCTCTCGGCATCCGCATTTCCAGAGTGCGGCCCCGAACTTCCGGGCCGCGGCTCCGCAAAAAAACAGAACATGTCCAATTCTTGTCCACAATTGCGGACAGGAATAGGCAGTTCTATGGTGGGTGCCGGGTGTATTGCGGATCCGCAATACACTACGGACGTGTGAATGAACCCTAAGGCTGCATTGACGTTATGTTTTTCCCTATATTTAACATTTGGAAAAAAGGATGCAAAAGAGAGTAGTACTCTACACCATTCCATTCGGCAGAGTCCAGCAAAAAACTTATACGTTAAAGATGGAACTCTATGGTGACAGATGCCACTGAATGACATCAGAGGCATCCGTTTAACTGACTGTTAATGTATACAAAAAACGTATAAGACTAAAACATGGTGTGAACCCAGCCTTCCTTTGACGTCTGCCCCAATGTAACTGACAGCAGAAGTAACACAGGGGTTAAGTAATGTTCTTCATCCATGTGGGTATAATGGCATAAAGACTCCATATACCTCTGGTCTTTGCAGGCTCTTTGGCATCTTCTTTGCAGGCACTGGAGCCATTCTCGTATTTCTTCCTTTTGTGAGCTTTGCTAGACGAGCTGTATACAGCATAGCCGAATGATGTTTCACATTCCATCCCAGCGGCTTGATCACACAGTCTGCCTGGAAAAAGACAGATTTCTTGTTACACACATCTCTGCTTCAATAAATTACCATTTCCTGATTTTATCAGAATCGTGAAATCGATATGAGCCCCGCCGCTACAGGAGGGGCTAATATCAGGCCTGAAACACCGTGGCTGAAACAAGGCTCCCCTGTAATGGCAGGGATCAGAGATAACTCTGATCCCAGCCATTTAACCCTCTGGGATGCCACATTCGATAGCGACCGCAACATGTACTCAGTTAGAGAGGGTGCTCTCTACATCCCGATCGGCCCTCCACAAATGCAATCTCAAGGAGTCCATGCTTTACCATGGCAGTTGGGGGCAGGCCTACCATAGGCACAGCCTGACACTGTTACAGTTATATGCTCTGGTATACATGGTATACCCTGTGACATCCCCAAGTGAAACAAACAAAAAAAATAATGAAAGGTAAACACACTTTTCAAGGCTTTTCTTTTTTTTATTACTGCATTCTACTTATCTTGGGCTAAAATCATTTTTTAAACATTTTCACAGTTTTTCCTCTACAGCGTTGAACACCGTGGCTTCTCTTTCTCAGTGAATCCGTCAGAAAGCTGCTCTGACAACTTCATCTCTAGACCTGATCACTCCTGACAGCTCATAAACACTCATTTAAGCTGAAGTATTGATAAGATTGAGCTACCATGAGTATTTATGGGCTTAGGAAAATAAAGATAAGGGCTATAGATCAAGACAGCACAGCAGCTCTCTAAAGGGGTCACTGAGAAGGAGAAGCAAGTCTGCAGATGTAGTGAAACCGAAGGCTGGAGAAGACAAATTGTTTCCATTTTTACTAAAGGCCAATAGGAATGATGATTTTAGCCGACGATAAGTAGAATTCAACAATAAAGAAAGCCCCCAAAGGTGTCCATAGCATTTGAAGATCAATAAAGTTTATAAAAAAAAAAAGGAAAACCATTTTTTCCATAAAATTTGTTTTTAATATTGTAAGGGTCCTTTCACACTGGCGTTTTCAGGATCCGGCACAGAGTTCCGTCGTCGGGGCTCCATGCCGGAAAAAACGCTTCAGTTACAGATAATACAACCGCATGCATCCGTTTTAACGGATCTGCTTGTATTAACTTTAACTATTTTTTAACATTACTAACACCAAAAGAAAAAAGACCTAATTGGGTCACACCTTACCACCAACAACCCCTATTCAATGTTCATGTGTTCTGACCCACAATAGTAAACACCAATCACAGAGAAATAATATCTGAATTCATCATAATGTTTATTAGTCCAAATACATTAAAAAAAAATAAAAAAATTTGACAATAAAAATATGAATCATGTACAACTTTCCACAATCATCATATATCCATATGGGTAAAAGGACACATCAGGTGGTACACAGGAAGAGAGGATCGGGGGGAGGGAGGGGAGGCAAAAAGAGCCCCCTCAATATAATTAAAGTGCTACTAGTGCATAATACATAATATGGATAAAGCAAAAAAGCCCACACCTAAGAACAATATTTTGATATAGCTACATTGCCAAAACGGATCAGTCATGAACTCCATTGAAAGTCAATAGAGGACGGATCCGTTTTCTATTGTGCCTGAGAAAATGGATCCGTCCCCATTGACTTGCTCCGCATCCCAGGACGGAAAGAATACTGCAGCATGCTGCGGTATTTTCCCCATCTAGAAAAAGTTGACATACTGAACTGAAGACATCCTGATGCATCCTGAATGGATTTCTCTCCATTCAGGATGCATTAGGATAATACTGATCAGTATTCATCCGGCATAGAGCCCCGAGGACGGAACTCTATGCTGGATCCTGAAAAAGGACCCTAAAAGTAGAAAAAAACACACATTCACACATAATATGGTATCACAAGCCATATAATAATAATACGTTATTTAAACTGCATGGTGAACAATATATATATATATATATATATATATATATAAAAAAAAAAAAAGAACACAAGGCATAACAACGAAATGGATTTTCCCCCATCAATCCCCAAAAAACCAGTAAAGGTTAATCAATAGGTCCTATGTACCAATGAAAATGAAGTTTCATTCTTCAAAAAGCAAGGCCACACATGACTATATAAGAGATGTGCTATTATTGTGCAAAAGTAGTAAATAAGAATAAAAACATTCATTTTTGGGGTCAACTTAATTGTACTGACCCATAGAATAAAAGTAACATGCTGGCTACAGTGGAATGCAAAAGTTTGGGCACCCCTGCTCACAATCACTGTGAACAGTTAAGCAGGTTACAGATGAAATGATCTCCAAAAGGCATAAAGGTAAAGATGAAACACACTTCTCAACATTTTAAGCAATCAGTGTTTGATTTTGGTTTTGTAGAACTTTAGGGCTCATGCACGCGACCTATGGTTGTCTTGACACCAAAAATTTTATTCGATACCATAAGAAAATATTGCGATACTCAATACAATGTGAAAAAATGTACAAAGTGATCATTAAGATGGGAATACCCCTTTAAGGACCCGGCCATTTTTTTGCAAATCTGACGTGTCACTTTATGTGGTACTCAAGTCCATTCTGAGATTGTTTTCTTATCACATATTGTACTTCATGACAGTGGTAAATTTGAATCAAAATATTTCATTTTTATTTATATAAAAATACCAAATTGATCAAAAATTTTCTAAATTTCCAGTTCTCTGCTTTTAAAACAGATAGTGATACCTCCTAAAATAGTTATTACTTTGAATTTACCATATGTTTACTTCACGTTTGGATCATTTTGTAAATTACATTTTCTTTTTTTTTTGGGGGACGTTACAAGGCTTAGAAGTTTAAAAGCAAATCTTAAAATTTTTAAGAAAATTTCAAAAACCCAATTTTTAAGGACCAGTTCAGGTCTTAGGTCACTTTGTGAGGCTTACATAATAGAAACTACCCATAAATGGCCCCATTCTAGAAACTACACCCCTCAAGGTATTCAAAACTGATTTTACAAACTTCATTAACCCTTTAAGTGTTCCACAAGAAGGAAAATGGAGATGAAGTTAATAAAACAAGGGTTAACAGCCAAAAAACACTCAATATTTATTACCCTGATTCTGCACTTCACAGAAACACCCTATATGTTGTCGTAAAATGCTGTCACATTTGCAGACCCCCGATGCACCCCTAGAGTAGAAACTCCAAAAAAGTGACCCCATTTTGGAAACTACAGGATAAGATGGCAGTTTTGTTGGTATTATTTTAGGGTACATATGATTTTTGGTTGCTCTATATTACACTTTTTGTTAGGCAAGGTTACAAAAAATAGCTGTTTTGGCACAGTTTTTATTCTTTGTTATTTACAGTGTTCATCTGACAGGTTAGATCATGTGCTATTTTTATAGAGCAGGTTGTTAGGGATACGACAATACCAAATATGGCCGGTTTTCTTATATAGGGTCTCATTTTTTGCGGGATGAGATGACTGTTTGATTGGTATGATTTTGGGGTGTGTATGACTTTTTGATCGCTAAGTATTACACTTTTTGTGATGTAAGGTGACAAAAATTGCTTTTTTACACCGTTTCTCTGTTTTTTTCTTTTACGGTGTTCATCTGAGGGGTTAATTCATGTGATATTTTTATACAGCAGGTTCTTAAGGACGCGGCGATATCTAATATGTATACTTTTTTTAATTTATTTGAGTTTTACACAATAACAGCATTTTTTAAACAAAAAAAAAATCATGTTTTAGTGTCAAAATATTCTGAGAGCCATAGTTTTTTTTTCCGATTGTTTTATGTAGGCGCTCTTTTTTCGCTGGGTGAGGTGACGGTATCATTGGTACTATTTTGGGGGGCATATGCCTTTTTGATCGCTTGGTGTTGCACTTTTTGTGATGTAAGGTGACAAAAAATGATTGTTTTAGCCAGTGGCGTAACTAGAAATGACTGGGCCCCACAGCAAATTTTTGAATGGGGCCCCCTCCCCCGGTAATTTTTTTACAACCCCTTCCTTTTATGCCGCCATGCCTTTGGCTACTATAGATCACTCTCTCAGACCAGGCCCGACAGCTGTTCCATCCGTTTTCTACACTGTTTATACTGCCACTGCATATCATTTCATTGTGTAATACTGTTGAGGGGCCCTGACAAAATCTTTTAGTACTTCTCCTCCTCTTGGATGGGCCCCTTCTGGGTCAGGGCCCCAAAGCAGCCGCTTCCCCTGCTTCCCCTATAGTTACGCCCCTGGTTTTAGCACAGATTTTATTTGAATTTTTCTACGCCTTTCAGGTAAGGGGGGTGGATCATGTGATATTTTTGTAGAGCCGGTCGTTAAGGACGCGGCAATACCCAATATGTCTAAATTTTATGTGTTTTATTTTGGACATATCTTTTTTTTTTTTTTTACTTGAAACTTTTTTTTTTTTTATTATGAAAAAACTTTTTTTTTACTTTTTATTTTTGTCCCACTCTGGGACTTCAACTTCTGGGGTCTGATCCCCTCTGCAATGCATTACAATACAACCTGTATTGTAATGCACTGGCTGTCAGCTTTTATGGATGTGGACCCTTTCATTTGAATGAGTCCGCAATCAAGGAGATGCGGAACGGAAGCACGGATCGCAACCCCACGGAAGCACTACGGAGCGCTTCTGTGGTGTTTCTGTCTGTGCCTCTGCACCTTGTTCTATTTTTTTTTGCGGGGCAGACGGATCACGGACCCATTCAAGTTGACGCCGCATGGACGTTGCCTGTGCAATTTGCGGTCCCCAATGCACGGAACGGATGCACAACATTCGTGTGCAAGAGGCCTAAGGGGCTGGATCTCACAGGCTTCTGTAGAAGGCAAGCTCCGATGACTATGCAAGGCATCAGGCTTGCCTTCTCTGCCATTGGGTCCCAGCCACTGCAGCGCAGGGACCCGATGGGAAGGCAGAGGGCACCCGTACCCTCGCAAACCCTCTGTATGCCGCAGTCAGCTTTGACAGTGGCATACAAGGGGTTAACAAGCCGGCATCTGTGTTTTCTCCGATGCCAGCGTATGCAGCAGAGACCCGGCAGTCAGTGATTGCTGGGTCCGTGCCGCTGATCAGGCGGGGGCAGCTCCTGCACCCCCCCGATCAGCCTGCCGTACATGTACGTCACTGGTCCTTATGTGACGTACATGTATGGCACGGGTCCTTAAGGGGTTAAACCTTTAGTATTTAGATGTTTTTTAAACTTATTTTTTTTACTTTTTTTTAACCCATTGAAATGAATGATTCCGCATACGGTACGCGAACAAAACAGAATGGACACAGAAAGAAAATACGTTTGTGTACATGAGCTCTAAGAGTGAAAAAAAAAGGAATGGAGTACCTTGCCAAAGTATGGGAACCTAAGGAGATTTGGGCGTTCAGACAACTTTGACCGAAATCTCAGACCTTAAAGGCAATTTTTTTTTTAATTATTGCATTGTACTGATTTTGAGCTAAAATAAAAAAAATGTTTTCAATGGGTTTAAGGCTACTTTCACAGTCGCGTTTTGTGCGGATCCGTCATGGACGGATCTGTTTGTATTATCTTTTACATAGCCACCCAAGACGGATCCGTCATGAACACCATTGAAAGTCAATGGGGGACGGATCCGTTTTCTATTGTGCCAGTTTGTATCAGTGAAAACGGATCCGTCCCCATTGACTTACATTGTGTGCCAGGACGCATCCGTTTGGCTCAGTTCAATCAGACGGACACTAAAACGCTGCAAGCAGCGTTTTGGTGTCCGTCTCCAAAGCAGAATGGAGGCAGAACTGATGCATTCTGAGCGGATCCTTTTCCATTCAGAATGCATTAGAATGCAAACTGATCCGTTTTAGACCGCTTGTGAGAGCCCTGAACGGATCTCACAAACGGAAACCAAAACGTGAGTGAGAAAGTAGCCTTAGCTAAAAATTATGAAGCACTGCCTTTGTGTAGCCTTTAGTTTATCTAGTAGCAGGATCTGAATTTTCACTGTGTTCTGTCAGGAATCCTTATCTCTGACATTATAGCTCAGTTCCTATCTCACTGATATGAATGAGGCTTTAATAAGTGTTGATGACCAGCACAAAGTTAAAGTAGAAAGTACCATTCACACAGCTAGACAAACCGTTAACCCTTCGTGACAGAACGGCTGAATATTTTTACCCCACGTTAGGGGGGAAATTCCTTACCGACTCAGCTTTAACCCCTGGTCCATGATTTAAAAATACTAAAATCTGGGAATGTGCTAAAATGAAAAATGTAAGAAATTACATATATATACACTAGTAAACCCCCTGCTGCTCAAGCTGTCCCACCAGTCTGTGTCCTGCAGCGATGACCACTGGAGCTATCCATACCTCCCTACCGTCCTGGATCCGGTGGGACTGTCCCCGATTTCAGTGACTGTCCCGCGGTCCTGAAACGGCTGAGATATGTCCTGCTCTTAGCGGACTGTACTGGTGAAGCAGGAACTGTCCGCTCCCCACTTCACCATTCCTCTCAGGAGCTCCCCAGCAGCACCATGATGCGTTCATACATTGCGCTGATGGTCTGTGTATGGGGAGAGGACTCAGCCTCCTCTTACACATGTGTGACAGCTGCGGAGCCATCTTGCTTTGAAGGGGGCACATCTGGGAAAAGCTACTATGAAGGGGACACATGTGGGCATCACTACTATGAAGGGGGCACATATGGGCATCACTATGAAGGGGGCACATGTGGGCAGAACTACTAATAAAGGGTACAAATGTGGGCATAGCTTATGAAGGGGGCACATCTAGGCATAAATATTATGAAGGGGCATATCTGGCCAAAGCTACTATAAAGGGGGTACATGTGGGCATAGCTACTATGAAGGGGGCACATGTGGGCATACCTACTGTGAAGGGGGGACATGTGGGCATCACTACTATGAAGGGGCCACATGTGGGCATAGCTTCTATGAAGGGGGCACATGTGGGCATCGCTACTATGAAGGGGGCACATGTGGGCATAGCTACTATGAAGGGGGCACATGTGGACATCACTACTATGAAGGGGGCACATGTGGACATCACTACTAAGAAAGGGTACAAATGTGGGCATAGCTTATGAAGAGGGCACATCTAGGCATAAATAATATGAAGGGGCATATCTGGCCAAAGCTACTATAAAGGGGGTACATGTGGGCATAGGTACTATAAAGGGGGTACATGTGGGCATAGCTACTATGAAGGGGGCACATCTGGGCATACCTACTGTGAAGGGGGAACATGTGAGCATTAATACTGCGAAGGAGGCACAATGGGGCCATTACTACTGTAAAGGGGGGACAATGTCAGCACTGTGTGGGCATTACTACTGTGTGGTGGCACAAAGGGGCAATCATTACTATGAGGGGGCATTAAGGGACTGGGTGTATATAGTTATGCTTTGGGTGAAAAGTTGGGCAGTATGGCTAATCACTGGCCTCAGTGGTCTTGTGCATAAAGGCAGGCATCACTGCTGAGGCCAGTGGCCGGCTCCTGTGGTCATAAGTACATTTAAAGGGGTTATCCGAGATATATTAAGTTAATCCAAACTTCTTTATCGATATATATAAAACATTTTTGTAATTGACTTACTTTAAAAATAATGCACCGTTTACATTCTGCAGAATGTTGACATTTGTGCACTGACGTCACCCTGCTTGATTCTCCGTCTTCATTCAGCACGGCTCTGGTAAGGATCGCGCAGAATGAAGACGGAGAATCAAGCAGGGTGACGTCAGTGCACAAATGTCAACATTGTGCAGAATGTAAACGGTGCATTATTTTTAAAGTAAGTCAATTACAAAAATGTTTTATATATATCGATAAAGAAGTTTGGATTAACTTAATATATCTCGGATAACCCCTTTAATGAAATGATATAGATAGATCGATTTCGTGAAATTTTGGACAACCCCTTCATCCAGTTATAGAATGAAAACTTGACATAATTATACATATAAAAATTCCTAGTGGTCTCTCTACAAAACTAAGGGGCTATTTCAGGGAGGAGAACGCATCTATATAGATGTGATCACAATGCCAGCATAGATCCCACAGCCCCTAGGCTTTCCCGCCTCTGCCTCCTCTTACTTACAATACACGCTACTTCCTGGAGGAGCCACAGATGCGGTACCGCATAGCACAATTATCCGCTTTTCCTTAGGTGAAGAAACAACTAGTAAACTTCCCGAAGCAGAACAGAAGGCGGGAGCGGGCTCGCTTCTGATTGGCCGCCGTGCTGTGGTCACCTGGTCACATGACCTCTCACCGTTCACTACTGTATGGAATAGTTTTCTCAAGCTGTTTAGCGCTAGAAGAAGTTTGTCCCTTCCACCACGCCGTAACCCGGAAGTTCCCCTGAAAACTGTCGCCGCTGTATTCCCTACAGCTGTTTCCTGCTGGAGATTAGTGCTGCTTTGGAAGGGGGGGACTGACAGCAGAGCCATGAAGGTCGGTTCGTCGGTTCTGGCCTGCTGCTGCCTTGTCATTCAGGTGCTTGGCCTTGCTCTCTTCCTGCGCGGCTTTTTCCCAGTCCCTGTGCGATCTCAGTCCAGAAAGAGCAGCATGTCTGAGATCCCAGCAGAACCCTGGGCAGGTAACAACGTCTGTATGTCCGATGTCCATTTCTGTGCAGTTGCTTGTCCATCTTGAATGCAACTAATGAATGAATGCACTATCTATGTATGTGGGAACTGGTTCTCTGTGCTGTCTTTGGTGCTGAAATGATGATGATGATGAAGATGATGGAGATGATGATGGGGGGGGGGGGGGTGGTTGATGGCATAGTGCTAGCATATGCCATCAAAGTCAGATAGGTATGAGTCCCACCACAAGAACAACGCACCCTAAGTAAAGGAGAGCCCTCCGCACATGCACGACCACCTCTCTGGTCACCGCTGTCGGACTGCCTACTTGACTACTTTTGGAACTCCCATAGCAGTGAATGGAGGGCAGCTATGCTAGGGCGGTGTTTATTTAAGGGGGCCCATTCTGCAGATAGGCGTGGGTCCCACTATCCTAGCGATATGCCATTAATGTCTGAGATGAGACAGGCCTTTTAATTCTAGAATGCCAATTTACATGGGCAAATGGGAATGAATGATTGCTACTACGATCATTCGTCCCCCATAGGCCCCTTTCACACGAGCGAGTTTTCCGCGCGGGTGCAATGTGTGACGTGAACACATAGCACCCACACTGAATCCTGACCCATTCATTTCTATTTTTTAAGTTTTTTTTCACGCATCAGTTCTGTGTTGTGTGAAAAACGCAGCATGTTCTATATTCTGTGTTTTTCATGCAACCCTGGCCCCATAGAAGCGAATGAGGGTTTAAGTGAAAAACGCATTTAATCCGGAAGCCAGTGTGGATGCGATGCGTTTTTCACTGATGGTTGCTAAGAGATATTGTTTGTCAGTTTTTTATCATACGCGTAAAAAACGCATCAAGGCGCATTGCACCTGCGAGGAAAAAAAGGAATAACTGAACGCAATTGCAGACAAAACTGACTGAACTTGCTTGCAAAATGGTGCGAGTTTCACTGAACGCATCCGGAACTAATCTGTCACGCTCGTGTGAAGGGGGCCATAGAGTTTAATTGTTTGTCGGCAGCACATGCCCGTTTACACAGCGACATAAGCGGCAGACAAGCAATGATATGTGCCACATAAACAATTGCATCATCGGGCAAAGTGGCGTTTTGGTCATCTATCAGGTGGTCTTCAACACATTTACGTAGTGGCTGATACAGATGCTGTGGATTTCTGTACCTTACTGTTGTGGAGTTACTGTATTTGAGCATAAGCTAATATGTTATTAAATAGATTTCCAGGAGCTTAATACTGATGTCCTATCCTCTCCTGATCAGTGGGGGTCCTATACCTGGCACCCCTGCCAATCAGCTGTTTGAAGAGGCCATGGCATTCTGGTGAGTGCTGCAGCCTTCTTGCAGCTTACCTACTACAGCACTAGAGATGAGCGAACTTTAAAAAAAAGTTCGGCGTTCAGGTTGTGGTAAGTCGCGCATCCCGTTATGGATTCCACTATCGCGGCATATGGAATCCATAAGGGGCGGCTTCCACCAACCCGAACTGTTGAACAGCCATAGTACCTGGGGTGACGTCACTGTCATGTGATCAGTGCAGGGGGCGTGGCTCAGCACTGGATTTGATCCTGTGCTGAGCCACGCCCCCTGCACTGATCACATGACAGTGACGTCACCCCAGGTCCATCGGATGTTCAACAGTTCAGGTTGGTTGAAGCCGCCTCTTATGGATTCCATATACCGCGATAGTGGAATCCATAACGGGATGCGCGAGTTACCACAACCCGAACGCCGAACTTTTTTTTAAAGTTCGCTCATCTCTATACAGCACCATATACCGTATCGTGGCAGTGCTCGGTATTGCAGCTTAGGCCTATTCACTTGAGTGGGACGGAGCAGCACCTGGGCCATGTGACCGATGAACATGATGTCACAGGCCTAGGAAGAGACTGCACCGCCCACTAGAGCACCGCTGCCAAGTGAAACGTGATTGGCAGGGGGTGCCAGGAGTAGGACCCCACCAATTAGATATTGATGACCTTTCTTCAGGATAAGCCATCAATATAAAATTGTGGAAAACCACATACATTTCTTGCAGATTTTGCTGTGGATATAGGTTCACTAATAATAGGTCAGGAGGCATGTGATCTCCAGCAGTTGCTTGAATGGAAAGGTCATACCTTTTTTGTCTGCAGTTACTATGCAAACCATTGTATCTCCATAGTAACAGACTATAAACACATCCTACAGTTTGGTGCTGCTGTCATTCTCCCTTTCATCCATCTCCTAGTTCACAGTAGGGTAACTTTGGTAGCTTGGCAAAAAGTTGGGTGTACATACAAAGGAGTATGACTGTAGGATTTAAGGTTGGTTTGTAGTCTGTCTCCATGGAGCAGCACAGGTCTGCATTAATCTAGACTAATTCTCCTCACCAGCTCCCCCGCTGCTCCGTTCCAGCTCCCCCGCTGCTCCGTTCTAGCTCCCTGGATTCCTTACTCCCTTGAGTGGTCTTCCAGTCCCCATCCTGTAAACTTCCAGACAGTCACTTACTCCACCACAGCCAATGACTGGCCTCAGGGGTGGCATGTCCCCAAGCGGCACATGACCCAATAGCAACACACTTCTTGGGACATGACACTGCTGAGTCCATCTGTTGGCTTCAGTGGTGCACATGATCCTGTCCATCTGGAAGTTTACAGCACGGGGACCAGATGACCTCTGAAGAGAGCCAGATTGGAGTGTCAGGGAGCAGGTGAGTATGATTTCTTTAACAGGGGTGAGGCCTCTTGCACACGAACGTTTATTTTTTTTTCCGTTCTGTTTTTTGCGTTCCGTGTATGGAACCATTCATTTCAATGGATCTGCAAAAAAACGGAAGGTACTCCATATGCCTTCCGTTTCCATTCAAAGATAGAACATGTCCTATTATTGTCTGCATAACGGACAAGGATAGTACTGCTCTATCAGGGGCCAGCTGTTCCATTCCGCAAAAAACGAATGCACACGGACGTTATCCGTATTTTTTTCAGATCCGTTTTTTGCAGACCGCAAAATACTGAAAAAGCCATACGGTCGAGTGCAAGAGGCCTGAGGTTGATAGAAAAAGTCCAAAAAGCTGGACAACCCTTTTAACTACTACAGGACCGCCTAATGCAGAGATGCGTCCTGCAGGCGGTCCTGTAGCTCTGTGTGGACGCATCGGAGCGTCATCTTGCGAGACGCGCCAATTCCTGTGAACACGCGCGCGCGTTTACAGTGGCGCGCGTCTCAAGAGTTGGACTACAGCCTGCCAGCGATGATCAATCGCTGGCAGGCTGTAGATGCGATATAAATCGCATCAAACATGTATACCAGACTCTGTTTTGTGAACAGCGTCTGATATACCTGCTACCTGGTCCTCTGGTGGTCCCATTTGCTGGGATCGACCACCAGAGGACCAGGTAACTATGTAAAGTTGCACCAAACACTACACTAACCCCCTCACCTATTAACCCCTTGTTAACCCCTTGATCACCCCATCTAGACCCCTGATCACCCCCTGTCATTGATGACACCCCTTGTAAGACTCCATTCAGACGTCCATATGTGTTTTGCGGATCCGTGGATTCACGGATCCGCGGAACTGATCCACGGATCCGCAGATCCTCAAAACACGGACACCGGCAATGTGCTTTCCGCATTTTGCAGATCCGCACATTGCCAGAACTATATAGAAAATGCTTTTCTTGTCCGCAGTTGCGGACAAGAATAGGACATGTTCTATATTTTTGCGGAACGGAAGTGCAGACCCGGAGCGCGGATCCGTAATTCCGGATCCGAGCGGGACAAAGTCTGTCCCCATAGAAATGAATGGGTCCGCAATTCCGCTCCGCAAACAGAATTGCGGACGTGTGAATGGGGCATAAGGGTCCCTTATCACCGCCAGTTAGTTAGCTACTTGTTAGGTAGCTAGCGCCCAGCCCACCGCACCGCAGTCACTGATTTTGGCAGAGATTTTTTCATCCACATTGACCGATGCGAATGAAAAAATCTGTGCCGTTAATTTTTTATTTTTTTTTCAGCCCAGAGGCTGAACGGAAAAGAAAAATCTCATTACCCGTATGCTCAATATAAGGAGAATAGCAGAAACTCCTAATGCTGGCCATACGTGTAATGATTGCGGAGACCCCTAATATGCCAGGGCAGTACAAAGACCTCACATGTGACCCCATTTTAGAAAGAAGGTATTCGCGGAGGGGCATGGTGAGTTCATGTATCATTTCATTTTTTTTTCACAAGTTAGCGGAAAATTACACTTTTACATGAACTCACCATACCCCTCACAGAATACCTTGGGGTGTCTTCTTTCTAAAATGGGGTCACATGTGGGGTATTTATACTGTCCTGGCATTTTAGGGGCCCCTAAAGCGTGAGAAGAAGTCTGGAATCCAAATGCGTAAAATGCCCTGTGAAATTCTAAAGGTACTCATTGGTTTTAGGCCCCTTTGCGATCTTGGCTGCAAAAGTGGCACACATGTGGTATCGCCGTACTCAGGGAGTGAGCAATGTGTTTTGAGGTGTATTTTTACATATACCTCAGCTGGGTGTGAGAAATATCTCTGTAAATGACAACTTTTTAAAAAATTTTATACAAAGTTGTCAATTTACAGAGATATTTCTCTCACCCAGCATGGGTATATGTAAAAATACACCCCAAAACACATTGCCCTACTTCTCCTGAGTACGACGATACCACATGAGTGACACTTTTTTGCAGCCTGGGTGCGCAAAGGGGCCCAAATTCCAACGAGTACCTTTAGGTTTTACATGGCGGCTCACAATTTAGCCCCGCCCAAAATGCCAGAACAGTAAACACACCCCACAAATGACCCCAATTCGGAAAGTAGACACCCCAAGGTATTCACTGAGGGGCATAGTGAGTCCGTGGGAGATTTTTTATTTTTTTTGCCAGAAGTTAGCAGAAATGGTAACTTTATCATTATTTTTTTTTTCCTCAGAAAGTGTCATTTTCCGCTAACTTGTGAAAAAAATGAAATGATAAATGAACTCACCATGCCCCTCCGCGAATACCTTGGGGTGTCTTCTATCTAAAATTGTGTGATTTGGGGGGTATTTATACTATCCTGGCATTCTAGCACCTTAAGAAACATGACAGGTGCTCAGAAAGTCAGAGCTGCTTCAAAATGCCGAAATTCACTTTTTTGCACCATAGTTTGTAAACGCTATAACTTTTACCCAAACCAATAAATATACACTTATTGGATTTTTTTTTATCAAAGACATGTAGAACAATAAATTTAGAGAAAAATTTATATAGAAATGTAGTTTTTTTTTTAAAATTTTACAACAGAAAGTGAAAAATGATGTGGTTAAAGATGTTTCACTCTAAGTATTTGGGAGCAGATGTTGATGTAGTGTTTTTTGATTTCGTTCCAGGGAAAACCTCTAACTGGACGCACCTTCCCCATCCCCTTTTCAAGAGAGTTGTCATTCTTCTCATAGATGCTTTAAGACAGGACTTTGTATTTGGTGTTAAAGGAAAAGATCACATGCCTTACATAACACAACTTATAGAAAAGGGGTCAACCCTCAGCTTTATTGCAAAGGCCACAGCTCCAACTGTTACAATGCCTCGCATTAAGGTTAGTACTAGTAAGTATGTACTTGTTTTATTTAAATTAGTACTCCTTTTATGCACTAAGATTGTTTATTGGCCAGGAGGACGCAGCACATCCATGTATTACCAGACAGCCCATTTGTTTCCCCTTGTAGTGATACCAATATTTGGTGTTTTATTTTTCTAACTTTCCATGTCGCTGTCCTAAAATCCTGCAGTTTCCACACTGACCCTAATAAAAGACTGACACTTCCTGTTCTGTAGTGATCACTTTTTAGTAGTCATCTCATCATCACATGTAGGATTGCAATGACACATGACACCTACATTATCAATGACTTAGGATCCACCATTCACAAGAGGTGATGTCACAGCTTGTCTACACCCCCTCCCTGTACAGTGAGCCTACACAAATTACAGAGCATGTCTAGAACACTCTCAGATAGAAGTTAATGAGCATCACCTGTCTGTTGTGCCCTGTGGTCCTCATATCATATAGGGTACGAGAATTAAAAAACCTACAATCAGAAAATGAAAACTGAACTAGTCCTACTTACATTCTAGGACAGGTTGCTGGCGGCCATTTTAAATAATTCCTAAGAACCCCTTTAAAACACTTTGCCTTTTTCCTCTGTATTATGAGTCCTTGGTTAATGTCTGATACAGGTCGCTTGTACCCTGTAACCCTCAGCTTGCATTCATGCCTCCAGCACACAGCATCAAGCGAGCTGCATGAGTGCTGACTGTTCAGTGCAGTGTATGGCGGTGATGGTTCCTCACAACACAGGTCACTTCATGGTGTGTATTAAGGAAGGAGATATCACTGAGACCAAAGCATTTACATTGTCCTGGCTGATGTGGTGTACGTGGAGAAGGGCATGTTTGCACGCATGGGTTAATGGTACTCAAAAGACGTAACCAGCCACCAATTTATAAAAAACACTTAATTCCCCAATGCTCCTGTTCTGATGCCTCCTGGTTTCCACTCCAGTCTGTGTATAGTGACCGACGGCAGTGACCTCCGTGATGATGACAGGTCACCTCTACAGCAAGTTACATGTCTGGGTTGAGACCTCATTGCTGGACGCTAAGATACAGAGTCTGGCACGGGACCCAGGAAGGGTCAGAATGGGAGCAGTGCGGGATCAAAGAGAGCGTTACTTTATTAAATTTTCTAGCATTCTAAGTGTTTAAACATGTTTAGGTGGCTGGACAACCTCTTTAACCCCTTCCCGACCAGTGCTGTAATAGTACGGCGCAGCGGGACGTGACTTGCCGCCCAGCACCGTAGTACTACGGCGCGCTGATCGGGCAGGTGCAGGAGCTGCGCCCGCCGATCAGCTGCAGGGGGTCGGCTGTTAGCCGGACCCCTGATGTATGCGCAGGCATCGGTGAAAACACCAATGCCGGCGCATTAAACCTCACTATGCCGCGGTCAGCGCTGACCGCGACATAGAAGGGGTTTGTGTCGGGTGAGGGATCCCCTCAAGTCCCCGCGCTGCTGCTGCTGTGACCAGATGGGTGAGCAGGCAGAGGCTGCCCAATGCCTTGCACTGCATCAGGACCTGCCTTCTACGGATACCCAGGAGATCCAGCCTTAGGCCCCTAAAAGTTAAAATCTGAAATAAAGTAAAAAAAAGTGTTTTTAATAAAAATTGTTTCAAGTAAAAAAAAGAAAAAAAAAAGGCCCCTTTCCCCTGATTTTATAATAAAAAAAAAAAAGAACACACACATATTATGTATCTCCACGTCTGTAACAACCGGCTCTATAAATACATCACATGATCCACCCCGTCCGATAAACAGCATAAAAAAATAAAATAAAAACTGTCAAAAAAAGCCATTTTTGTCGCCTTACATCACAAAAAGTGAAACAGCAAGCGATCAAAAAGGCGTATGTCCCACAAAATTATACCAATAAAACCGTCGCCTCTTCCCACAAAAAATGAGCCCCTATATAAGATAATTGCTCAAAAATTTAAAAAACTATAGCTCTCAGACCATGGAGACCCTAAAACATCATTTTTTTTTTTTTGTTTCAAATATGCTATTATTCTGTTAAAATGAAATAAATTTAAAAAAGTATACATATCGCCGTATCCGTACAAACCAGCTCTATAAAAATATCACATGACCTAACCCCTCAGGTGAACACCATAAAAAAATAAAAACTATCAAAAAATAATGGCTTTTTTTGGCACTGTTTTTATTTTTATTTTTTTAACGGTGTTCATCTGAGGGGTTAGGTCATGTGATATTTTTATAGAGCAGGGTGTTACGAATGCGGCAATACCTAATGCCTACTTTTTTAATTTATTTGACTTTAGCACAATAATAGCAGTTTTGAAACAAAAAAAATCATATTTTAGAGTTTCCATTTTCTGAAAGTGATAGCTTATTTATTTTTCGACCGATTGTCTTAGTTAGGATCTCATTTTTTGCAGGATGAGATTACGGTTTGATTGGTACTATTTTGGGAGGCATATGCTATTTGATCGCTTGGTGTTACAAAAATTGTAACACCAAGCGATCAAAAAGGCTTATGACCCCCAAAATAGTACCAATCAAACCGTAACCTCATCCCACAAAAAATAAGACCCTATCTAAGACAATCAGTCAAAATATAAAAATGCTATGTCTCTCAGACTATGCGGACACTAAAACATTTTTTTTTTTGTTTCAAAAATGCTATTATTGTGTAAAACTTAAATAAAAGTACACATATTAGGTATTGCCACATCCGTAACGATCTTCTCTATAAAAATATCACATGGCAACCCCCAAGTGAGAGCTGTTAAAAATAAATAAATAAAAAACTGTGCCAAAACAGACATTTTCTGGTTACCTTGCATCAGAAAAAACATAATATAGAGCAATTCAAAATCATAAGTACCCCATAATAGTACCAATTATAACTGCCACCTTATCCCCTAGTTTCCAACATGGGGTCACTTTTTGGAAGTTTCTTCTGTAGGGGTGCATCAGGGGGCTTCAAATGGGACATGGCATCTAAAAACCAGTTCAGCAAACTCTGCCTTCCAAAAACCATATGGCGTTTCTTTTCTTCTGCGCCCTGCTGTGTGCCCTTACATCAGTTTACAACCACACATGGGGTGTTTATTTAAACCGCAGAACAGGGTAATAAATTTTTAGTTTTGTTTGGCTGTTAACCCTCGATGTGTTAAAGAGAAAAAATGGATTCAAATGGAAAATCTGCCCAAAAAATAAAATTTTAAAATTTCATCTCCCTTTTCCTTTAATTCTTGTGGAACACCTAAATGGTTAACAATGTTTGTAAAATCGGTTGTGAATAACTTGAAGGGTGTAGTTTCTACAATGGGGTTATTTAACCGCTTCAGCCCCCCTAGCTTAAACACCCTTAATGACCAGGCCACTTTTTACAATTCCGCACTACACTACTTTCACCGTTTATTGCTCCGTCATACAACTTACCACCCAAATGAATTTTACCTCCTTTTCTTCTCACTAATAGAGCTTTCATTTGGTGCTATTTCATTGTTGCTGACATCTTTACTTTTTTTGCCATTAATATAAATTTAACGACATTTTTGCAAAAAAATGACATTTTTCATTTTCTGTTGTAAATTTTTTTTAAAAAAAACTACATTTCTATATAAATTTTTCTCTAAATTTATTGTTCTACATGTCTTTGATAAAAAAAAGTCCAATAAGTGTATATTTATTGGTTTGGGTAAAAGTTATAGCGTTTACAAACTATGGTGCAAAAAAGTGAATTTCGGCATTTTGAAGCAGCTCTCGCTTTCTGAGCACCTGTCATGTTTCTTCAGGTGCTAGAATGTCAGGAAAGTATAAATACCCCCCAAATCACACCATTTTAGAAAGAAGACACCCCAAAGTATTCGCGGAGGGGCATGGTGAGTTCATGTATCATTTCATTTTTTTTTCACAAGTTAGCGGAAAATGACACTTTCTGAGAAAAAAAAAAAGTTTCAATGTCTGATAAGGCCCCTTTCACACGGGCGAGTTTTCCGCGCGGGTGCAATGCGTGATGAGGACGCATTGCACCCGCACTGAATCCTGACCCATTCACTTCTATGGTGCTGTGCACATGAGCGGTGATTTTCACGCATCATTTTTGCGTTGCGTGAAAATCGCAGCATGTTCTATATTCAGCGATTTTCACGCAACGCAGGCCCCATAGAAGTGAATGGGGATGCGGGAAAATCGCAAGCATCCGCAATCATGTGCGGATGCGTTGCGATTTTCCCGCATGGTTGCTAGGATACGATCGGGATGGGGACCTGATCGTTATTATTTTCCTTTATAACATAGTTATAAGGGAAAATAATCACATTCTAATTACAGAATGCAATGTTCCCCGGGCTTTAGAGGGTTAAAAATAATAAAGAGTTAACTTACCTTCTCCCATTGTACGCGCAGAGCCCCAGAACGTCTTCTCTCTTGATTATTGTTTGCTTCAGGACCTGTTGTTCATCTGTTGGATGAAGGACCTGCCGTGATGTCACAGGATCACATGGGTCACATGGTCCACTCAAATGCTTCTATGATTGGACCATGTGACCCTGTGACGTCACCACAGGTCCTCAAGCATCCAAACCATCAAGAAAGAAGACGTTCTGGGGCTCTGCGCGTACAATGGGAGAAGGTAAGTTAACTCTTTTATTATTTTTAACCCTCTAAAGCCCGGGGAACATTGCATTCTGTAATTAGAATGTGATTATTTTCCCTTATAACTATGTTATAAAGGAAAATAATTACACATACAGAATACTCATCCCGAAACCAGACTTCAGTGATGAAGTCTGACTTCGGGTCTGGGTACCAAGCATGCGGATTTTTTCCCGCGCGTGCTAAACGCACTACAAACGTTAGCACACGCGCGGAAAAATCGCGGTGATTCCCTCAACGCACCCGCCTCTTATCCGGGCGTCAAACATGACGCCCGTGTGAAAGAGGCCTAACTTCTGGCAAAAAAATAAAAAATCTCAGACGGACTCACTATGCCCCTCAGTGAATACCTTGGGGTGTCTACTTTCCGAAATGGGGTCATTTGTGGGGTGTGTTTACTGTTCTGGCATTTTGGGCGGGGCTAAATTGTGAGCTGCCATGTAAAACCTAAAGGTACTCGTTGGAATTTGAGCCTTGGCATCTAGGCTGCAAAAGTGTCACTTATGTGGTATCGCCGTACTCAGGAGAAGTAGGGCAATGTGTTTGGGGTGTATTTTTACATATACCCATGTTGGGTGAGAGAAATATCTCTGTAAATTGTCAACTTTGTATAAAATTTTTTAAAAGTTGTCGTTTACAGAGATATTTTTCACACAAGGTATGGGTATATATAAAAATACACCCCAAAACACATTGCCCTACTTCTCCTGAGTACGGCGATACCACATGTGTGCCACTTTTTTGCAGCCTGGGTGCGCAAAGGGGCCCTAAAACCAATGAGTACCTTTAGGCTGGGTTCACACGAGCGTGTCCGGATGCGTTGCGGATGCGTTCAGTGAAAACTGAGCGTTTTCACAGGCAAAGCCATTCAGTTTTGCCTGCGATTGCGTTCAGTTTTTTCCGCGCGGGTGCAATGCGTTTTGATGCGTTTTTCACGCGCGTGATAAAAAACTGAAGGTTTACAAACAACATCTCCTAGCAACCATCAGTGAAAAACGCAACGCACCCGCACTTGCTTGCGGATGCAATGCGTTTTTAACGCAGCCCCATTCACTTCTATGGGGCTGCGGATGCGTGAAAAACGCAGAATATAGAGCATGCTGCGATTTACACGCGTTGCAGAAGTGATGCGTGAAAAAAACCGCTCATGTACACAGACCCATAGAAATGAATGGGTCAGGATTCAGTGCGGGTGCAATGCGTTCACATCACGCATTGCACCCGCGCGGAAATCACGCTCGTGTGAATGCAGCCTAAGGATTTCACAGGGCATTTTTACGCATTTGGATTCCAGACTTCTTCTCACGCTTTAGGGGCCCCTAAAATGCCAGGACAGTATAAATACCCCACATGTGACCCCATTTTGGAAAGAAGACACCCCAAGGTATTCCGTGAGGGGTATGGTGAGTTCATGTAAAATTTTATTTTTTGTCACAAGTTAGTGGAATATGAGACTTTGTAAAAAACAAAATTAAAAAAATATATCAATTTCGCTAACTTATGCCAAAAATAAAAATTCTGTGGACTCACCATGCTCCTCACGGAATACCTTGGGGTGTCTTCTTTCCAAAATGGGGTCACATGTGGGTATTTATACTCACCTGACATTTTAGGGGCTCCTAAAGCGTGAGAATCCAAATGCATAAAAATGGCCTGTAAATCCTAAAGGTACTCATTGGTTTTAGGGCCCCTTTGCACTCAGGCTGCAAAAGTATCACTCATGTGGTATCGCTTACTCAGGAGCAGTAGGGCATTGTAGGGTGTATTTTTACATATACCATGCTGCGTGTGAGAAATATCGCTGTAAACGCACAACTTTGTACATTTTTTTTTATTCAAAGTTGTCAATTTACAGAGATATTTCTCTCACCCAGTATGGGTATATGTAAAATACACCCCAAAACACATTGCCCTACTTCTCCTGAGTACGGCGATACACACATGAGTGACACTTTTTGCAGCCAAGATGCATAAAGGGCCCAAATTCCAATGAGTACCTTTTAGGAGGGCATTTTACGCATTTTTCTTCTCACGCTTTAGGGCCCTAAAATGCCAGGGCAGTAGAAATACCCCACATGTGACCCCATTTTGGAAAGAAGACACCCTAAGGTATTCCATGAGGGCATGGCGAGTTCATAGAAGATTTTTTTGGCACAAGTTAGTGGAAATTGATTTTTATTGTTTTTCTCACAAAGTCTCCCTTTCCGCTAACTTTTGACAAAAGTTTAATTTTTCATGGACTCATTATGCCCTGAGCGAATACCTTGGGGTGTCTTCTTTCCAAACTGGGGTCACATGTGGGGTATTTATACTGCCCTGGCATTTTAGAGCCCTAAAGCGTGAGAAGAAAATGCGTAAAATGCTCTTCCTAAAAGGTACTCGTTGAATTTGGGCCCTTTGCGCATCTTGGCTGCAAAAAGTATCACATGTAGCATCGCCGTACTCAGATAGTGAGAGCATAGTGTATTTGGTGATTTACATATGCTGGGTGAGAGAAATATCTCTGTAAATTGACAACTCTGAATAAAAAATTTAAAAAGTTGTCGTTACAGCGATATTTCTCACACCCAGCATGGGTATATGTAAAATACACCCAAAACACATTGCCCTACTTCTCCTGAGTACGGCGATACTACGAGTGACACTTTTTGCAGCCAAGATGCAAAGGGGCCCTAAAACCAATGAGTACCTTTAGGATTTCACAGGCCATTTTTACGCATTTGGATTCTCACGCTTTAGGACCCCTAAAATGCCAGGGCAGTATAAAAACCCCACATGTGACCCCATTGTGGAAAGAAGACACCCCAAGGTATTCTGTGAGGGGTATGGCGAGTTCACAGAAAAAAAAATTTGGCACAAGTTAGCGGAAATTGATTTTTTTTTTTTTTTTTTTTTACAGTCTCGTATTCCACTAACTTGTGACAAAAAATAAAATTTAGCATGAACTCACCATACCCCTCACGGAATACCTTGGGGTGTCTTCTTTCTAAAATGGGGTCACATGTGAGGTGTTTGTACTGCCCTGGCATTTGAGGGTCTCCGCAATCATTACACGTATGGCCAGCATTAGGAGTTTCTGCGATTCTCCATATATTGAGCATACGGGTAATGAGATTTTTTTTTTCCGTTCAGCCTGTGCGCTGAAAAAAAAAAAAAAATGAACGGCACAGATTTTTTTCATTTGCATCGGTCAATGTGGATGAAAAAATCTCTGCCAAAATCAGTGACTGCGGTGCAGTGGGCTGGGCGCTAGCTACCTAACAAGTAGCTAACTAACTGGCGGTGATAAGGGGCCCTTATGCCCCATTCACACGTCCGAAATTCTGTTTGCGGAACGGAATTGCGGACCCATTCATTTCTATGGGGACAGACTTTTGTCCCGCTCGGATCCGGAATTACGGATCCGCGCTTCCGGGTCTGCACTTCCGTTCCGCAAAAATATAGAACATGTCCTATTCTTGTCCGCAATTGTGGACAAGAAAAGGCATTTTCTATATAGTTCTGGCAATGTGCGGATCTGCAAAATGCGGAAAGCACATTGCCGGTGTCCGTGTTTTGAGGATCTGCGGATCGGATCCGTGAATCCACGGATCCGCAAAACACATATGGACGTCTGAATGGAGCCTTACAAGGGGTGTGATCAATGACGGGGGTGATCGGGGAATCTAAATAGGGTGATCAAGGGGTTAATAGGTGAGGGGGTTAGTGTAGTGTTTGGTGCAACTTTGCAGTGTTACCTGGTCCTCTGGTGGTCGATCCCAGCAAATGGGACCACCAGTGGACCAGGTAGCAGGTATACCAGACAAAACAGAGTCTGGTATACATGTTTGATGCGATTTATATCGCATCTACAGCCTGCCAGCGATTGATCATCGCTGGCAGGCTGTAGTTCAACTCTTGAGACGCGCGCCACTGTGAACGCGCGCGCGTGTTCACAGGAATTGGCGCGTCTCGCAAGATGACGCGCCGATGCGTCCACACAGAGCTACAGGACCGCCCGCAGGACGCATCCCTGCGTTAGGCGGTCCTGTAGCGGTTAAGGGTGGTTTCCACTATATAAGCCCCATAAAGTGACGTCAGACCTGAACTGGCCCTTTAAAAAGTGGGTTTTGGAAAATTTCTTAACGATTTCAAGAATTGCTTCCAAGCCTTCTAATGTCCTAAAAAAATAAAATTACATTTAAAAAAATAAAGCCAACATAAAGTAGACATGGGGAATGTTAAGTAATAAATATTTTATGAGGTATCACTTTCTGTTTTAAAAGCAGAGAAATTGAAATTTTGGTCAATTTGGGATTTTTTTTTATAAATAAAGGTGAAATATATTGACTCAAATTTATGACCTATGATGAAGTACAATGTTTCAGGAGAAAACAATCTCAGAATGTCTTGGCTAAAAAAAAGTGTTCCAAAGTTATTACCACATAAAGTGACACATGTCAGATTGGCAAAATATGGCCTAAGCAGGAAGGTGAAAACTGGCCCGGGGTTGAAAGGGTTAACGCCATAATCGTTTACACCCCTGGCTGCCACCCTGTCATCATGGATTACTGGTCTTTTCCTTCTGTTCTGTTAGTAGTGGTAGGAAACAGTGGACCATAAGATCAAGTGATATTTAATACGTTTATAAAAATGGATTTTATAGTGCATCTTAAAGGGTTAATCCCACAGCAGAAAGGGATGGCATATCATGGTGGAATGCAATCGGAATAACCCTTTAAATGGGTCACCTCATAGGCTTCCTTTGTCCGGGTAACCCTAGTAAGTCATATGGACGTCATAGAGAGGGCCCTGATCGGAAAAAACACCCCTCTATGAGCCAGAGCTGAGAACTGCTTACTGATTGCAGCTGCCACTTTTACAGACATAAGACTTTCATGTATTCCATGGCATGTCATTAATTTGAATGGCCACATATATTATTACGTTTTGCATCAAGTACTGCGGGGTAAGGCTAGGTCTACACGACGACATTTGTTGCATTAATGTTGCGCGACAATTTTTATAATGATAGTCTATGGTGTTGCACTGCGACATCCTGCGACACGAGAGTCTTAAAAAACCCATCCAAAATGTTGCAGTGCGACACCATATGCTATCATTATAAAAATTGTCGTGCGACAAAAGTCGCAGTGTAGTTATACCCTATGTGTCGCGTAGTCCTATCCTTATAGTGTAGGTAGCAACGAGATTTTTATAATGATAGTCTATGGTGTTGCACTGCGACATCCTGCGACACGACAATCTTAAAAAACCCATCCAAAATGTTGCAGTGCGACACCATATACTATCATTATAAAAATTGTCGTGCGACAAAAGTCGGTGTAGTTATACCCTATGTGTCGCGTAGTCCTATCCTAATAGTGTAGGTAAAGTTCACAAGATGATGGGGGGGGGGGGTGGCACTGCTCCTCTCTGTGTAATGTCCTTATATAGGAAAACACGATGGCTTGGGCAGTAAGTCCTGAAAGTCAATGTAGGTGGTGCTCAGCAAAGGTTGAAGTACGTGTTAAACATGGTCCACAAAGAAGAAAAAATGACAGGCGGCACTCACCATGACTTGAATTGCTTTGGTGCTTTAATGTAAAACGTGCAGGCACGAGCAAGGGCAGGAGCGGACAGGCTGATCACGGTAATGCGCTGTAGGCGACGGCCGTTTCGCGCGTGTTTGCGCTTCGTCTGGCCTATGACGTCACCCGCAGGCGACTGCTCTTTTGTATCCACCGGGTGCGTCCGTTGTCAAGGCGATGGTGGGCGGGGAGGAGGGAACGAGGAGAGGGCAGGAGTCACCCAATCAGCCGAAAGAGCGGCAGAGGGCGCGTCACAAACCCCACCCAGGAACCCACCTCCAAAACAACGCCATTCGTGCCTTGCGGGCGCTCCACTGTATACAAAAAGAGACAAAGACACTTTACAAATACAAACATTGTGAGAATTCAAAAGTTAATAATGACATATAAGACAAACATACATAACACAAATTAAGCGCATCAAATAAGTGCGCTCATCTCGTTGCGGTCATTCAAGCCAAGGGGGCCCATGGCTTCTGCCCAAATGATCCAGGCAGCCTCCCTCCGCAAGAGCTCCCTATGTCTATCGCCGCCAGATTCCAATACATTTACATGTTCCAACCCTGCAAATCTTAGGCAAGACTGCTGCCCACCATGTCGTGCATTGACATGGTTTATCAACCTCTGGCAGCCTTTGCCCGTCCTGATGGAATTGACATGCTCGCGGAACCTCTCAAACAATGGGCGAATGGTTTTTCCTATATAGTAGGACCCACACTCACAAGTAACGATATAAACTACGTAACTTGTGCGGCAATTAATAAACTGCTCAATTTTATGGTGTAGGCCCCCAAAATTTAGGTGCTTGCCCTGTACGATTTGCGCACAATAAGAACAGTGTCCACATCTGTGGTTTCCTGTTAACTTGTTATGAGTTAACCAATTTAAGGGACGCCTTTCTGCAAACTTACTCCTGACTAATTTATCTTTTATAGTTTTACAACGTTTGAAGGTTACAATGGGTCTGCTGGATACATAATCTTTTAAACCTTCATCACTCTTGAGCATGTCCCAATTGCGTAGTATTGCTTGCTTAACCATATCTGCCATAGGGCTATATTTGAAGGCAAACGCAAACCTAGGGCCATCTTTTTGTTGTTTATTACCTGATTTTCTGTGTAGTAGTTCCTTTTGCTGGTACTGTGAAGCCCTCTCCTTTGCTTTTTCTACAACGGGTAGGGGGTAACCTCTTGCTAGTAATCTAGCCTTCAGCTCATTTGCCTGTTTTTCGAAGGTGAGTTCTGTATTATTTATGCGTCTCAAACGTATAAATTGACCATATGGGACTGCGTGCTTGACAGCCTGAGGATGGTAGCTGTGATAATGTAACAGGGAGTTGGTGGCGGTGGGTTTTCGGAAAGTGCTGGTGAGGAGCCTGTCACCTTGCATCTCCAAGTGTACATCCAAAAACTTGAGGCTATTGCCTCCAAAGTTACCTAATAGTGTAGGTAGCAACGAGATGTGTGAGAAGCCAGACCCACAGCTGCATTCTGAAAACAAGGGCCCAGATTTACTCATGTTAAAAACCAAACACTATAATTTTGGTATATTTAAAGGATATGGACACCTTTTGTTAAAAAAATAAAAATAAATGTACACTAATTAATTTATAATGTGGAGAAAATATTTTTCTTTTATCATTTTGATTCTACAGCCTGCTGTGCTTCCTATGCACAGCAGGCTGCTCTCAGTGAGTTTACAGAGAATCCCTCAGAGGACAGATTCTCTGTAACTCCTCCTGGCTCTATAAGCACATGGAGTGCTGTCCGCATCTTTTGCGGCCCCATTGAAGTGAATGGGTCTGCGCCCGAGCCGCAGACTCGGACCACAACAATGGCCGTGTGCATGAGGCCTTAACCGCAGAATCAGGGTAATAAATATTGAGTTTTGTTTGGCTGTTAACTCTTGATGTTTTAAAGAAAAAAATGGATTAAAATGGAAAATCTACCAAAAAAGTGAAATTTTGAAATGTAATCTCCATTTTCTTTTAATTCTTGTGGAAGCCTAAAGGGTTAATAAAGTTTGTAAAATCAGTTTTGAGTAACCTGAGGGGTGTAATTTCTACAATAGGGTCATTTATGGGGGGTTTCCGCTGTGCAAGCTCCACAATGTGACTTCAGACCTGAACTGGTCCTTAAAAAGTGGGTTTTGGAAATTTTCTTAAGAATTTTAAGAATTGTTCCTAAACTTCTAAGTCTTCTAACGTCCTAAAAAAATAAAATGACATTTACAAAATGATGCCAACATAAAGTAGACATATGGGGAATGTTAAGTAATAAATATTTTAAGGTATCACGTAGCAGAGAAATTGAAATCTAGAAAATTGCGAATTTTTCAAAATTTTGGGGAAATTTGGGATTTTTACATAAAGGTTAAATATATTGACTCAAATTTATGATTATCATGAAGTACAATATGTCACAAGAAAACAATCTCAGAACGGCTTGGATAAGTAAAAGTGTTCGAAAGTTAACACCACATAAAGTGACACATGTCAGATTTCCAAAATTAGGCCCGGTCTGGAAGAGGGTAAATGGCCCGGACTGGAAGTGGTTAACAGCTTTACTAAAAAAGTGGCGCAATTTGGTGCATCTATGGTTTCCACACTTTTTTTTCTCCGAAATGCTCAGCAAAGTGGTTGGAGCTTTGTGGGAAAAGAGGCAAGACCTAAGATGCGCCATTTGGCACCAAAATTCCTGCGTAAAAATCTTTCTCAAAGTAAGCTGTCCACTAGTTGGTATAGAGTCAGAGAAAAGTGTCTGTCCCTGCACCACATTTATCATCCAGCCTGAGCCAATGTGATAAATCCGTTGCAGGTCTAGAGAACCTGTCCAAGCCTACTCAATCTTGATGATTAGTAAATCTGGGCCAAGACATCTCAGAACTACATGCATTCTTTAGAATGGCTTAGTCTTCAATCTCATTGCTGATTTAGCTTTCTATCTTGATTGCGTATCCTATTTGGATGCATACTGTACATAGTCTGGTTTATGATCTTAGTATGAAATCTTTCCTGTTCTGTGTCTTCAGGCATTGATGACTGGCAGCATACCTGGCTTTATTGACATTGTAGTCAATCTCAACTCACATGAACTACTGGAAGACAACTTGATATGGCAAGCAAAGCAAGCTAGAAAAAGAATAGTGTTTTATGGTGACGACACCTGGATCAAACTTTTTCCAAAGCATTTTGTGGAGTCTGATGGGACAACCTCATTCTTTGTTTCAGACTTTACTGAGGTAGGTTAATGGCTTGGTCAACTGCTGGAGCTGCCTAGAGGTTCTGGTTTGATATAATCCGACTTTTTTCCCCACGTTTTATTGCATTTTCAATTGAAGCACATGTTTTTGCAGCGTCAGACTTTCCCACCAGAATACCAGAGGATCCTCCGGTGAGACCAGGCCCATAAACCATAGTGGGCTCCAACAGTCAAGGAGAAATAAACATTTGGGGGTGCCTTTGGGGCCAATAACTTGCAGCTAGGGTCAATTTCTTTGAATCAAACTCCATTAGACTTTATTAATTATATAGTGGTTGGGCCAGAGAATAACCTCTCCTGGTTCTCTCCAGGATGCACAATCTAATCTTAAGCGGCCCACCTGAAAATATGTGTTTGCATATACTGTTTCCATACATCATTTTTTTCTTTCAGGTTGATGATAATGTTACCAGGCATTTAGATGATGTTTTAAAGAGGAATGATTGGGATATGCTGGTACTCCACTATCTTGGATTAGATCACATTGGGCATTTGACTGGCCCCCACAGCCATTTAATTGGACCAAAGCTTTATGAAATGGACCTTGTCTTGAAAAAGATTCACTCTGCTCTGATATCAAACGTAAGAAGCTTCTAGTGCTTTCCTATACATTTTTGTAGTTTTAGATATATATTTTTATTATTTAGTAGTATTTCTACAAACGTATAAAGATATAGCAGAAGTTATGCCATGTATAGTAGGTTTGCACGGGTATTGGCACTGCACTTCTATATAAAGAAATTACTGTACAGAAATGGTGATCAATAGTTCTTATTCTTTTGACAATTTACTTTACCCCTTCACACATATTAGCACCCCTGGAGGAGAGGACCTTCCTCTGCTTGACGGGAACCCTGCAACATAAGTGGGACACACCTCTCCACATCTCCAGTTTAGATTTCCTGTCCAGGGGGATAGCTTGCCTGAAACCTCGCCAGGACATCCCTCTCCAGGGCTGTGGGTCTCTGGTAGATTTACCTGTAAACATTGTAGAGGGAAATATCCATGGCACTCACCAATTAAAATATGGCAATTTTATTTCTTCACTAAAATCACAGGCAGTATAGTGGATACAGCCGTTTCATTCTTCCATGGTTCTTTAGCTTCCTGGACTGGATGAAGGGTGGCAGCACGAAATGCCTGTTGTCCTTTTTTCTTTTTAATGCATATATCCACTATACTGCCTGTGATTTTATTGACTGCATCCAATTACCTATCTATCTCTGCTGTACTGCTGGGCCCTGTTTTCCTTCTTTCTGTGATAACCCCAAAAATGAGAGAGAAGAACCTTATTCCTAACATTGATTCTACTAGGGATTGGAGGAGGGCTGAAAGGTTACTAATCCAATACCAGTACATTCACAAAAACCCTATTGTGGAGGAGCAGCGTTTGAAATTACAATTATAACATGGGCTGTATTACAACAGCTAAAGTACACTTTTTCCTCCTCCACACTAAATTATTAAAACTTCACCTTTATTAATTTACCATATGTGCTTATGATTCTCTTTAGCTGCGCGCTGCCACCATCACTTCTATTCTTATTCGCTCTCCTATCTATATTTACCAAGACAGACTGCCCAGCCCCTGAAGACGCCGGTTATCCGGCAAAACATGTCGGGGGGCAGCATCTGAGCTATGTTTTAGCCCAGGTAGTGAGCAATATTGGTAACTATAGATGGAAGAGCGAATAAGAATAGAAGTGACGGTGGCAGCGCTCAGCCACAGACGCCACCTAAAAGTATATAGAATCTCTGTTAGAGAATCATAAGCACATATGGTGCTGAGTTACTAGCTCACCCTGATAGTTAACATTTAGGTTATCATAAAATTGTTAGATTTACATTTAGGTATTAATGGTAAATTAATAAAGGTGAAGTTTTAATAATTTAGTGTGGAGGAGGAAAAAGCGTACTTTAGCTGTTGCAATACAGCCCGTGTTGTAATTGTAAACACAACAATAGCTGATCTCAGGGAGACCAGCTACAAAAAACACTGCAGAGCCTCACTTAAGAGTCTCAACACAGCAATCCGAAGTGCAAAGCTCCCTGGGAAACAGGAGTATGCAAAATAAATGTGGAGCCCCAGTTATGGGTCTACAACACAATGAAAGCCAGATATCCCTCAAAGGAAGGAAACCGAGCAAAGGGGTGTCTCCATTACAGAGATCACCAAATCATGTTGTAATTGTAATCCAATACCAGGGCACAAATAAAGGCTCTCCGGCTAGCAAAACCACTATTAGTAGGTGGATAAAATGGGCCATTGGTATCTCTTATGTCAGTTAGGTCCTTTCCCTTGCCTCCTTTTGGGAGTTCACTCCAGGAGAATGGTTTCTACCTCTTGGGCCGAAAGAGCTAAGGCCTCCTTAGATCATATCTGTAGGGTTAGGGTAGTCCCCATCACACTTTTCTTAAATTTTAAAGGTTACAGTTTTTTCCTGTGTGGGATTTGGTTTTCGGACACAGTTTTACATGCATTTGTCCCTCCCTAATGTTTTTTCTTACTTCTGGTTTATTTTTTCTTGAGGTGTGAATATTGGTGAAGGATTACTAGTAATCTGTTTTCCAGAACCCATAAAGCTATATTCCACCTGTTGAGCTATATGCTATGTATAAAAGTAAATTTTATTGAAATGTGCGCATGTTTAATGTATGCATATAACACACTTCAGTAAACATTAATTTCTTTTAACTACAGGATGATAGGTCGCTCCCAAGTTTAATTGTTGTATGCGGTGATCATGGAATGTCAGAAGCAGGAAGTCATGGAGGATCATCTGATGAGGAAGTGCAGACCCCGCTTGTGTTAATAAGTTCAGCGTTTCAAAACAAAGCAGGTATAGCATGTATTAGTTCATTTATTTAAATGACTACCTGTAAATGAACATTTGTTCCATGCTAGTTGGGTTGGTAGCAGGGCTGTGGAGTCGGTAGATAAATTTTCCGACTCCTCAGAGTTTGAAACTTCCGACTCCTCGACTCCGACTCCTCTGTATTTAATATGCAAATACGAAGCTGTTCCACCAAGTTCTTCTAATCTCCTCTAGCACAGAGAGGTAGTTGAGCAGAAGCTGCTGCCTTCTCCTTTGTGTGCTGATCTTCTGCTGAAGATAGAGCAGTGGGAGGATCCAGGAAGGGGCAGGGGAAGGGGCATTTATTTTAAAACATGATTTTCCTAGTAGAATCCCATAGTCATGTTTAAAATTTAAGCTAACAATCTGAGTTTACATGTTTTATAGCCTTAGCTGAATGATAGCAGTTTTTCAAATGGTTTACAGCTTCAGTCTTGAACTATTGACTATCCATTCCCTTCACTTATACAAGTGTCTCCAGTCCTTAATCAGTTATCAGTGAGAGGCGAGGATAACCATGGGTTCCCTGTAACAGCAGACCACAAGACGATGGAAAGTGTAAGTATTGCCGCTCCTTAAAGGGACACTGACAGGCTGATTTTCCAGCTAAAGATATATATATATACTGGTATTCATCAGAGAATTAGGAATAAAACTATACTAATGTTACCCCCAGTTAAGCTGTACTTGTGTTTAAAAAACATTTTTAATCTGTATGCAAATTCACTATCTTTGTGCCCAATGGGGCAGCGTCTCCTGCGGCTTTGTGCCCAGCCGCGCCCAGTACAGCTTCCCAGCGCTGTTCCCCTCGTTATTATTCACTGCACTGGCCTTTTTTTTCAGGCTAGCCGAACGCTGAATTCCTGCGCAGGCGCACGTGTAGAGTGCTGGCAGCAGCCTCGTCTGGCTATGCTGAGGCTGAGCCAGCTTTCTCTCTTCCTCCTCGCTACCTAGTCCTGTCTAGTGCTGCCAGTACTCTACATGTGCGCCTGCCCCCTTGGGCACAAAGGATAGAGAATTTGCATATTGATTAAAACGTTTTTAAACACAAGTAAACCTCAACTGGGGGTAACAGTCGTCTAGTTGTATTCCTAATCCTCTGATGAATACGAGCAGATATATCTTTAGCCGGTAAATCAGCCTGTCAGTGTCCCTTTAACTGCATATGAAAAGCATGCTTCTTCACGGTCACTTAACGTCTTTGTTTAGCGGTAACGTGACGCACTGCATGCATTGGCCTTTATTCTTACAGTAGAGAAGTAATTATAACTTTATCTGAATTGGGACATTTAAACTTGCTTTTTTTTTATTCCAATTTTTTTTAATTCCAATTTAAATCTAGTAGGAGTCGGAGTCGGTCCATTTTTTGCCGACTCTGACTCCAGGTACCCAAAATTGCCTCCGACTCCTCGACTCCGACTCCACAGCCCTGGTTGGTAGGCGTGCACTTCCTGTCGGAGCTCTGCTGTGTGCTTTGAGCCAAATGTCTCCTCCTGATGCTCCCCCTCCCCTCTCACAGCATGAGTCTCACACACAGAATGAGACAGAGAGAGTGTAATGTGATCCTCATCATCACGTTCCTTCCCTTCTAATGTTACGGTAACTGTTTTATACTAGATGGATTATAGATTATATATAATAGTTATATTCTGCAGCATATTTGGATCATGGTTGTGAAATCTACGCTACCACAAAGATGTGAGTGGTGTTAAAGGGTTATTCCTTTCAGGACATTTATGGCAATCCACTGCTGTGAACTTCAAAAATTGCAGAACATGCAGCGGGAATCCATTCTTGAGACAGGAGCAGGTCCCATAGGTGGGACCTGCCCCCATTGAACATTTATGGCATATAAACAGGATAACGTGGAACAACCCCTTTAATTCGCTTAATTAATGTTTTTTGTTTTTTTTCAGTATTTATGATTTTTCAGATTGTCAATGAGTATATTTTCAGTATATTGTCATAATATTGTTATTTGCATTGTATGGCTTTCTTTTTAGGTACATTTAAAGAACCGGAGATGATTCAGCAAACCGACTTGGCACCCACTCTAGCAGTGGGTCTTGGACTGCCAATTTCCAAGAGCAGCTTAGGAATGCTTTTACCAGCAGTAGTAGAACATATGACTATGAGAGAACAATTGCGGTTTTTCCATTTAAATGGTTATCAGCTCTGTAAACTCCTGAAAGAGAATCTGAAGGCTTATGAAAAAGGTAGGTCTTTGAAGTTGGCCTTAATTGTCGATACGGACGTGGCGATACCTAATATGTCCTTTACTGTATGTACTTTATTTTGGGAAAGGAGTTTTGTTTTTTGTTTTTTTTTAATTGAAACTTTTTTTAACTTTTTTTTTTCTTTTGTCCCACTCTGGGACTTCAACTTTTGGGTGTCTGATCCCCTGTACAATGCATTACAATACTTCTGTATTGTAATGCATTGGCTGTGTGTATTACCAGTGTAATACACTTACAGCCTGCCTCCTGTGAGATCCAGGGGGTTGGATTTTACAGGCTCTCACGGAAGGTGAGTTATTGTGTTGAGTTGTATGTCTAATGTAGGGACAACCAGGAATTACGCAGCCTAGGTACGAGGACTGGGGGTCCCTACCATAAAGGGCCGTCCCTGGGCTGAGGAGTAGACCGGGTTAGTGTAGGGGCTGGGTAGGTTATTGTGTATCCTCCCCCCCAATTCCCTTTCAGTCTATCCTTGGCCAGATCCCTCTGTGATTTATATGTCTGGTCTGTAGATGTATCACAGTATTGGCCAATAATTATCACTGATCGGGACTGTATCCCGTTTTAAACTGAATAATTAAAGTATATGATTTTTAGGGTATGCTTACTTTTGCTGGACTATTGATATTTACTTCAAGTTTCCCCATTATAATAAGATAAAGAATATATTGCTGGACTTGTATATCTCATATATATTTAGTCTCCCCTTTTAAGTTGCATTACTGAAATAAATGAACTTTTGCACAATATTCTAATTTTTCGAGTTTCACCTGTACAGCTATCAGTGACTGACACCTGTGTGTGTGTGTGTGTGTGTGTGTGGTGTGTGTATGTGTATAATATATATATATATATATATATATATATATATATATATAATTTACACAGAGAATGCTAGTACTCACTGATAACGCCTCGCTGTGTACAGGTATCATTGACTGACAGTTATCTCTATATACACACTTCCACACCTCCCCTGTGTACAGCTATCAGTGACTGACAGCTATCTATGTATACACACTTATACAGAGAATGCTATCAATCACTGATAACACCTCCCCTATGTACAACTATCAGTGACTGACAGCTATCTATGTATACACACTTATACAGAGAATACTATCAATCACTGATAACACCTCCCCCATGTACAACTATCAGTGACTGACAGCTATCTATATACACACTTATACAGAGAATGCTATCAATCACTGATAACACCTCCCCCATGTACAACTATCAGGGACTGACAGCTATCTATGTATACACACTTACACAGAGAATACTATCAATCACTGATAACAGCTCCCTGTGTACAACTATCAGTGACTGACAGCTATCTATATACACACTTACACAGAGAATGCTATCAATCACTGTTGACACCTCCCACGTGTGCAATTATCAGTGACTGACAGCTATCTCTGTATACACACTTAGGGTCCATTCACACGTCCGTGTGTGTTTTGCGGATCCACGGATCCGCAAAACACAGACATCGGCGATGTGCGTTCCGCAAATTGCGGACCGCACATCGCCGGCACTCTCATAGAAAATGCCTTTTCTTGTCCGCAATTGCGGACAAGAATAGGACATGTTCTATTTTTTTCGGGAACGCAATTGCGGACCCGGAAGTGCGGATCCGCAATTGCGGACCCGGCCGGGACATCGTCTGTCCCCATTGAAACTAATGGGTCCGCAATTCCGTTCCGCAAAATGCGGAACAGAATTGCGGACATGTGAATGGACCCTTACACAGAGAATGCTGTCAATCACTGATAACGCCTCGCTCTGTACAGGTATCATTGACTGACAGTTATCTCTATGTATATAGGAAATAAGGTTCCTGGACAACACTTGATGCTTCGTGATTTATTAAAGCTTGATATACAATGTGCGTTATGCCAGTTTGTAAACATATAGTTTCAGTGACGTTTCGGCCGTAGCCTTCATCAGGAAACTGGATGAGCCGCACTGTATGTGTAGGGATGGCCTCAGTGGCGTGTAGGGGGGCTCTATGGCCCTGTGGGCGGATAGGTCTGTCTGTATTAGAGCAGTAGCCTGTTTGTAGTCCGCCATGTCATGGCGGACTACAAACAGGCTACTGCTCTAATACAGACAGACCTATCCGCCCACAGGGCCATAGAGCCCCCCTACACGCCACTGAGGCCATCCCTACACATACAGTGCGGCTCATCCAGTTTCCTGATGAAGGCTACGGCCGAAACGTCACTGAAACTATATGTTTACAAACTGGCATAACGCACATTGTATATCAAGCTTTAATAAATCACGAAGCATCAAGTGTTGTCCAGGAACCTTATTTCCTATATACTTATCCTGGTGTGGGAACCTTTTCCTGTGATCCACGAATAAAAGTGGAGTGTTACCCAACCCATACAGAGTTATCTCTATGTACACACTTCCACAGAGAATGCTATCAATCACTGATGACTGCACTGCATTTTTAGTGACAGGCCCTCTTTAAAGATCTGTCCCCAGTTTTATACTGCCCTATTTGACGACAGTATAAACTGTTGACAGAGACCATGAGTAAAATGCCGGGTCCCTTACAGTAATTTTGCTAAAATCCGTATTGAGAAGCTCAGCACAAGCCAAATGCTGGAGTCTACTTAGCTGGTAGCTCATGAATTTTGGGACTCTTGAGCTCATTTATTGTATTAAGGAGACTCCAGCATTTGGTTCAAGCTGGAGCTGCTGAATACAAATCTTTATGAAAGAACTGGGTCAGTACAAGTGTGTGACCCAGCATTTTCCTCAAGGTCTCAGTCACCAGATAGGGCAGATAGATTCCCTTTAAAACCACGATTCGCCTTTATCATAAAAAGACTAAAAAATGTCCCCCCATATGCCCGGACCCTTCACACTGAAAATGCTTACCTGGCTCCCCGCGCCGCTCCTGGTACTCGCACCGCCGCTGCTGATTCGTCCTGTGTCTGTGGGGAGCAGCCAGTGGCAGGCGGGGACAGGGACAAACCTCCCTAGCGTCATCTGTGATGCTAGGGAGGCTCGTCCACGTCCCTGCCTGTAATTTGCTGTTCACCCGCCGACACCGGATGTTTTCATCCGTGCGTGGGGAGAAGCAGCATCGGCAGTGCGGGGACCAGGAGCAGCGCGGGGAGCCAGGTATGTATGTATATTCAGTGTGAGAGACCTGGGCATATGGGGGACATTGAAGTGGATCGAATTGATACTCTAGGGTCCGATTAAAAAATAAAATCTGAATTCATTTTATCTGTTTAACGTATACAGAATCTGCGGGGTCAAACTGCAGTATACTATGCTTTTCAGTTCTTTTTACAACTTGTACATTACATGAAATGTGGGACAAAAGTGATGGGAACATAGCCTAAGAATGTTATACTGTAGCGTATCACTAGCGCATTCACCAGTGTGGAAATAAACCTCTTTACTGGCATGGTCACAGGATGTGAAGGATCTAGCTGATAAACTCCAGTGTGCGGTTCCTCAGGAGATAGACTCTCTTACAAAAGGGTTCAAAATATGTTGGCGTTTGTCATCCCTGTGGTAGGTTCTGGCTGGAGCTTCTGGAGCTTTTTCTATATAAATTTGTTGGTCTGGAATCGTTGATATTTTTGCATTTTATTTTGGCTTTATTTTATAAAGTCTATATATTTTATAGATTTTGTATCTCTAGGTGTCGATGTGTTTCCATCTTTCCATATATCCAGTGGTTAAATGCTTCTGCTGTAGTTACCTGCTCAATGCTTCCGCAGAATTTAGGGTTGCTCATTGAAGTCAGCATTCCATGAATGCAATAAACATGTGTAAATCATTGTTTTTCTAGCAGTTTGTTTAAACACTTGACTTATTGAACAATTGAAATATAATGGATTGTAATTTTGGTTTTCCTATTAACGATGTAGCCTCCCAAATTGTAATTGTACATTTTTCTTTTCATTGATATATTTTCAGATGATGGTGTAGAACAATTTAAGAAGGCAGAAAAGTTGCATGCAAATTGGATTAAGCTATATCTGGAAGGGAATACTTCCGAAGTCCTCACTAACCTTGGCAGAAAGCTTATCAAACAGTACTTGGAGGCCCTGCAGAAGCTGAGCGCGTCCTTAAGTAAACAGGTGGCAGAGTATGACATCTACTCCATGACAGTTGGAGCCATCATAACTTTAGAGGTAGAACTATGTCATAATGTCTTGCTCATAATTAGTGTTGAGCGAGCTTGTTTTTTAAGTTTGGCGTCAAAAGTTCGGGTTCGGGTTTTCGAAGAATCCCGTAATGGATTCCAAATTCCGTTATGGTCCGTGGTAGCGGAATCCATAACGGGATTCTTTGATGACCCGAACTTTGGACGCAGAACCTAAAACACAAGTTCGCTCAACACTACTCATAATGTCTTATTCTCACTCTGCATAACTGGTGGGGCATTATTGTGGACAGGAGAATGATAAATATACTCTCGCCTATTGTGAATGGTGGAGCCTGTCTTATCTGTCATTCTAATCCTGCCTGTAATTATATCACATCTGTGTATAGATAAGCAGATAACTGCAGTAAAGTGGTCTGTAGAGACCAAGAAGTGGCACCTATTATTAGGCTTAGTGCGAAAACTGCAGGAATTTAATGTTTTTTGTTAAAATATAGATATTGACATGGAAAATTTAAAAATAACAATCAAAAATTCTTTAAAAATATGTTAAATGTAAAAACTTAATTTAAACAATAGGTCATTTTCTGATGACATTTCCTTTAAAATGGTTTTCCGAGACATTTATACTGATGCAGTATCCTACATATGGGTCATCAGTATCTGATCGGTGGGGGTGTGATATCCGGGACCCCCGACGATCAGCTGTTTTAGATGGCACCAGCTCTGGCAGTAGCGCCACAGCCTTCTCTCAGCTCACCAAGCTCGGCGCTGTACATTTGATATCGCAGCCCAATTAACTGCGCCTAGATCATGTAGCCAATGAAAGGGACGTCACGTGACCTAGGCAAAGCAGTGAGAAGCCCGCAGCACTACTGCGAGTGCCAGTGCCATCTCAAACAGCTGATTGGTGGGCGTCCCAGGTGTCGGACCCCCACTCATCAACTAGTGATGACATATTCTCATAAAAGCCATTTCCAGGGTCCATGAGCCCTTTGTTACGCCCCTGAATTGCGCCAAACGCTTCTTAATTCATTAGGTGTATCTTAAGACTACCTGCCAAAAACAGAAAGGAAACCTACAGCTACTATGACAGGAATATCTTTTATCTGTATGCTAAATAGCTGCAGACATATCTGTGTTTGTATTCATATGCAAATAAGCAACTCCCCTTCCCCTTGATTGACAGGGCTAGACATCAGTATGCTGAGGGCAGAGCTGTGTCCTAGCATCTACATATCATATACACTATGTACTATAGCTTCACCACACTGACCTATGCTCAGAAAGCTAATATACGTGTTGCTGCTTTATTCACAGGCACAATATATGGTTATAAAGACACTGGTAATATGTGTTAGCTTTCTGAGCACAGATACATTTATTCAATAATGTAAGAAAGTGAAGCGGGGCGGCACTCACCAGTGTGGTAGCTTCAAATTGCTTTATTCAAAGATAGTGTCGGGCAGGACGCCAAGGACTCCATACAGATGAAACAAGCGACGGCCGCTTTGCGCAGAATGCGATTCGTCAGGCTACTACGTCAGAGCGCAAATTCGCTTGCCTTCTTAAGCCGAGCGATCAGTGTATCACCTGGGCAATCAATGACTCTGCCACGGCACTCCCACAAGACATAAAAACAGATAAGGTACATACAAATACATTTCCCCGTTTACCGATCCTTAGAGTGGATACCTGGAGTGCCGCTTCATTTTCTCTTTATTACACAGATACATTTATTACTGGTTTACTGACTTGCACAATATAAGAATTTAAAGAAATCAGCTATATTAGCTTTTTAAGTATAAAAAAAACATTATTCTCAATATGATAAGGATATAGGGGAAGATTTATCAAACTGGTGTAAAGTAGAACTGCTTTAGTTGCCCATAGCAACCGATCAGATTCCACCTTTTATTTTCCACAGCTCTTTTAGGCAGTAATATGTATGCTAACTTTCTGAGCATATCTTATGTATTACAAAAACACACTCATTGTCCTTACACATTCCAAAAAATTAAATGACAGTTACGTACACTTTAAATGGCAATTGTCACATAAAGATCACAGTTAAGTGCACATCCTGGGGGAGATTTCTCAAAATGGTGCAATAGGAAACTGGCTTAGTTGCTCATAGCAACCAATCTGATTCCACCTTTCATTTTTCAGAGTTCCTTTGGAAAATGAAAGGATCAATCTGACTGGTTGCTATGGGCAACTAAGCCAGTTTTGATAACTCTCACCCTGTGAGTTTTATGAATCCGTATATTCCTTTCGTTGGTCACTGGTTGCATTTAACCTTTCTTTCCAGAATAGGAACCCATACAGTTATTTAACCTTCTGCACATCACATGTGGGCATATATTGTATGGACAGGGGTTAGGGGAGTAGCCACCATCAAAGATAACTCCGATCCAGGCTGTTTAAGCCCTTGATGCGGACGTGCTATAGGGGATCTGGCAGACCCTATAAATGGCTCTATTTGCTAAATCTAGGTGACAGAATCTCTTTAAGGTCTGACAATTGCAGTGTACTGATCAAACGATCACAGGTTCAAGTCCCCCTAGTTGCTGATTGTTATAGGAAGATAGATGTCAGTCGTTAGTGGGGTGGGTTGGAGGGTTTCATGATCTGTGAGGTCAAGAATATAGGGACTTGCAGTGTATTAAGCAGACGTGTTTTCAGCGTGTGGTAGAACTGCTTAATTCTCAGTTTAGGAAACAACTGGGTCATTTCAAGTAAGTGGCCCAGCATTTTGCTCAGGGTCTCTTCTCACCAGTTACCTGTGGGCACCATGAAACTGGTCAGCAATTTCCTTTAAAATCTCATACATATTACACCAGGCCATTATAGTATTCCACAATTGCTATTGACCACACAAAGTTCATGTAAGCAGTTTACAGTTGTTAGCTTGTGTATTTAGATGGACACCTTTTTTTTTATTTTCATTTTTGCAGATGTTCTTCCTTCTTCTACTCGGCATCCCAAGTGCTTTGAGCAGCAAGGCCGAGTTTGATTTGCCTCTGTCGTCGCCAGTCTTCTCACTATTCTTTTATATGACGTGTCTTGTGCTGGCTGCCGTCCACGTCATTGTATGCACATCAGCTGAGAACATGTGCTTCTTCTGTAGCATATCATGGATGATGGCGATGGGCATTATGGTATTCATTTCAGCAGTTCTCTGTATTCTTCTATCAGTTTTAGGAAAAAAGATTTTGAAACCTAAACCATCTCATGAGGTGAGTAAATTAACATAGTACCTAAGTACCATATAGACATGTCTTTATTTCAGTGGTATGTCTTTATTATCTGCAGCTATAGATATATATACAGTTGTGCTCATAAGTTTACATACCCTTGCAGAATTTATGTTTTCTTAACCATTGTTCAGAGAATATGAATGATAACGCTAAAAAATTTCTCTCGCTCATGGCTAGTGGTTGGCTGAAGCCATTTATTGTCCAAAAACTGTGTTTACTCTTTTTAAATCATCTTCATAACACAAACTACCCAAATGACCATGATCAAAAGTTTACATACTCCAGTTCTTAATACCGTGTATTGCCCTCTTTAACATCAATGACAGCTTGAAGTCTTTTGTGGTAGTTGTGGATGAGGCTCTTTATCTTCTCAGATGGTAAAACTGCCCATTTTTCCTGGCAAAGAGCCTCCAGATCCCCTAAATTCTTGGGCTGTCTTGCATGAACTTCACATTTGAGGTCTCCCCAGAGTGGCTCAATGATATTGACGTCTGGAGACGGAGATGGCCACTCCAGAACCTTTACTTTATTTTGCTGTAGCCAATGACAGGTCAACTTGTCCATGTGTTTGGGATCATTGTTATGTTGGAATGTCCAAGTATGTCCCATGCGCAGGTTCCGGGATGATGAGTGCAAATTTTCCTCCAGTATTTGTTGATACGTTACTGCATTCATATTGTCAGGATTCAAAATTGTTCGGGATGCAAGGAAAAACCCACAAATAACTTCAGGTGAAATACAGGACTCTCTGAAAGAATGTGGTGTGGCTGTTTCAAGACGCACAATAAGGAGGCACTTGAAGAAAGATGGGCTACATGCTCGAGTTGCAAGAAGAAAGCCATTACTACGCAAATGCCACAAAGTATCCCGCTTACAATATGCCAAACAGCACAGAGACAAGCCTCAAACCTTCTGGCACAAAGTCATTTGGAGTGATGAAACTAAAATTGGACTGTTTGGACACAACCATAAATGCTACATTTGGAGAGGAGTCAACAAGGCTTAAACTTTTGATCATGGTCATTTGGGTAGTTTGTGTTGTGAAGATGATTTAAAAAAAATAAACACTTGCGGCGTTCCTTCGGGGTTGGGAGCCATGGGTCCGGTTTCGTGCTTCTCCCTCATTCCCAGTTTGGGTGACTTCTGGGGTTCTTCCTGATTCCCCTCCAGGATAGTTCTATACTGTTCACTTACAGTGTCCTCAGCTACTTTCCTTTCCCCTTCCCCCTGTGTTCTGTCTTGTCTCCTCCCCCCTTGTTGTTGGTTTGGTGTTGAATGACGCTTTATTTTAAGCTGGAGTTCTTCCTGGACTCTTTAGGGTCTTGTTACCCTTCCATATATTCCAGCTTATTGTTTATGATCCAGCTTTACACCTGTGTTATGCCCATTGCATAGTTTTGTTAAATTTTATATTATACTGCTGTTTCGCAGTTGCGCTGATTGCTGTATCCATAAGTGATGACTGCAATTTGCAATGTGTACTGTTTAAATTCTACACATACTGTTTAATAAAATCTTATTGAGCCATAAAAAGAGTAAACACAGTTGTTTGACAATAAATGGCTTCAGCCATCCACTAACCATCAGGGAAAGAAAAGTTTTTGTGTTATCATTCATATTCTCTGAACAATGGTTAGGAAATTATAAATTCTGCAAGGGTATGTAATCTTGTGAGCACAACTGTATGTATGTGTGTATGTGTGTGTGTGTGTGTGTGTGTGTGTGTATCTATCTATCTATCTATATAATATAGCAAAAATCGGCAGCACCACCTATAAGATATCCGGGTGCACAGCCCACTGGACGAGCCACTCCATATAAATAGGTATAGAAAAAAGGGCAGCACTCTAAATGTAATAAAAAGAAAAACGCGGTTTATTCACCCAATAGGAAGGCTCCAGTATAGAGCCGAAACGTCGCCTTTGTCACATGGGTGAATAAACCACGTATATATAATTATATACACACATAATACAGTGGCTCACACACATATTGAGCCCGCTAAAAAGTCAACAGATTTCTCTGGCACTCCAAATGGCATTCAGGCTGTGTTCACTTATGCACTTTATTATTCCCATTATAGGTACAGACAAACTAAAATAAGGCCAGTGCCAGATCCGTCACCGATCCTAATGGCCCCATTGAGCATCCTTTGGATTTCAGCATGCTACGCTAATTTACAAGTTTTTATTTTCTTACTGCCAATAGAGCCTCCAACAAAGATGTGAACACAGCCTTAGGGTATATTTACACAACCGTATTTATGGGTCTGCATTTATTCATTTCAATGGGGCCGCAAAAGATACAGACAGCACATGGTGTGCTGTCCTCATCTGTATTTCTATTCCACCGCCCCGCAAAAAAAAATAGAGACATGTCCTATTCTTGACCGCAATTGCAGACAAGAATGGACATTTCTATCATAGGGCTGGTCGTGTGCGTTTGGACGGCAAAACACATATAGGTGTGTGAATGTACCCTTACAGAGATTGTTCTAGACATTTTTTGTTCTGGGAACCAGTAGACTGTAGTAGCAAATGTTATCAGCAGATTTTTTTTAAATGGTAAAATACATATCAGCGCTCAGACCCCCATCCATCAAAACCTTTGATATGTCTCCATATCTCTTGCACACGACTATCTATTTTACGGTCTGCAAATCACAGTGTCAGACGTACAGCTATAGAAAGCACAAGGGTGATCCATCTGCTTTCCGTATCCATATGTCTGCTTTGCAAAATGATAGAACATGTCCTATACTTGGCCGGAAAATGTGGACCATTTGGATTCAACACAGACAGTATCCATATTTTGTGGATTGGCTGTGTGCATAAGCTTTACAGTTGGGCCGGTGGAAATTGCGGGATGCACACCGCATATTTTACAGATCTGCCTTTTGCAGACCGCAGAATACACACAGTCATGTGTATAAGCCCTAAGGTTGTAGTGTACAGTTTGGCAAAACCATATCATACCCCAAATTGCCGCTGATCTGTGAAGCAGTTATTGGCTGCATGTTTTGTATAGCTGAAAAACGTTTTTTAATATGTTTCACCTGTGAAACGCGTGCAGCCACTCACCACATTGCGAAATCTCAGTAAAAAAAAGAGTAAGGTTTTGAACATGTGACGCGCTACCACAACACGTGTATCCCTTAAAGCTACGATCTTGTTGCTCTGGTTTCTGCCGCTATTGAGCAATATCATATAGGTTATAGTATGAATGGCTGCTTTGTGTATGTTTTTTTTTCTTTTTCTTTTTCTGCATGCTCTTTGCAAAATCCTACAACCTTTTTATGTTTGATATTTGTGATGTTAATTTTTTTTTTTTTTTTCAGAAACCAAACTCCAGCATGTCAACATGGTCAGAACTAGACCTTCTTCTATTGGTGGGGACACTTGGTCATGTTTTAAGTATGGGGGCAAGTAGCTTTATTGAGGAGGAACATCAAACCTGGTATTTCCTTGTCAACACTTTGTGTTTGGCTTTATCTCAAGAAATGTGCAGGAAATATTTTCTTGTAAGAAAACGAAATAGAATGAACTCTATAGACTTAGACCATGGTGCACAAGGAGATGTCTACATTAATGAAGTTTATGATGCACACAAAAAGGAGTTAAGAGAAGAAAGGTTATCAATTTTAGAACGTTTTATTAAAGACAATGAAAAATGGATTGCGCTGACAAGTCCTGGCGCTATCCTTATATGTTGTCGATTATTACGTCCCTTGAATCAGACTGGAATTCAGTGGATACATCGATCAGATTTTGGACACTGGTTGACAAGGTAAGCATACTGTATGTTTGATAACACTAATATGTATATGTAAAACTTGACACTTGAACAAATTCCTTAAAGGGATATCTTACATTTATCAACTGCCCTGTGGATATGTGCTAAACCTAGAGATAGACTGATCCTGAAAAAAATAGTCTTGCAGAAATCTTGCATAGATTATAGGTGTTCCTCCTGATGTCCTCAATTTTCTGCAGGCCGACGACTGACAGCATTAAGGGGATGCCGTCTACAATAGTGGACCAGAGTCACTAAAACCTGTACCCATGACTAAGCCTAGTTTCTGCAGGCAGATATTGGAGGGCTGGGACTTGTCTAAGGGGCTTAGCTTATCATAGTCTCTTTTGCAGACTGTCTACAGTAGAAAACCACTGTCATATGCTTGCTCCCACGACTAGGCCAATTTTCTGCAGGCAAATAAGTGAGAGGATGGGACTTAAAGGGGTTGGCCGTTATCTGTTATCTACTAGCTGCACATATGCTGGAAACAGCACATAAATGCAGCTAGTAATAGGTATTATTAAACCATTCGTACAATGTCCAGTGGTTTAATATGTCTAATGGATGTTTACATGCAGGACCACTTACCTGCTAACCCAGGATGCACTCGCAAAGTGGCCACTGATTGAGGGTCATGTGACCAGTCCCATCCATCAGTTGCCTCCAGTTATTAACACTGGGGACAAACTGCATATGAGCTATTTCCTCTTTTCTGTCCCTAGTTTATGCAAATGGAGGGCACTGATGGATAGGGATGGTCACATGTCCCTCCATCAGCGGCCATCTTGGGACTGCAGTGCTCGGAAGCAGGATGGTGTACCTGCAAGTAAACATAAATTAGGTACATTAAATCATCGGACATGCCTATTACTAATTGCATGTATGTACTGTTCCCAGGACATGCGCAGCCAATGATAGTAAGCCAAGCCCCTAAAAGGGGAAGTACAGCCTGATTCAGCCTAAAACAAATGGCTGGCAGGACTGTGTTCAAAACAGTTACATTTTAAAGTGTCCTACATTCCATGCAAACTGTGGTGACGGGGACCTATTTTTGGTCACAAGACTGCTGCAGCCAATCAGTGGCCTCGGTGGTCATGCAGCTCTGCCTCTATTTGTTTTATTAGGCCAAACAATACCTTTTAATAAAGGGTTTGGCTAATTATGGTCTTCTTGGCAGACACAGCATTAAGGGAATGCTCTAAAAAAGAAGAACACTAACGTAACCCTGCGTCCATTACTAAACCCATTCTTTGCTGGCAGATGTCTGAGGGGGTAGGACTTAAAGGGAATCTGTCAACAATTTTATGGTGTCCTAACTAACAAGTGCCAGATCCCCTTAGCAAAATGCTGGGTCACTTTGTTTAATTGGCCCAGCCGGTTTGCCAAAATCTTGTATTGACCAGCTCCAGTGCATAATGAGGAGTCCCGAATATTCATGAGCTCCTGCCTTTCCCGGTCCGCCTGCTGCTGATTCAGTTGGAAAAAAACTGTAGATCAGAGGCAGGTGGGTGGAGAGAGCGTGAGCTCATGAATATGGAGACTCATTGGCATGCAGACTTACAGCTTCCCTTTAAAGGGGTATTCCCATCTCAGATTTTCATACCTTATCTCTAGGATATGCCATCAATGGAAGATAGATGGCTCCCTCGGCTTTTTTCCGAACTCCCATAGCAGTGAATGGAGAGATCCCGCTCTTGCGCTATATGCTCTCCTTCAGTTTGCTAGTCCCTTTTTGGGGATAGGAGTGGGTCCTAGACTGTGAAAACCAGTTTGTATCAAAGTTTGCCATTTCTCAGATGATTCTGTTATTCTGAATTATTAGGATTTCATAATTTTTTTATTTTTTTTAACTTATTGACAAATCCATCCAGTTTATGGAAAGACTTAGTATTTACAGTGTTGACCCTTTATTTTCAAGACTTCTACAATTCTTCCTGGCATGCTTGATATCAGCCTCTGGGCCAAATCATGACTGGTGGCAACTGATTCTTACCTAATCAGTGCTTGGCGTTTATTGCAATTTCTGTGTTTCTGTTTGTCCAACCTCTTTTGAAGGATTCACTACAAGTTCTCTGAGATTTATATCTGGGGGGTTTCCTTGCCATAGACCCAGAATTTCAATATTTTGTGCCCTGGGCCACTTACTTATCACTTTTCCCTTGTGACATGGTGCTCCATCAGGCTGGAAATACATTGTTCATCACCAAATTGCTCCAGGATTGGTGGGAGAAGTTGCTCCTGGAGGATCATACCATTCTTTATTCATGGCAGTGTTCTTAGCCAAAATTTTTCAGTGACCATTGCATATGCTGTAAAAAAAGCCACTGAAAAAAACAAAACCCAAGACTTGCAGCATTGCAGGAGTTTTTTTCATCCCTCCCGAAAAATACTAAAAATGAGCCCTTGGCTACCTTAACAAAAATTTGAAAAGTAAGGGTACGCAGAAGGAAGGGATGAATAAGCGAAAATAAAAAATTATAGCATCTTAAGACTAAAAAAGGCTGCATCCAAGGGGTTAAAGGGCTGGATGAACACAGTGAATGCTTGAGCTCCTCTACCATATAATATATGGCTTGTAACTGATGTGCTGTTGTGTCTCTTTCTTTATATTTGCAGCTCTGAACACAAAGCTGAACTGTCATTTTTGGTAGGAATCTGCTTAGTGATGATCTTTATTTTAATTCAAGGAAAATGCTCTTTAGTGTCTAAAGTAGCGCTGCTGTTTGGATTGCTGGGGGCTTACTGTTACAGAGCTGCCATAGGCCATGTTTTGTATCCATGGCAACAAAACGCTAAAGATCTGACAAAGTAAGTAGAAGCTGACTTTATTTCCTTTATAATATCATTTCTTATAATTAACCACTATTTGCAGCATAAGAGCTATGTATACAGAGCACACCAACAAACCCTAGACAAAGCTCGAGCCTTGTTTTATGGATAAAAAAAGTGCAAATAAATATATTGGGTAGACCAATGGAGTGCAACAGATGCCCGAGAACATCGGCTGAGAAGGGATTGTGCTCAGTAGAAGCCTCCGCCATTGTGCACATGTAAGGCGCCAATGCACAGACTGCTATTGCTGTTTTTAATTAAGTGAACTATGGATCAATAGGTCTGGTGCTCCAAGTCCACCCAATATATTCAAAATGTCTGCATGAAAAAGTGTCATACTGTACAACAAAATAGAAAGAAGAATAAAAAGGAAAATAATTAAGAAAATTGTAACCACAACAGTCACACAGCAAAAGCTGCAGCTGAAGGCCAGATGCCCAGGGTGATTAAGCACAGAGGCTATATGGCTATGTCATAAAATGATGTACGTAGGCCTCATGCACATGATGAAGCTGGGTGCACAGGGTCTATTTTGCACACACATGCTATATGGCTATGTCATAAAATGATGTACGTAGGCCTCATGCACATGATGAAGCCAGGTACACAGGTCTATATAGCAGTACACAGAGGCTATACGACTATGTCATAAAATGATGTACGTAGGCCTCATGCACATGATGAAGCTGGGTGCACAGGGTCTATTTTGCACACACAGGCTACATAACTGTCATAAAATGATGTACGTAGGCCTCATGCACATGATGAAGCCAGGTACACAGGGTCTATATTGCAGCACACAGAGGCTATACGGCTATGTCAAAAAATGATGTACGTAGGCCTCATGCACATGATGAAGCTGGGTGCACAGGGTCTATTTTGCACACACAGGCTACATGGCTATGTCATAAAATGATGTACGTAGGCCTCATGCACATGAGTAAGTTGGGTGCTGAGGGTCTATATTGCAGCACACAGAGGCTATACAGCTATTTCATAAAATGATGTACGTAGGCCTCATGAACATGATGAAGCCAGGTACACAGGGTCTATATAGCAGTACACAGAGGCTATACGACTATGTCATAAAATGATGTACTTGGGCTTCATGCACTTGACCATATTTAGCATCCCCATACGATCCACGTTTTTTTTTCTGCCAGCACACTGATTCCGCTCTGCACATTTAGGACATGTCCTGTTGTGAACCAGAATAGCAATTTCTTTTAATGAGAGTGAGAAAATTGTGGAATCCGCACAGAAGATGTCCGTATTTTGCGGACCCGTGGTTTGTGGATCGAAATACGGATACGGTCATATGCATTGTATCGGACAACCTACTGAGTTAACATGTATAGAATGCATATAACGCTTCAGCAATACACATCTCCATAATGTAATGTATTCCATGTGTGTGTATATAAATGTGTGTGTACAAGGCTGATGGGAGTTTGCATTAAAGGGGTTTTCCCATCTCAATATTTGTGGCATATCACCAGAATATGCCACAGATCTCAAATAGGCACGGGTCCGACCTCTAAAGGCTTGTACAGTTTCCAGAATGGGCCCCCTGAAGTGAAGGAGAGCACACGGCACATGCACAGCATTTCCTCCATTCACTGCTATGGGGCTTTTTTCGGAAGTGCCCTAGCGGTGAATGGACAGCAAACTGTGAAAGCGTGGCCACCCCTCCCCCCCCCCCCCAATCCCCATTTACCACTATGGGATAGCCAAACATAGTTGAGCCAGTGCTCGGCTGTTTTCGGAACATCTATAGCAGTGAATGGAGGGTGGGCTGCTCTACCTTCACTACGGGAGCCCCTTTCTGGAGATGAGGGCAGGTCCCACAGGTGGCACTCATACCTATCTGACATCTGTGGCATATACTGGTGATATGCCACAGATATTGAGATGGTAATACCCCTTAAAGCATGCAGACATGTCATTTAAAAAAAAAAAAAGAAAAATGCAAACATCAATTAATTTTTCAAAATTTGGCTTGGTCGATAAGGGCTAAGGGGTTTAAAGGGGTTGGTTGTGCAAAAATGGAGGGGTTGGTAACCCCTCCCTCCCCATTCTGCTGGACCTGCAAAGAGAAGATTATTTGCCTGCTCCCCGCTCCTTCTCCTGCAGGCCTGTGCTCCTCTGCTAGGCTCCAGCGATATCAACTAGTTTGACATCGGTGCAGCCAGTCGCTGGCCGCGGCGGTATCTGGCTCCCCTTGCATTATGCGATCATTTGTAATGACGCAAGGGGAGTTGGACACCTCCGCAGCTAGTGGAGCCCATCAGAGGAGCCCAGGCCTGGAGGAGAAGGAGCGCAGAGCTGGCCCCTGGAAGCAGGTAAGTCATCTTCCCTTTGCAGGTCTGCCAGAATAGGGGGGGAGGGGTTGCCCAAAAACCCCCATTCTTGCACAAACCTTAAGCATGCAGAGGACTTATTGAAGTAAAAGAGAAGGAGGATGCTTTGGCACACCCATAGAGCTTTCATTTAGAGCTCTGAACAGCAGCTCTATAAAACATTGCTGCTGCGGCAGTGTAAAAGAGAGAAAGTATTACAAAAACATAGTCCATCCAGCATTGCTGTTATTTCAAAAAGTATGTTAACTTTGCTAGAGCTGAAGAAAGAGTTATTGATGCTGTCCAGTGCTGGAGTCCCATGACCATCTGCTGTAGTACTGGTTCCTGTATGTGCCCCCATCCCTTTAGTGGCATAAAAGGTAACTACTGTTGTCAGCGCATAACCCTTGGGTTACCAGATAGTCAAGGTGACTGGGGCTAGGCAGCTACCTTTATTTAATCACTGCCTAGAAAGCTTGGTGCACAGGCTTGGGAATTTATGAAGCTAGTTAAAAGTCGCAGATTATGGGCACGCCATATTTGCACCATAATTTGCGACTTTTTACGCTTCTCTGCACTTGTACAGTGTTTATTATCTAAGAGGAAACGCTTAGCTATGTTTTTTGTCAATAAGCTTCTCCTATTTATTTCTACAGAGGAATCACAGAAGCTCGATTCGTCTACATATTTGTACTTGGGATTCTTATTACTGGAATAAAAGACTTGGTGAAATCTCATGTCATGGGCACAGATCCAAAAGCAAAGACTATGGGATTATGGGAAGTATACAGTGGACTGATTCTTCTTGCAGCACTTTTGTTTCGACCACACAACCTTGTGGTTTTGGTATTATGCCTCCTCATTCAGATGATTTTAGCAACGTTCATCTGGAGAATCCTGAAATATGATGCAGCTCAGATCACTATAATGCACTATTGGTTTGGACAAGCTTTTTTCTTTTTTCAGGTAGGCAACACTGCTGATATATCCTATTCTATAAGGCATTATGCGCATGACTGTATCCATTTTATGGTCCGCAAACTGCGGATCTGCAAAGTATGGATGTGGTCCATGTGCTGTCCGCATTTTATTTACAGACCCATTGTTTTCAATGTGTTCGTGGTCTGCATTCTTTGGACATATTCAATCTATTTGTGAAACACATATACTGATGCGGAAAGCAAAATGCGGACCGCAGACCCATTGAAGGTAATGGGCTTGCAAAAAATGCATATGCAACATGAACAGCATCCATATTTTGCAGACCGCAAAGCTGATACGATTGTGTACTTGAGGTCTAAAACACAGTTTTTGTAAAGGAAAGATCATGCTAAAATGTGTATGCATATTATATTTCCAAAGTAGTAAACCAAAGGGTAGTGGAGAAGGTGCCTGTACTTGAGCAAGTCACCACGGCACGTACTTATAGAATTTTCGACAAAGGTGTCCCTGGAATTGCTCTTTTTTGCAGGTCCATCAAATAAACTACATCTCATGCCTTAAAAAAAGTCACACAGCTTTGTCAATGTAAAAATTGACATATCAATCCCAGCATATAAATTAACTGGCGTCTGGAACGGGGATTGCGCCCTTGGCCCATTATGCAAGAGATGGCATAAAAAGATTTAACTAACCATTTTATGTCTGGTTTTGTTTTTGAGTTCAATGACGGGCAAAACTTTACTTTGTTGGAATGCTGTATTTGAAAAGCTGCATTTTTCCTAGTCTGTCCCCATATTTTTTATTTTTTTAAGGACACATAGGGCAGTCTTGTGATCTAAAATTGGAGTCATTCTCCTTTTACTTTGTAGGTCTTATATAAGAAGGTTTTGGGGGCAAAAACTACAATGACCAGATGTTGTTTTTTGGCCAATAGGAAGTTAGAAAAAGAGCTCTATTAGGGTGAATAGGATTTCACGCTCTCCCTACTGCCCTGTGCTTTGTGCACACAGCAGCAGGGAGATTGCCATGGATAGCTTCAGCGGTGTCCTGGCTACCATGATAACCGATCGGAGCCCCGCGATTAGACTGCTCCGATCGGAACTGCCACTGCACCACCAATAAAGAGGGGGGAAGGGACCCTGTGGCCACTGCCACCAATGATTTAATACTGGGGGGTTGGGGGGCGCACTACACCACCAATGACTTTAATACTGGGGGTTTGGGGAGGGTGCACTGCGCCACCAATAAAGATAACTAACGTTTAATACAAATACAGGAGGCAGGTGCCGGCTGCAGAATCACATAGTGCGGGACCTGAGGGGTTAACTTCCGCTGATCGCAGCTCCCTGTCATAGAGGTCGGGTGCCAGCTATGTGAGTCTGCAGCCAGCACCAGTCTCCTGTATTTGAATTAATGGGTGAGTTATTTTCATTGGCAACCCAGTGGCCACAGCCCCTTCCCTCCTCCTCCCCTCTCATTTGTAATTAGTGGCAGCGGCACAGTGGGGAGGGAGGGACACTCTCCTTCTCCACCGTGCTGCTGAAGGAATATGGCGCGTGCTGAGAGCAGCGCACGCCATGTTCTCTGATACTAGGCTGCGCAGTAGGCAAATCACGATATCAAATCGATAATGGTGCAAAAGTATTGATTGGGTATCAATAATTCAATACCTGATGCAACCCTAATTTAGACTAGAGTATGTGATGCTAGTCTTGTTCTATCTGCCTCATTATGTTTTTGTAGTGCCATTCTAAGACCGTTTCCCGGTTCTTCAAATTGCAGCATGGTCTGGCTGGGACATTTTTTTCAGGTGTTTTCATATAGACTACACTATAGCAAAAGAAGGTTTGAGAAAAATGAAAGTAAAACATTGCATAACTGAAAAAAAAATGGCACCCCAAAAAAAGCCCTGTTAAAAAAAACACGCTTCATTTTCATTCTGTTTTTAACAAGCCAAAGGAAAAAAAAACAGCAAGAAAAAAATAGTGTGGCTGAACCTAAAGGTCTGAACCAGGAAAAAATGGCTGTATCCTCTAATTCTCCAGTGCATATTGATGTCAGGTATACGTGGTATATCATATGACGCTGCTACAGCGCAGAGAACTATGACCCTATGTTGTCTCCTTCCAGTGGTGCATGATATTCAACCAGAGAGAATATTTTTAGTGACTGCAGAAGAGCATAGAGGACCAAGGGTGAACGGTCATATAATGTGTGTTTGGGATACTATATTTTCGGCATGATATGAACATTAAAGGGGTTTTCCTGGATTTTCATCTTTATGGCTTATTTTCAGGATATCATCAATATGAGATCGGCAGGGGTCTGACTCCTGGCACCCCTGACGATCAGCTGTTTGCTGAAGCTATGCACATACCATAGCTCCAATGAGTGCCAGCCATTGAATAGCAGCTGTGCTTGGTATCGCAGCTCAGCCCCATTCACATGTGACCAATGAACGTGACGTCACATGGCCTAGGAAGGGGCTTTGGCGCCCATGGTGCACCACAGCCTCTTCGTACAGCAGATCAGTGGGGGTGCTGGGAGTGAGACCCTCACCAATCTCATATAGATGTTTTATCCTGAGGATAGGCTATCAGTATTAAAATTGGGGAAAACTCCTACAAGATGAAAAAAGATTAAGATTCCTCAGTGGTTGACACTTTTTAATGGCTAACTGAAAAGATGATGACAAAATTGCAAGCTTTCAAGGCTACTTGGGCCTCTTCATCAGGCGTCTCTTAAGACAGTATCTGAAGATGTACACATTTATACACAAAAGTACATCAGGATAATGAGGTGGATGAGACAAGCAATAGGTCATCAATATCAGATCAGCAGGGGTCCGTCACCCAGCACCGCGCGTGCCGTGCCAGTGCTTCTTTCTCATTATTGTTTACCTGCTCGCCTACAACAAGCTGTTCCATTTATTTCAATGGAACGACTCCTTTCTATTCAAGTGTATATGAAGGAGCCGTCCCACTGAAGTGAATGGGACGGCTTGTAATTACACCTGCTTAGCTGCTGTTGCGATGGCAAGCATGTAAATAATGAAGAGAAGGCAGCGCTGGCATGGCGCGTGCCTTGTCTTCAACCAGCTGATGGGTGGTGGGTGCCGGGTGTCCTGAGGATAAGTCATCAGTAAAAATAACTTCGACAACCCCTTTAAGAGATGTAGAAGGGCATAAATCCATGAGACACATTCATTCCTGTTCTGAGTGTGTCAAAGGTTATCATTACCTTGTATTTCCAAATTCTCCTGTCCCCCCCCCCCCCCCGAGATTTAAAATTCCCTTTTATTATCAATACTTTCATATCTGTGATGATGTGGTCATGGCTGGTAACGCGTTTAGGTACCAGCAGGTCTTTCCTTTCTGCTTGTGTGGTGATGAGTTCAGCTTCATACATATAACTACAAAAAAGTCTTCAAGGAGTTTTTGGTTCTTTTCAATTCCACCCCATTTGGAATTTTTTTCTAGCTCCCCACTAAATCATATGCAACAATAAATAGTGTCATTAAAAAGCACAACTTTGCCAGCAAAAAAACTAGCCCTCATACTGGTATGTGAACGTTGCAAAACGAAAACTCTAAAACAAAAACCCTCTGGGTGTGAAAAAAACTGATAGCAACACATATCCTTTTTTTTCTAATGGCAGATTATTATTTTTTTTTTATTCTATTGCCTGAGCTGTTCTTAGAAAGCATTAAGAAAATTTCTTAACAGCAGCCCAATGGGCCATAGACACAATGGTCAGGGGGGACCTCATTGACTTTTATGGTTGAGTTTTCCAGGCATGCTGTGTGACCTGTTCAGAGGTTATTGTAGAAGGAAAGAATAGATAAGCGTGACAATCGCCTATTGTGAATAGATCTTGTCATATCTATACACAGAGGTGATATCATTACAGGCAGGATTAGAATGACAGATAAGCAGATAACTGCTGTAAGGTGATTTGTACAGACCAAGAAGTGGTGCCTTAGTGGCCAGTGCCAAAACTGCAGAAATGTATGATGTTTTTTTTAGTTTAGATATTGACATGGAAAATTAAAAATAACATCAAAAATTCTTTAAAAATATGGTTAACATAAAAATGTGATTTAAACACTAGGTCATTTTCTAATGACATATTCCCTTTAAATGTATAAATTACAAGTCTTACGGCCGTCTGAATGGGCCCTATCATAGATGAAGTCTTCATTCTGATTGGATGCTGGATACACAAATGCACTTGCAGCGCATGCTTTTTCCATGACTTTCTCCTGCTCAACATATAGCGAACAGTATAAAACCATATGGTACTGCTTTCTACTTTGTTGTGTGCAATCCTTATAACACTAAAGTCTTGTTATTTTTCCCTTATGTTTTCAGGGAAACTCCAACACCATAAGTACAGTGGATATTTCGGCTGGTTTTGTTGGTCTTGAGGGTTATGTTGAGATACCAGCTATTTTCCTTACTGCCTTTGTGACCTACAGTGGGCCTTTTCTTTGGTCCATGCACTTGTTGTGTTATCTGAGTGGGGAAATCAACAGGTAATTCTAAAATTCATAAAAAGTACTTGTATACTTTAGTAGTGACAACTAGGTTTATTAGTAGTTTGTGGATTGCTTCCGGATGCAATGCGTTTTTCACTGAAGCCCCATTCACTTCTATGGGGCCAAAGCTGCGTGAAAAACACAGAATATAGAACATGCTGCGAATCTCGCGCAATGCGGAACTGATGCGTGAAAAATAATGCCCATATGCACCGATCCATTAAAATGATTGGGTCCAGATTCAGTGTGGGTGCTATGCATTCACTTCACGTATTGCACAGTGCAGAAAACTTGCTTGTGGGAAAGGGTCTAAATGTCTGGTAGGTGCAACATTCACTTCCACGGGTCCTCTTCTCTTAGGCTGCATTCACACGAGCGTAATTTCCGTGCGGGTGCAATGCGTGATGTGAACGCATTGCACCCGCACTGAATCCTGACCCATTAATTTCTATGGGGCTGTGTACATGAGCGTTTTTATTCACGCATCACTTCTGCAACGCGTGTAAATCGCAGCATGCTCTATCTTATGCGTTATAAACGCATCCGCAGCCCCATAGAAGTAAATGGGGCTGTGTTAATAACGCATAGCATCCGCAAGCAAGTGCGGATGCGTTGCGTTTTCACTGATGGTTGCTAGGAGATGTTGTTTGTAAACCTTCAGTTTTTATCACGCGCGTGAAAAACGCATCAAAACGCATTGCATCCGCGCGGAAAAAACTGAACAACTGAACGCAATCGCAGGCAAAACTGAATGGCTTTGCCTGTGAAAACGCTCAGTTTTCACTGAACGCATCCGGACCTAATCCGGACATGCTCGTGTGAACCTAGCCTTACAGTTAGCGTTCAGGAGAGGAGGAGACCATGCATGTTCGTGTCTCTTCTCTCTTTTGTACATTGGGTTCTGTGATGACAGTCAACCATTTCATAGAGCATTGCCAATAAGTTTCCATACAGGACAAGTCTCTTTAGGTAGTGTACTTTATAAAGTAGCAGCCGATTGTCGGGAAGGAAGCGTTAAGTGAAGGAGATCGTTGCATGTATCTCCTTCACAGTATGAGGACGAGGGACCGCTATAACGATCCCTCGTCCCCATACCGAATCACTGTTTCTGGCCAGCAGATCGCTGTTTAGAAACGGTGATTGGTGTCCCTGCATGAATGACATGATCACCCGATGAACGTATGGCACACTTACACGGGCATATTTTGAGCATATCATTCCTGATAATCTACCCAATAATTGGCTTGTGTAAATCCACCTCGAAAGGGGTTATCCAAAGTATAAAACATGCCCCCCAATGACTGGGTCCCTCGTAAAGATCATACTTACCCTGCTCCCCGGTACCCCTTTAAGTATTTCGTTTGGGGAGAAAAAATGGTTTCAAACATGTTAATTCCTTATTCCACCACCAGATGGTGCATTAAACTGTTACACTAATGTGAGATGCTGATTTTTAAACTATAGCCCAATCTACACAAAAAACATTATTTTGTTTTATTGATTTGAATTTAATTCCAAAATTAGATCTACATTGTTCAAGGGTAAAGCTGTATTTCCAGCCAGGAGGGTTTTCCTAAATAACATTCATAGCGTTTCTTTGATTAGACTGGTTAAGCGGCAGAAAAGTGACCAATCAAATGAATGAGTAGCAGTGAATATTAATTATGTAAATTCAGATGGCTGTAATGACAGCATTACCCTTGAACAATGTAGATATAATTTTGGAATTAAATTCAAATCAATAAAACAAAATAATGGTCTTGGTGTAGACTGCAGTATAATTTTAAGAACAACTATTTTGAAGTAGACAAAAAAAAAGTGTGGGTTCCCCCTTTTTTTTTCATACCCAGACAAGGCTAAACCAGCTGGGGGCTGACATTATCAGGATGGGAAGGTCCATGGTTGTTGGCCTCTTCCGACCCTAAAAATACCAGCCCACAACCGCCCCAGAAGCAGACCACCATATTAGATGGTCCGCTTCTAATAACAACCCAGCTAGCTCTTCCTGGCACCCCTGGGCCATTGGGTAATAAAGGAGGGTTTAATGTCAGCCCTGGAGTCGAAAAAACACAGCTGGCTGAAACAAAACACCAGTGACTGTATTGGAGAGGTGTCTACACCCCCATTAGTAAAGCTGCAATAAATTGTGGAAAAAAGACTCCATACTACCCAATACAGGACTGTGCCTCCATGAATTAGCGGAATATTATGCAGTAGTATTATTCCGGCTGCCTCTCGGCATGTTTGCCGTGCTACCGCCGGACCTCCAGTTCGCCCCCATTATAGACACATTATAGTGCCCTAGCAGCAGCACTGATCTGCCGGTGAAGGCTGCCGCTAATGTGAAAGTAGCCTAATCCATTCTTGGAATCGTAACATAGCTGGAATAAAGGCAGAGTATACTATATACTAAATAACAGAACAGAATAATAGCAATCTGTGTAGCTGCATAACATCACAGATTCCCTACAATATTTATTCACTACTATAATGATACATATACAATAATCTAGTATATGATAATCCCTGTATACCAACAGTTTTAATTCTTTGGGGGAAAAGGGGGGTGGGTTATTTTTTCTTTTTGCCTTTTTGTACATATTAAAAATATTTTTAATTGGAGTGAAATAAAATGTCCGTTTTAATTAGTGTGAAATCTGGGAAATTTCTGTTTTTTGGCCATGTGTGGTTACTAGTAGAAAAAAAGCACCCACAAAAATACTTTAGTTAAATAAACACTCCCCAGCCCCTTTTAACCATTTTATTAATCAAATAAATTCCACAGCGGTGCTCCTACGTAATCCGCTGAATCTGTTCTAGTCCAATTAATACCGTATCCGTGAAAAACAAAATACACACAAAAAACAATAAACCTTTCATACTCGCCTGGCTTCCTTCTGACATAATTCTCTCTCCTGCAGCCTGTGTTTGTGTGTGCACGTGAGGACTGGGCCCTAATGGATGACGGTAACAACAGCTGGACTCGGACTCTAGTCTGACTGCTGTGTCTGTTATCCATTAGGGCCCAGGCCTCATTCCCCGCCGTACTGTCCCAAGCAGGCACGATGCCGTGACGGCATCATGTCTGCTGGGTTGAATAGTAGAGTAGTGGCTTCCAGGGGTGTGGAAATTTAAAAAAAAACTACTTGTCGAAGGACTAAAGTGGGGGCTCAATCTACTTGTCCCTCATGACCCTCTACTTGTCCTGAACTTGTACTAACGGTATACTGTATGGGGGCCACAAGGAGACGTTATGCTGTATGGGGCAGGGGCCACAAGGAGACGTTATCCTGTATGGGGCCGGGGCCACAAGGAGACGTCATACTGTATGGGGCAGGGGCCACAAGAAGACGTTATGCTTTATGGGGGCAGGGCCACAAGGAGACGTTATGCTGTATGGGGGTGGGGGCCACAGGAGACGTTATACTGTATGGGGCGGGGCCACAGGGTGACGTTATACTGTATGGGGGCAGGGGCCACAGGGTGACGTTATACTGTGCGGGGCAGCCCCAAGGTGACGTTATACTGTATGAGGGCGGCCCCAAGGTGACGTTATACTGTATGGGGGCGGGGGCCACAGGGTGACGTTATACTGTATGGGGCGGGGGCCACAGGGTGACGTTATACTGTGCGGGGCAGCCCCAAGGTGACGTTATACTGTATGGGGCGGCCCCAAGGTGACGTTATACTGTATGGGGCAGGGGCCACAGGGTGACGTTATACTGTATGGGGCAGGGGCCACAGGGTGACGTTATACTGTGTGGGGGCCACAGGGTGACGTTATACTGTATGGGGGCAACAGGGAGACGTTATAGTTTATAAAGTGCCACGTGCAGTGCAGATTGCAGGCAGGGCCAGAGCCTCAGAAGACAGACAGCACTACCTTTATTTCTGACACCAGGGCTCTTAGGCCCCTGCAGATGGCGTCCTCCCAGAGTCTGTCAACTGAGCTCCCGGCCTGACCTGCAACCATTGACTGGGGTCACATAGCATTATACTGATTTATGATGCTATGTAACCCTTACAGTTCTGGAATGTATTGGATAACGCTGACATAATGCTGTCAGTGTTATCCAACACATTGCAGAACTGTAAGGGTTACATAGCATCCTAAATCAGTATAATGCTATGTAACCCCAGTCAGCGCTTGCAGGTTAGGCTGGGAGCTGCGATGTGGACAGGCTCCGGGAGGAACGCTCATCTGCAGGGGGCCGTGGGGTCTTGTCTCTGGAGACGGTGTGCTGACTCTGACTTGCTGTGCGCTCCGTGCTGGCAGGTGGGCGGAGACTTCAATACAGGAGCCGGGAGGAGCAGGGGCCGGCCTGCAGGAAGTGCTATGTACGGGTCATATGTACGATGCAGGGGCAGCCTGACACAGATAGGAGCGGTCAGCTCGCATATGACCGCTCCTATTACTGTCTAACCACATGTCCCTGCTACTTGCCCGCACAGGGCTAAACAACTGTTTAAAGTACTTGCCCGGCGCCCGGAACTGCATGTCCCGGGCGTCGGGCGATAGGAATTCCACACCCCTGGGCTTCACTACTGCAAGGGAGGCACTATGGGAGAAAAACTACTTTGTGCTGGCACAAAAATAAAAAATATAAACTTTCCATACTCACCTGGTTTCCTCCTGAATTTCCCTGAGCTTCTTAATCAGGCTCTGGTGCCGTACATAAAGGTTGGGTTTGAACATTGCTGCTGCTATACGGTTCTCAGAAATCACTGTAAAAATCCCATGATTTTTGTAAACTGTGGCAATGTGTAAATCTAGATTTTTGCCCAAACCTCCTCAATAGCTGATCCGTGCTGCAGCCGTCCAACACCCAGAGGGCATCTGTTGGAGGCAGTAAGCTATCTTACTCACCTGACAGAGCTCCTGTATGTGGAGGGCCACTGCAGCCATACCACACACAGTGTTCCCCCCCAGAACACAGAGCAGCTCTGTTAGTTAAAAGGGTTGTCCCACAAAAAATATTCTACAGTTTTCAAACCAGTACTTTGATCTGAATTCTTTTGTAATTGCATGTAATTAAAAATTTTGCATAGCCACTGAGCTATTCACAGTGGCGTTGCTAGGGCTGGTGTCACCTGGTGCGGTAGAAAATGGTGTCACCCCCCCCCCCTCCCCGGCGATCTCTCTGCTTAGCCCCGCCCCCACGTCAGCTGTCTGTTTACTATCTAAACCCCCATCCATGTTATCGCTTGGGTTCAAATTCTAGCACCCCCAACAGGCCCCCAACCCCTGGCGATCTGTCTTCTGTCTGCTTAGAACCCCCCCCCCCCCACACACACACATATTTGCATACATATTATATTCTGTATCCAGAATATATCCAGAATACAGCACCACATACCTTACATCCAGTAACTTCTCTGATGCAGACCACTTCTTTCCTCATCTTTTCCTTTCAGATCAGACCGCCATGATGATTTTTCACCCATCTATCGTCTCTGTAGTTTGACAAAAGACATCTTAGGTTCCTACTTTTCCATCATCCTCCTACCTTCTTAATAACTCACCTACCACCTTCAGTAATAATGTGCACTAATTCAAAAGTGCTCCCGTTCTGTGTGCTGGTACAAAAAAAACTCCCTCAGTGCCGCCAGTTGAGCTAATGTCCCCATAATGTGTGCAAGTATAAAATACCCCTATATAATGCCCCTAGTAAATGCCACATAGTGCTCCTCTCCTCTTCCCCATAGTGCCCCCAGAATGTGGCAGTATAAGATTCCCCCATAGTGTCCCCCAGAATGTGCCAGTATTAAATGCCCCTTCTTAGTGCCCCCATAATGTGCCTATATAATATACCCCCATAGTATTCTTCTCCCATCCAACACCATAGTGTCCCCATAATATGCCAGCAATGCCCCCATAGTGTCCCCCATGTGCTAGATATGCCCCCATAGTGTCTCCCATGTGCCAGCCATGCCCCTATATTGTCCACCATATGCCAGCAATGCCCCCATAGAGTCCCCCATGTGCCAGCAATGCCCCCATAGAGTCCCCCATGTGCCAGCAATGCCCCCATAGAGTCCCCCATGTGCCAGCAATGCCCCCATAGTGTCCCCTATGTGCCAGCAATGCCCCCATAGTGTCCCCCATGTGCCGGCAATGCCCCTATATTGTCCACCATATGCCAGCAATGCCCCCATAGTGTTCCCCATGTGCCAGCCATTGCCCCAAAGTGTCCCTTTATGCCAGCAATGACCCCCCAGCGCCTCACAGAAAAACAAAACAAAACACATATTTACCTCCATGGCAGTGATGCGATGCAGGCCTGTCCCGAGCAGTACAGCTCAGGCGGAGCGATGACGTAATAGCGCCGCCTGCACCGGCCTCTGATAGGCTGCCGGCACAAGGACAGCAGCCTATCAGAGGAACAGGGAAGACAGATGCCTCTTCCTCCCCTGCTGCAGTGTTCATCTGTATCGCGATACAGATGAATGTAGGGAGATGAGTGCTTCCATAATGCAAGTGCTCATCTCCTGGTGGTGTCACCCAGGGTCGTAGCTAGAAATGACTGGGCCCCACAGCAAAAAATGTTATTGCCCCCCATAGCTAAATTTTTATGGCCCCCCTCCCGGATCTCCCACCCCACCCCCACATACCTATCGGACCTCCCACCCCTTTCAGAGCTTCCACCCAAACACCCCTCCAGGACCTCCCATCCCAACATCCCCACACCCTCCTAGATCCCCCATCAGTGTCCTCCATACATCCCCCCATCAGTGTCCTCCATACATCCCCCATCAGTGTCCTCCATACATCCCCCCATCAGTGTCCTCCACATCCCCCTAAGTGTCATCCACACATCCAAACATCCCCCATTAGTGTCCTCCACATCCCCCATCAGTGTCCTCCACATACCCCCATCAGTGTCCTGCACACATACCTCATCAGTGTCATCCACACAACCCCCCATCAGTGTCCTCCACACATACCCCCCCATCAGTGTCCTCCACACATACCCCATCAGTGTCCTCCATACATACCCCCATCAGTGTCCTCCACACTACCCCCCATCAGTGTCCTCCACACATACCCCCATCAGTGTCCTCCCTCTACACATCCTCCCCATCAGTGGCAACCATACATCCCCAATCAGAGCTTCATATTAACCTGCTATACTACTATTATGGCTAAAAACCTCAGTAATAGTTTCCCATATATAATAAATTTATATAGATATAGATATAGAGAGATATAAATATTTATATATATATATATATATATATAATCAGAAGCATAAATATATATTATCATACTTCTGATGTACATGAATGCATAATTTAGCCTCTATTTATAAAAGGTTGCCACCAGGACTAGAACTCACAACCATTCACATCAGAGGCAAAAACCCTAACCACTGAGTTATGAATCTCAATGATAAATTATGTTGGAAAAAACTCTTAGTAGTGTATCATGTATTAGGTATTCCTATATAGCAGAAGTATAACTAAATAAAAAAATAAATGTGTAATTACTATTGTAGGGAGTCGCTCTGGTAGATAGCGGTGCGGGTGCAGTACAGAGGCAAAAGGGAGTCCAGAAGGTGCAATAATCAGTGTTTTATTCACACTTGCACAACATAAACAATAAACAGTCTCTTGGTGTTAAATCACACACATCCGAAATCATGAGGCAAAACAAAACAGTCCAAAAACAGGTTCCAGTCACCTGGGAGGTTTTAGGTGCAGGTTCGCACCTGGCTGTCAGTCCAGCCGCAAGGCAATCGACCTCATGCTTCCAGGCCGTCTGCACTCCTCCTTGCTTGGGCTCTTGCTTCCAGACCAGTGAGCTCCACAGCACTAACAGCAGCTCCAGGACAATCACACACCCACCTGCTGGTGCTGGCTGTGTTTTAAAGGCCCGGGAAAAACCGGCCTGGACCGTGGGGAGTAGGCACCCACCCAACTCTTTGCCTACTCCCAGTAAGAGCCGGCCCGGATTGGCTTTGCAGCCAAACTAAATACAAATGTGTCAAACAGCACTAGCTGCTGCTGACACCCAAGAAAACCCGGCTCTTACATCACCGAGGCCAGGAACCTCGGTGACACGTACCTGCCATCGACCACGGTACCTTGCACCCTCTTACACTATATATAAATGTAGTAATTACACATTTATTTTTACTGTATTTTGTGTCATACATTTCTTTTACAATTACTGAAAAATAAATATGTAATTTATACTTCGGCTGTATAGTGTATCATATACTAAAAATCCTACAAGAGATAGAATGGAAAGAGGATTACATCATAGGGACATTGGATGTAAAATCGCTATACACTATCATAGAAAATTAAAAGGGTTGTAAAGCGGCAACATTTTTTCTGGAGAAAAAGGGAAATCTGTCTTACAGACAAATTGATTTTATAGAAGAATGTATCCATTTTATTTTGGAAAAAAATTATTTTAAATACAGACAGAACTTTTATTTGCAAACATGGGGCGTGGCCATGGGGACGAGGTTCGCACCGGGATTCGCCAATTTATATGTGGGGTACTGGGAACATGACCACATATTCTGTAATGGCGGACTCCGGGCGGGCCTCGTCCTCTGGAAACGCTTCATAGATGATGTAGTGTTTATATGGGATAGGGGAGAGGAGTGTCTAAAAGAATTTTTATTAGCTATTAATAAAAAAAATTTTTATCTTGAATTCACGGCGATGTACAGTAAACAAGAAATACATTTTCTAGATCTCACTATCTTTCCGGTGGAAAATAAAATTCTGACAAAAACATACACAAAACCCACTGATTCGAACAGTTATATTTCCCAAGCCAGTTGCCATCTTCCGACGTGGCTAAACAACATCCCTAAAAGCCAATTTATGAGGCTAAGGAGAAATTGCACCAAAATAACAGATTATAATGAGGAAGCAGAAAAGCTGCAAATGAAATTTATAGCTAAAGGCTATAATAAAGATGGGATTTTACAGAAGAAAAGAAAGGTAGCTGAAATAAATAGAGAAGACCTTCTGAAGGGGAAAGATAAGGATAAGATAAAAACACAGAGAGGTATAGAACAAGAAAATCAGGATATACCACCGATCATAATACCTTATAACCAGCAAACTAACCTTTTCAAAAAAATCATTTGTAAATATTGGGATATCCTGAAGGATGATAAAATCATAGGGGAAAAAATTCATGGTAGCCCAAGATTCGTATTTAAAAAAGCAATAAATTTAGGCAGCCTGATAGCTCCCACCAATAGAGGTGCGGGATTATTACTAAATAAGAATAAAAAACACATAAAAAGAGACAACATACCGTTGGGCTTTTTTCCTTGTAAGAACTGTAGTGGATGTAGAAGCACAGAAAATAAAAAACAAATAGAATTTGAAGATACAACAGGGAAACAAAAATATAAAATTAAACAACACATTACCTGCAATACGAGTGGAGTGATTTATGTGATTAAATGTCCCTGCGGGAAATTGTATATAGGATGCACAAAAAGGATGTTGAAGGAGAGGATAGGAGAGCATGTTAATAATATAAAAAAGAAAGAAAAGGGACATCCGCTATCTAGGCATTTTAATATGAAACATGGAGGTTGCTTCAAAGGTTCTACATTTTTTGGAATTGAAATTATAGAGTATGATGAAAGAGGTGGCAGCTTTATTAAAAAGATGTCCTAACATGAAACCAAATGGATATTTAACTTAGATTCCTTATATCCAAATGGATTGAATTTAGATATAGAACTGTTTGGTTTCACATAGCCAGTTAGAAAACTTGCGATGCAGGAAGGGGTTAAGGTTATGAATGACAGCAATCTACAAATAGGAGCCAAAAAGAGGACGCACGTAATCCCTGATGAAGAGCGCTTACCAGCAAGCGCGTAGGATAGAGAGTGTACTGTTTTGTCTCCAGCTACACCCCGTAAGCTCCCAGAGTGACGTCACTCGCTCCAACGTGAGCGCGAACTTAGGGGAGCCGTTTTTTGGAGCTAGTGCCACCGGCCGGGGCATGCTCCACATACAAAGAACGCTGTACTAAGTTTAAAACCTGACCGTAATCCCGCAATTACTACATCGCAAGAGGCGGCATCTAAAGTGTCCCAAAGCAACGAGGACATAAGGTAGGCACTGTACTTTAACTACTGCACAGTTAGCACGTAAATAGCAAGGTCCTTATAAGCGCAATATCTGCATTTACATTTAGTGTACCATGTATCACTCTGCTGTATAGGAATACCTAATACTTGATAAACTACTATGAGGTTTTTCTAATACAGTTTACCATTGAGCTCCATAGCTCAGTGGTTAGTGTTCTTGCCTCTGATATGAAAGGTTGTGAGTTCGAATCCTGGTTGCAACTTTTCAGAAATAGAATTAAAATACATTGGGTGTCCCCAAGCATACTGACAATACTTCATGTTCATAGCACTGACTCCATATATGGACACAACCATATATGGAGTCAGAGCTCAGACCGGGATTCCCTCTACAGCGATCAGTGCAGTGTCACCCTGTGCGGCCCCCACCTCCCTCGCAATGCCACTGGCTATTCAATACAATGTATCTGTATAGCGCCACCAGCTGTTTGTTTGTTTTTCTTATTTCTTTGTCCTGTCCCTCCAACTGCCTCCTGAGCTGTGATAGGAAGAACATTGACACGCCCTCTTAGCTGCAGCAGAATAGACACTCCCCCTGAGATGCCAGTTTACTATAAATCTAGCAGAGCAATGAATGGGGATCCATGTGAGGTACAGGGCTGGTTCTAGCTTTGTTAGAGATCATATAGTAGATGACAACCTCTTTCTGATTCTCATTTTTTACATTAGTCATGGGATAACCCCTTTAACCACTACCCGACCGCCTAACGCAGGGATGCGTCCTGCGGGCGGCCGGGTTATTCCTCATTGACGCTCCGGCACGTCATCTCGCGAGAGGCGAGATTTCCTGTGAACGCGCGCGCTCACAGGATCGCGTCGGGAGGAAGTTTAACTACAGCCTGCGTGCGTTGGCAAGCTGTAGTAGTTAAAAAAAAATCGCATATCAGACGCTGTTTTGTTCACTGATTAACCCCCTGATCACCCCTGTCACTAATCACCCCCCTGTAAGGCTCATTTAGACGTCCGTATGTGTTTTGCGGATCCACGGATCCGTGGATCTGCTAAACACGGACACCGGCAATGTGCTTTCCGCATTTTGCGGATTCGCATATTGCCAGAACTATATAGAAAATGCCTTTTCTTGTCCGCTGAACGGAAAAAAAAAATCTCAATATAAGGAGAATATCAGAAACTTCTAATGCTGGCCATACATGTAATGATTGCGGAGACCCTTTAATGCCAGGGCAGTATAAATACCCCACGTGTAAATACCCCATTTTAGAAAGAAGACACCCCAAGGTATTCCGTGAGGGTTATGGTGAGTTCATGTAAAATTTTATTTTTTGTCACAAGTTAGTGGAATATGAGACTTTGTAAGAAAAAAAAAAAAAAGTAAATTTCCGCTAACTTGTGCCAAAAAAAAAAAAATTCTATGAACTCGCCATGCCCCTCACGGAATACCTTGGGGTGTCTTCTTTCCAAAATGGGGTCACATGTGGGGTATTTATACTGCCCTGGCATTTTAGGGGCCCTAAAGCATGAGAAGAAGTCTGGAATCCGAATGCGTAAAAATGCCCTCCTAAAAGGTACTCATTGGAATTAGGGCCCCTTTGCGCATCTTGGCTGCAAAAAAGTGGCACACATGTGGTATCGCCGTACTCAGGAGAAGTAGGGCAATGTGTTTTGGGGTGTATTTTTACATATACCCATACTGTGTGTGAGAAATATCTTTGTAAGGCCTCTTTCACACGAGCGAGTTTTCCGCGCGGGTGCAATGCGTGACGTGAACGCATAGCACCCGCACTGAATCCTGACCCATTCATTTCAATGGGTCTGTGTACATGAGCGTTGTTTTCACGCATCACTTCTGCGTTGCGTGAAAATCGCAGCATGTTCTATATTCTGCGTTTTCACACAACGCAGGCCCCATAGAAGTGAATGGGGCTGCGTGAAAAACGCATTGCATCCGCGCGCAAATGCGGGTGCGATGCGTTTTTCACTGATGGTTGCTAGGAGATGTTGTTTGTAAACCTTCAGTTTTTTATCACGCGCGTGAAAAACGCATCAAAACGCATTGCACCTGCACGGAAAAACTGAACGCAATCGCAGGCAAAACTGAATGGCTTTGCCTGCGAAATCACACAGTTTTAACTGAACGCATCCGGACCTAATCCGGACACGCTCGTGTGAGAGAGGCCTTACAGAGATATTTCTCACACCCAGCATGGGTATATGTAAAAACACACCCCAAAACACATTGCCCTACTTCTCCTGAGTACGGCGATACCACATGAGTGACACTTTTTTGCAGCCAAGATGCGCAAAGGGGCCGAAAGTCCAACGAGTACCTTTTAGGAGGGCATTTTTACGCATTTGGATAGAAGATTTATTTTTTTGGCACCAGTTAGCAGAAATTGTTTTTTCTTTTTTTTTTTTTCCCACTAAGTCTCATATTCCACTAACTTGTGACAAAAAATAAAATTTTACATGAACTCAACATACCCCTCACGGAATACCTTGGGGTGTCTTCTTTGTAAAATGGGGTCACTTATGGGGTATTTATACTGCCCTGGCATTTTAGGGGCCCCTAATGCGTGAGAAGAAGTCTGGAATCCAAATGCGTAAAAATGCCCTGTGAAATCCTAAGGCCCCTTTCACACGGGCGAGTTTTCCGCGCGGGTGCAATGCGTGAGGAGGACGCATTGCACCCGCACTGAATCCGGACCCATTCATTTCTATGGGGCTGTGCACATGAGCGGTGATTTTCACGCATCACTTCTGCGTTGCGTGAGAATCGCAGCATGCTCTATATTGTGTGTTTTTCACGCAACGCAGGCCCTATAGAAGTGAATGGGGCTGCGGTGAAAATCGCAAGCATCCGCAAGCAAGTGCGGATGCAGTGCGATTTTCCCCGCATGGTTGCTTAGCAACGGGACCAGATCTTTAACATGGTTATAAGGGGAAATAATAGCACTCTTAACCGCTACAGGACCGCCTAACGCAGGGATGCGTCCTGCGGGCGGCCCTGTAGCTCTGATACGACGCATCGGCGCGTCATCTCGCGAGACGCGAGATGGCGCGAGGACGCTGCTCGCACATGCGCAATGCGCGCCATCGGCGCGCTCGCATGTAGTTATACTACAGCCTGCCAGCGCCGATCGATGCGCTGGCAGGCTGTATATGGCAGAAAAATCGCAGATCAGGCGTTGTTCTGTGAACAGCGTCTGATCTGCTGCTACCGCTTCTCTGGTGGTCCCTTTGCTTGGGACCACCAGAGAAAAATATCAAAGTGCACCAATCACCACACAACCCCCCACCCACCACCCCCTGTCACTGATTAACCCCTGATCTCCCATGTCACCCCCTGATCTCCCATGTCACCCCCTGATCACCCCCTGTCACCCCCTGTCACTGATCACCCCTGTAAGGCTCATTCAGATGTCCGCATGTGTTTTGCGGATCCACGGATCCGCAAATCCGCGGATCCATAAACTACGGACACCAGCAATGTGCTTTCCGCATTTTGCGGATCCGCACATTGCCAGAACTATATGAAAATGCCTTTTCTTGTCCGCAATTGCGGACAAGAATAGGACATGTTCTATACTTTGCGGATCTCAATTACGGATCCGCAATTACGGATCCAGCGGGACAAAGTCTGTCCCCATAGAATTGAATGTATCCACAATTCTGTTCCGCAAAATTTTGCGGAACAGAATTGTGACACTATGAATGAGGCCTTAGGGTCCCTTAGCGATCGCAGCTTTATAGCTTTTCCCTCTTTTTTTGCACATTTTTAGAGATTTTTCATCCACATTGATCAATGTGAATGGAAAAATCTGTGACGTTCATTTTTTTCTTTCAGCGCAGAGGCTGAACGGAAAAAAAATTCTCATTACCCATTATGGTCAATATAAGGAGAATCGCAAAAACTCCTAATTCTGGCCATACGTGTAATGATTGCGGAGACCCCTAAAATGCCAGGGCAGTACAAAAACCTCACAAGTGACCCCATTTTAGAAAGAAGACACCCCAAGGTATTCCGTGAGGGGTATGGCGAGTTCATGCAAAATTTTATTTTTGTCACAAGTTAGTGGAATGTGAGACTGTAAAAAAAAAAAAAAAAATACCATTTCCGCTAACTTGTGCCAAATTTTTTTTTCTGTAAACTCGCCATGCCCCTCACGGAATACCTTGGGGTGTCTTCTTTCCACAATGGGGTCACATGTGGGGTATTTATACTGCCCTGGCATTTTAGGGGTCCTAAAGCGTGAAAATCCAAATGCGTAAAAATGTCCTGTGAAATCCTAAAGGTACTCATTGGTTTTAGGGCCCCTTTGCGCATCTTGGCTGCAAAAAAGTGTCACTCATGTGGTATCGCCGTACTCAGGAGAAGTAGGGCAATGTGTTTTGGGGTGTATTTTTATATATACCCATACTTTGTGTGAGAAATATCGCTGTAAACGACAACTTTTTAAAATTTTTATTCAAAGTTGTCAATTTACAGAGATATTTCTCTCACCTAGCATGGGTATATGTAAAATACACCCCAAACACATTGCCCTACTTCTCCTGAGTGCGGCGATACCACATGAGTGACACTTTTTGCAGCCAAGATGCGCAAAGGGCCCTAAATCAATGAGTACCTTTTAGGAGGGCATTTTACGCATTTTTCTTCTCACGCTTTAGGGCCCCTAAAATGCCAGGGCAGTATAAATACCCCACATGTGACCCCATTTTGGAAGAAGACACCTCAAGGTATTCGCTGAGGGCATAATGAGTCCATGAAAAATTAAACTTTTTGTCAAAAGTTAGCGGAAGGGAGACTTTGTGAGAAAAACAATAAAAAATCAATTTCCACTAACTTGTGCCAAAAAAATCTTCTATGAACTCGCCATGCCCCTCACGGAATACCTTGGGGTGTCTTCTTCCAAAATGGAGTCACATATATTTTACATATACCCATACTGGGTGAGAGAAATATCTCTGTAAATTGACAACTTTGAATAAAAAATTTAAAAAGTTGTCGTTTACAGCGATATTTCTCACACGCAGCATGGGTATATGTAAAAATACACCCCAAACCACATTGCCCCACTTCTCCTGAGTACGGCGATACCACATGTGTGACACTTTTTGCAGCCAAGATGCGCAAAGGGGCCCTAAAACCAATGAGTACCTTTAGGATTTCACAGGCCATTTTTATGCATTTAGATTCTCACACTTTAGGGGCCCCTAAAATGCCAGGTGAGTATAAATACCCCACATGTGACCCCATTTTGGAAAGAAGACACCCCTAGGTATTCTGTGAGGGGCATGGTGAGTCCACAGAATTTTTATTTTTGGCACAAGTCAGCGGAAATTGTTTTTTTGTTTTTTTAATTTTGTTTTTACAAAGTCTCATATTCCACTAACTTGTGACAAAAATAAAATTTTACATGAACTCACCATACCCTCACAGAATACCTTGGGGTGTCTTCTTTCCAAAATGGGGTCACATGTGGGGTATTTATACTGCCCTGGCATTTTAGGGGCCCCTAAAGCGTGAGAAGAAGTCTGGAATCCAAATGCGTAAAAATGCCCTGTGAAATCCTAAAGGTACTCATTGGATTTAGGGCCTTTGCGCATGGCTGCAAAAGTGGCACACATGTGTATCGCCGTACTCAGGAGAAGTAGGGCAATGTGTTTTGGGGTGTATTTTTACATATACCCATGCTGGGTGAGAGAAATATCTCTGTAAATGACAACTTTTAAAATTTTTTATACAAAGTTGACAATTTACAGAGATATTTCTCTCACCCAACATGGGTGTATGTAAAAATACACCCCAAAACACATTGCCCTACTTCTCCTGAGTACGGCGATACCACATGTGTGCCACTTTTTTGCAGCCTAGGTGCATAAAGGGGTGTAAAGTCCAATGAGTACCTTTAGGTTTTACAGGGTTGCATACAATTTAGCCCCGCCCAAAATGGCAGAACAGTAAACACACCCCACAAATGACCCCATTTCGGAAAGTAGACACCCCAAGGTATTCACTGAGGGGCATAGTGAGTCCGTGGGAGATTTTATCTTTTTTTGCCAGAAGTTAGCAGAAATGGAAACTTTATTATTATTTTTTCCTCAGAAAGTGTCATTTTCCGCTATGGGTGGGTTCACACTAGCGTTGGTTTCCGTTATGGCCTTCTGTTATAACGGAACATAACGGAATCCATAAGACGGAAGGATGGATCCGTTCTTATGCCCATAGACTTCAATTAGGACGGAATGCAAAACGGAAGCCTTTAAAAGGCATTCCGTTTGCTTTCCGTCATAATACAAGTCTATGGGAAAGTACAATGGATCCGTCTGGGTCTTGTTATGCAAGACGGAAAACAAAGTCTAGTGGACAGGACTTTGTTTTCCGTCTTGAATAACGGGACCTAGACGGATCCGTTATGCTTTCCCATAGACTTGTATTATGACGGAAGCAAACGGAATGCCTTTAAAGGCTTCCGTTTACATTCTGTCTGGGCATTCCGTTATTTTCCGTTATAACCATGTTATAGCGGAGCAATAACGGATGCCTAACGCTAGTGTGAACCCACCCAAACTTGTGAAAAAAATGAAATGATACATGAACTCACCATGCCCCTCCGTGAATACTTTGGGGTGTCTTCTTTCTAAAATGGTGTCATTTGGGGGTATTTATACTATCCTGACATTCTAGCACCTGAAGAAACATGACAGGTGCTCAGAAAGTCAGAGCTGCTTCAAAATGCCGAAATTCACTTTTTGCACCATAGTTTGTAAACGCTATAACTTTTACCCAAACCAATAAATATACACTTATTGCATTTTTTCATCAAAGACATGTAGAACAATAAATTTTAAGAAAAATTTATATAGAAATGTAGTTTTTTGAATAATTTTACAACAGAAAGTGAAAAATGTCATTTTTTGCAAAAATTTCGGTAATTTTTATTAATATCAAAAAAGTAAAAATGTCAGCAGCAATGAAATACCACCAAATGAAAGCTCTATTAGTGAGAAGAAAAGGAGGTAAAATTCATTTGGGTGGTAAGTTGCATGACGGAGCAATAAACGGTGAAAGTAGTGTAGTGCGGAATTGTAAAAAGTGGCCTGGTCATTAAGGGGGTTTAAAGCTAGGGGGGCTGAAGTGGTTAAGTAAAACAACTGATTACCTCTGACATATGCCCTCTGTGTCTTCTGCCATGGCAGGTGTGATAAGCTGTCGAGGTACATATAAGGGTACTTTCACACTAGCGTTTTGGATTCCGTTTGTGGGATCCGTTTCAGAGCTCTCACAAACGGTCCAAAACGGATCAGTTAAGCCCCAATGCATTCTGAATGGATCAGTTCGGCTCCGTTCCGCTTCTCACGGACACCAAAACGCAGCATGCAGCATTTTGGTGTCCGTCTGAAGAGGCGGAGCCTAACGGATCCGTTTTTAATTACAATGTAAGTCAATGGGGACGGATCCGTCTTCAATGACACAATATGGTGCATTTGAAAACTGATCCGTTCCCCATTGACTTTCAATGTAATTCAAAACGGATCCGTTTTGGACTTTGTCATTTTTCTTTTAACTAATGCTAACTGATCCGTTCTGAACGGATACAAACGTTTGCATTATAGGTGCGGATCCGTCTGTGCAAATAAACAGACTGATCCGCACCAACGCAAGTGTGAAAGTATCCTAAGACTGTCCTGTGATCCTTCTTTGCCTTGTACTCGCTGCTAACTGTTGGCCAAAATGTCTCGTGCACATTGTTAACTAAGCTGGAGTGCTGGTACTGTAACTGGGATGCTCTGACTAGGTGAATCTTTTTTTTTTTTATATTATAGCACCGAATTACGAAAACGCCAGCATCTAAAAAACCTTCAGCTAACATTTGGGGGCTGTGGTCTATACCGCGAACACAACACTAAAAACCTATGTGTGAAAGCATCCTTTTTTAATGTTGCATAGACTGTTGGAGTGCACACGCTAATTTGCACATCTTCTCTTTCAGGACTTCTACAGCTGTGGCACATGGATGTTACTGCTATGCCATCATCCGTTCGCTTCCAGTCACTGTTTACATTCTTCTGGTAACGGGTCTCCGTTACCATTTGTTCATTTGGAGTGTCTTTTCTCCTAAGCTGCTTTATGAAGTGATACATGTAGTCATCTCAGCTGGGGTTTGTGTGATGTTTACTGTTGCAGATAAGAACCATGTAGCAAAAAGTGAACTATGAGTAGTGTTACAGTAATATTTTGTTGACCTTTAAAGGGGTTTTCCGAGATCTTAATTCTGATGACCCATCCCTAGGATAGGTCATCACTATCTGATCAGTGGGGTCCAACACCTCGTAAACCCTGCAAATCAGCTGTTTGTTTTCTCGCAGCTTTCCCTAGGCTAGTGACGACACATTCATGTGTCACGTGGCCTAGGCACAGTTCAGTCCTATTAGAGTGAATGGGGGTGAGCTCAATACCAAGCACAGCCGCTATACAATGTACGACTTGGTAAGCTGTGGCACTCACATGAGCGCCGGTGCCTATCTCAAACAGCTGATCGGTGGGTGTCCGATGTCTCGAACCCCCACTGATCAAATACTGATGACCTGTCCTGAGGCTTGGTCATCAGTATCAAAATCTCAGAAAACCCTTTAAAAGGTGTTCTCCGGGAATGATTTAAAATAGCTGCTAGCAATGTGTCCTTAAGTGAAGCAGGACTGGTTGGCACTACTTGCAGGGTTGCCTGAAGGGACGGGCCTCAATACATACTACACAGCTTTACAGTAATGATGTGATCCTGCCTACGATATGCCATTATGTCTGAATAGTCTGACAAGAAAACTCACCAATGTGTAGTGCGGCCCTGCATGTGGAAACAACCAGTCCTGCTCAGATTCTGTGACAGGTTGCTGCCGGCCATTTTAAATCATTTCTAGATTACCCCTTGACATTTTTAGGTCCAAAATTCTGTGCTGATTAGCTCTGTTTTTGCTAGAGTGCTCTATGGAGACTTACTGCAAGTACTCCAGGGTATGGAGACTTGGCAAAGCTCGATGAGAAAATCAAGATCCAAGTCAAAATCCGACTTTCCAACTTCCAATAGGTGACGCTGGTGAGATACTGCTCTTTCTTCTGAGATACCTCTTTGCATATTCGTTTCCCATGAAGCATCACCAATAAGTCTCCATACCATGGAGTACTTCCAGTATGTCTCCATATAGGACTGATCTCTTTAACCCCTTAAGGACCCATGACGTATGGGTACGTCATGGGTCCGATCCCTAAGTATGGCGCCCGCTCCTGCCCTCTGTGGGCGCGATCGCTGCGAGGGTCCGGCTGTTTCCTGTAGCTGACCCCGCGGCTAATGATCGCGGCCGGCAGCGATGCCGATCGCAATCATTTAACCCACGCAGATGCCGTGGTCAATCCTGACCACGGCATCTGCGCATAACCGACAGTAAAACTTTCGGCAGCTCTCAGCTCCCCTAGTGGTGATCGGAGAATCGGAGCGCTGTGAGGATAGCCTCAAGCCTTTCATTCAGCATGAGGCTATCACTTACTATTTCCTATGGAGCCCTTGTTAGCAATAGGGCTTCATAGGAAAGTAGTAAAATCCTCATAAACTCCAATACAAGTGTATTGGAGTTTATGTTAAAGCAATCAGATGACTGATTTATATAGGTCCCTATGGGACCTATATAACAGTGTAAAGAAAAATAAAAGAAATAAAAAAATAAAAAATAAATAAAAAAACCTAAAAATTCAAATCACCCCCTTTCCCCAAAATTAAAATAAAATAATAATTTTTTTTAAAAATACACATCATGGAGTGTCATAATGTGCAAACGCCCGTGGTATAAAAATATAAAAATATATTCCCCATACGGTAAACAGAAAAACGGAAAAAGCGCCCAAATGGCGGATTCGCCATTTTAGAGCGCTTCATTTCCTCAAAAAAATTAAATAAAAGTGATCAAAAGTCCTACACACCCCATAATGGTATCAACTAAAAGTTCAGATCGCCCATAAAAAATAAGCCCCATACAATGCCATACACTTAATTACAAAAAAGTTATAGGGGTCAAAATATGGCGACAAAAATAAAAAATAAAAAATTTCCCACTTTTGAATTTTTTCACTATCAAAAGCATAAGAAAATCTATACATATTGGGTATCGCCGGATTCGTACTGACCTGTAGAATAAAACTAAATGGTCAGTTTTATCACACATCAAACGTCGTAATTTAAAAACCCGTAAAATTGTGGTAGAATTGTTTTTTTTTTGCAATTTCACCCCATTTGGAATTTTTTTCCCGCTTCCCACTACATCGTATGCAATATTAAATGGTGGCGTTGGAAAGTACAACTTGTCCCGCAAAAATAAAGCCCTCATATGGCCATGTGAACGTAAAAATAAAAAAGTTATGGCTCTCGGAAGGCATGGAGCGCAAAACGAAAATGCAAAAATGAAAAAACCCCGAGTCCTTAAAGGGTTAAGGAGATAAATCACCCTGCCTAAGCCGCTTCCACGGCATCGCACTAAGCTAGCCAGAATCCCACTCCATACTCATGAGGGACAAGCAAACCTAGCTATTTTGCATTGTAAGATTGCAAGGCTTGTTGGTAATAGGATCTTGACTCATAGGGAGCCACTTTCAGTAGGTGGCGCTGGAAAATAGTTCTTTCTTAGAAGATACCTCTTGCACATGCTAAAGTACTCAAAATCCTCTGCATAGTTATGCTGGCTACTTGCGTGTGCCACTAGAGCAAGATGAAGGTTACTGCATACTGTTGCCATTTAAAGGGATTGTTTGAAAAAAGGATCCAGCATGGGTCAAAAATAAGAAATAAGTATTGCTCACCTCACCGATCCTCCACTACTGTCATTGGTCTTCTGGTTTGAGTTGCTCTCTGCTTTCTGGTCCCAACTCAATACACAGTAAGAGGCTGTAAAAACCCAGTCAGCTAATCACTGGCCGCAACAGAACAGTGACTTGTCTCAGCCAGTGATTGACTGGGCAGGCATTTGCAGCCATGTCCCATGTATTTAGCCTGGACCAGGAAATATAAGAGGGGGGGGGGGTTATTAGTGGGATAAGTCATGCTTAATTTTGTTTTTTACTCATTCTGGCACTTTAAAAAAATATATATATTCCCAGGACAATTCAGAGTATATACAGTAAACTCCTAGTAAAGTTCCAGTCTAGTGGCAGCTGCTTATGTAGGGGATTGAGAGCCCTGTAATAGAAAAACAGCTCTGACCACTATAAAGATATAACGAAAAATTAATCAGCATACAATTTTGGACCTTTTAAGGTAAACAATCGTGTTAAAGAGTGCACATTCTCTTAACAGCAGATCTCCAGGTAGAATGTAAAGCATAGTAAAATACCATGACCTTACAGTCTGGTCTAACAGGTTTACGAGTGTATTACTTACTAGTTACCGTGATCTGTGTGCTCCAGGGCCAAATTTGTGTGCCTTTTTATCAGGGCTGTGGAGTCGGAGTCGAGGAGTCGGAGGCAATTTTGGGTACCTGGAGTCGGAGTCGGCAAAAAATGGACCGACTCCGACTCCGACTCCTACTAGATTTAAATTGGAATAAAAAAAAATTGGAATAAAAAAAAAGCAAGTTTAAATGTCCCAATTCAGATAAAGTTATAATTAATTACTTCTCTACTGTAAGAATAAAGGCCAATGCATGCAGTGCGTCACGTTACCGCTAAACAAAGACGTTAAGTGACCGTGAAGAAGCATGCTTTTCATATGCTTTACTATGCAGTTAAAGGGACACTGACAGGCTGATATATCTGCTGGTATTCATCAGAGGATTAGGAATACAACTAGACGACTGTTACCCCCAGTTGAGGTTTACTTGTGTTTAAAAACGTTTTAATCAATATGCAAATTCTCTACCTTTGTGCCCAAGGGGCAGGCGCACATGTAGAGTACTGGCAGCACTAGACAGGACTAGGTAGCGAGGAGGAAGAGAGAAAGCTGGCACAGCCTCAGCATAGCCAGACAAGGCTGCTGCCAGCACTCTACACGTGCGCCTGCGCAGGAATTCAGCGTTCGGCTAGCCTGAAAAAAAGGCCAGTGCAGTGAATAATACGAGGGGAACAGCGCTGGGAAGCTGTACTCGGGCGCGGCTGGGCACAAAGCCGCAGGAGGCGCTGCCCCATTGGGCACAAAGATAGTGAATTTGCATACAGATTAAAATGTTTTTAAACACAAGTACAGCTTAACTGGGGTAACATTAGTATAGTTTTATTCCTAATTCTCTGATGAATACCAGTATATATATATCTTTAGCTGGAAAATCAGCCTGTCAGTGTCCCTTTAAGGAGCGGCAATACTTACACTTTCCATTGTCTTGTGGTCTGCTGTTACAGGGAACCCATGGTTATCCTCGCCTCTCACTGATAACTGATTAAGGACTGGAGACACTTGTATAAGTGAAGGGAATGGATAGTCAATAGTTCAAGACTGAAGCTGTAAACCATTTGAAAAACTGCTATCATTCAGCTAAGGCTATAAAACATGTAAACTCAGATTGTTAGCTTAAATTTTAAACACGACTATGGGATTCTACTAGGAAAATCATGTTTTAAAATAAATGCCCCTTCCCCTGCCCCTTCCTGGATCCTCCCACTGCTCTATCTTCAGCAGAAGATCAGCACACAAAGGAGAAGGCAGCAGCTTCTGCTCAACTACCTCTCTGTGCTAGAGAACATTAGAAGAACTTGGTGGAACAGCTTTGTATTTGCATATTAAATACAGAGGAGTCGGAGTCGAGGAGTCGGAGTCGGAAGTTTCAAAATCTGAGGAGTCGGAGTCGGACAATTTATCTACCGACTCCACAGCCCTGCTTTTTATAGCATGTGCCCAGCTTCACACCTCAAGTTTGGGCATAGAGGTATCTTTTACATCCCAGCCTAATAAAAAAATACTTTAACCCCCTTCCCAACTTTTGATGTACATGCAGTGTAGTTAAAGTCCCATAGTGGGATTAAAATGAAAAAGGTTTAACAAAAAAAAAACTCAACATCCCCCAAAAAATAAAAACCAAAAATAGATATTGCTTTATCTGTAACGACTTGGACTATAAAGTTTTTTATTTTGTTTTTTTTTAACTCGCATGGAAACAAATGAAAAACTACTGTATGTCAGAACTGCTGTTTTTGCTTATCTAACCTATCAAAAAAAAATAAAAAGCAATCAAAAAGATGTGTGTGCCCCCAAATGGTACTAATTAAGGGCTCATGCACATGACTGTTGGATGTTTTGCAGTCCACAAATTGTTGATCTGCAAAACACAGATACCGGAATGGCCAGCCCCTAATGGAACAGTCCTATCCTTGTCCGTAATGCTAACAATAATAGAACGTTCTCTTTTTTTTTTCCTCTCAGAACAGCCATGCGGATATACAGACACAGAATGCACATGGGAATAATTTCTGGGTCTTTTTCATCCTACTTTAAGCGTATTAGTTCCACTTACAGAGCAAAAAATAACGGGAACGGACACGGAAAAATAAGTTTGTGTGCATGAGCCCTAAAACCAACGTTTTTTAAATATCATATGTACCCCCAAATGATGTCCTAAATACTGCACAGTGAACACAATAAAAATGGTATTGTAGAAAAAGCTCATTCTGCAAAAACAAGCATTCATAGAATCGTAGACATAAAAATTAAAATTTACAGCTCTCAGAAGGTTGGGATGAGAAAACAAAAATCATTGCTTAAAGAGTAACTAAACCTTTTGAATGACATTTTAATATGATGTCCCTAATGCCCTAAAAACTTTTTCCAATATACTTTATTAATTTAGTATTTTTCCTACCTAAAGCACACTATCCACTGTGCGCTTAACTCAGTTCTCCGTACACCGCTCACATGGGTACACTGTACTCATGTACTATGCCAGGATTAGCAAAGCGGGCTCCTGCTTCTGCCTGCTCCGCTAAGCTAAGAGCTGAAATGCCGCTCAGCTAATCCAGCCATAGTACATGGGTAAAGAGTACCCATGTGCTATGCCCGAATTTAGTAATCCTCTGGGGAAACGGACAGGAGCTCCTGCCCATACTCACAGCGCTGCTGCTGCTGCCCATTCATAATTTTCATAACGCGTACTCCGTACACCAGTGAGCTGTCAGCGGTGTACCGAGAACAGATTTTTAAGCGCACAGTGAATGGAGCACTTTAGGTAGGGAAAATACTGAGAAAAATACAGAATTGATAAATAAAGTATATTGGAATTTTTTTTTTAGGACATTAGGGACATCATATTAAAATTTTATTCAAAGTTTTAGTTACTCTTTAATAAAAGCCAAAAGGGGGTTAAGCATGTCTGCCAGTGATCTTCCTTTGAATAGTATGACAAGCTGTGCTTTTAAAGGCAGTGTCAGATGAATACCAAGAATATGTGCTTTTGTCATATATTTGGCCGATAGAAACATACTGTTATATACTTTTTTTTTTTTTTTTATAATCTGCCCATAAACGTGTTGAATAAGGTTCAACATTGTTTGCTGATTAATTTTATAATGAATCTTATGGTTTCTTTCACACAAATTTATTTTATTTTTTTCAAAACCAGTTTTTTGCAGCATTTTGTGTGGCATTTTTAATTTTTTTTTTAATGGTAATGATTTAAACTGGCCTATTTTCTGACTTTTTCAACTCCTGTAGAGATGCCCTTTGGAAAAGCGCCAGAAAAATGCTATAGTAAAAGATCACAAACTGTACACGTCCAAATGTAACCCAAAAAATGCATCATCATGCCCTATAGATTTTAGTAAAGCGCTAGAGCTGTTTAAGAAAGGGTGAGGGTATCTGTCACTAGGTCATGATGCCCTTAAAGAGGACTTGCCACCTCTCCTGACAGGTCCTTTTAGTAACTAATTCCATTCCCCTGAAATAACTATTCTTTCCATATAACACTATGTTGTGACGTTATTCCAATTGGACGTGTGTAACTGGCAGCGGTGTCAGTCTGTGCAAACACTTGGGGATTTATGCATAAACGTCTAATTGGAATAATAGAGGAATGGCACAACATAGTCATAGTAGTTGATCTAATTGATGCTCCAGAATGGTAATTTTAGTAAAAAAATAGTATTCTACATTAAAGTGGTCCTCTGGGAAAGAAAAACTCATGAAGATACTAAAAAACATGTTATTGTAAATAAACTCTTAAATGCCTTTAACCACTTGCCGCCACGCTAACGCCGCGGCGGCTCTCTCAGGTCTCAGTCACGCCTATCGGCGTCATCTCGTGAGACCTGAGATTTCGCATGAACGCGCGAGTTCATGTGATCGGAGCCGGGACAACTGAAACTACAGCCTGCCAGCGCTGATCATGCGCTGGCAGGCTGTAGATGCGGAAAAAAAACGCATTTAAATCGCATATTAGACGCTGTTTTGTAAACAGCGTCTGATATGCCTGCTGTCTGCTCGTCTGGTGGTCCCTTTGTTTGGGACCACCAGAAACAGGTAAGTGCAATCACTACACACCCCCTCCCCCCATCACTGATTAACCCCTGATCACCCATGTCACCCCCTGATCACCCCCCACAGGCTCATTCAGACGTCCGTATGTGTTTTGCGGATCCATGGATCTGCGGATCCATGGATCTACGGATCCGCAAAATATGGACACCGGCAATGTGCTTTCCGCATTTTGCAGATCCGCATGCCAGAACTATATAGAAAATGCTTTTTCTTGTCCGCAATTGCGGACAAGAATAGAGACATATTCTATATTTTTGCGGAACGGAAGTGCAGACCCGGAGCGCGGATCCGTAATTCCGGATCCGAGCGGGACAAAGTCTGTCCCCATAGAAATGAATGGGTCCGCAATTCCGTTCCGCAAACAGAATTGCGGACGTGTGAATGGGGCATAAGGGTCCCTTATCACCGCCAGTTAGCTAGCTACTTGTTAGGTAGTTAGCGCCCAGCCCACCGCACCGCAGTCACTGATTTTGGCAGAGATTTTTTCATCCACATTGATCGATGCGAATGAAAAAATCTGTGCCGTTCATTTTATTTTATTTTTCAGCCCAGAGGCTGAACGGAAAAAATCTCATTACCCGTATGCTCAATATAAGGAGAATCGCAGAAACTCCTAATGCTGGCCATACGTGTAATGATTGCGGAGACCCTCAAATGCCAGGACAGTATAAATACCCCACATGTGACCCCATTTTAGAAAGAAGACACCCCAAGGTATTCCGTGAGGGGTATGGTGAGTTCATGTAAAATTTTATTTTTGTCACAAGTTAGTGGAATATGAGACTTTGTAAAAAAATATATATATATATCAATTTCCGCTAACTTGTGCCAAAAATTTTTTTCTGTGAACTCGCCATGCCCCTCACGGAATACCTTGAGGTGTCTTCTTTCCAAAATGGGGTCACATGTGAGTATTATACTGCCCTGGCATTTAGGAGTCCTAAAGCGTGAGAATCCAAATGCGTAAAAATGCCCTGTGAAATCCTAAAGGTACTCATTGGATTTAGGGCCCCTTTGCGCATCTTGGCTGCAAAAAGTGTCACACATGTGGTATCGCCGTACTCAGGAGAAGTAGGGCAATGTGTTTTGGGGTGTATTTTTATATATACCCATACTTTGTGTGAAATATCGCTGTAAGCGACAACTTTTTAAATTTTTTATTCAAAGTTGTCAATTTACAGAGATATTTCTCTCACCTAACATGGTATATGTAAAAATACACCCCAAAACACATTGCCCTACTTCTCCTAGTCGACGATACCATAAGTGACACTTTTTGCAGCCTAAGTGTGCAAAGGGCCCAAATTCAACAGTACCTTTAGCTTTACATGGCTGCTCACAATTAGCCCCACCCAAAATGCCAGAACAGTACAAACACCCCACAAATGACCCCATTTTGGAAGAAGACACCCCAAGGTATTCGCTGAGGGGCATAGTGAGTCCATGAAAAATTTAACTTTTTGTCAAAAGTTAGCGGAAAGGAGACTTTGTGAGAAAAACATATAAAAATCAATTTCCGCTAACTTGTGCCAAAAAAAATCTTCTGTGAACTCGCCATGCCCCTCACGGAATACCTAGTGGTGTCTTCTTTCCAAAATGAGGTCACATGTGGTATTTATACTGCCCTGGCATTTAGGGAGCCCTAAGCGTGAGAAGACAAATGCGTAAAAATGCCCGAAATCCTAAAGGTACTCATTGGAATTAGGGCCCCTTTGCGCATCTTGGCTGCAAAAAGTGTCACACATGTGGTATCGCCGTACTCAGGAGAAGTAGGGCAATGTGTTTTGGGGTGTATTTTTATATATACCCATACTTTGTGTGAGAAATATCGCTGTAAGCGACAACTTTTTAAATTTTTTTATACAAAGTTGTCAATTTACAGAGATATTACTCTCACCCAACATGGTTATATGTAAAATACACCCCAAAACACATTGCCCTACTTCTCTGAGTCCGGCGATACCATATAGTGACACTTTTGCAGCCTAAGTGCGCAAAGGGACCAAATTCCAACGAGTACCTTTAGCTTTACATGGCTGCTCACAATTTAGCCCCACCCAAAATGCCAGAACAGTACAAACACCCCACAAATGACCCCATTTTGGAAAGAAGACACCCAAGGTATTCGCTGAGGGGCATGGTGAGTCCATGAAAAATTTAACTTTTTGTCAAAAGTTAGCGGAAAGGGAGACTTTGTGAGAAAAACAATAAAAATCAATTTCCGCTAACTTGTGCCAAAAAAAATCTTCTGTGAACTCACCATGCCCCTCACGGAATACCTTGGGGTGTCTTCTTTCCAAAATGGGGTCACATGTGGGGTATTTATACTGCCCTGGCATTTTAGGGGCCCTAAAGCGTGAGAAGAAAAATGCGTAAAAATGCCCTCCTAAAGGTACTCATTAGAATTAGGGCCCCTTTGCGCACCCAGGCAGCAAAAAGTGTCACTCATGTGGTATCGCCGTACTCAGGAGAAGTAGGGCAATGTGTTTTGGGGTGTATTTTTATATATACCCATACTTTGTGTGAGAAATATCGCTGTAAATGACAACTTTTTAATTTTTTTATACAAAGTTGACAATTTACAGAGATATTTCTCTCACCCAGCATGGGTATATGTAAAATGCACCCCAAAACACATTGCCCTACTTCTCCTGAGTACGGCGATACCACATATGTGACACTTTGCAGCTAAGATGCGTAAAGGGCCCAAATTCCAACGAGTACCTTTAGCTTTTACATGGCTGCTCACAATTTAGCCCTGCCCAAAATGCCAGAGCAGTAAACACACCCCACAAATGACCCCATTTCGGAAAGTAGACACCCCAAGGTATTCACTGAGGGCATAGTGAGTCCGTCTGAGATTTTATTTTTTTGCCAGAAGTTAGCAGAAATGGAAACTTTATTATTTTTTTTCCTCAGAAGTGTCATTTTCCGCTAACTTGTGAAAAAAATGAAATGATACATGAACTCACCATGCCCCTCCGTGAATACTTTGGGGTGTCTTCTATCTAAAATGGTGTGATTTGGGGGTATTTATACTATCCTGACATTCTAGCACCTGAAGAAACATGACAGGTGCTCAGAAAGTCAGAGCTGCTTCAAAATGCAGAAATTCACTTTTTGCACCATAGTTTGTAAACGCTATAACTTTTACCCAAACCAATAAATATACACTTATTGGATTTTTTTATCAAAGACATGTAGAACAATAAATTTTGTGAAAAATTTATATAGAAATGTAGTTTTTGAAAAAATTTTACAACAGAAAGTGAAAAATGTCATTTTTTTGCAAAAATGTCGTTACATTTTTATTAATAGCAAAAAAAGTAAAAATGTCAGCAGCAATGAAATACCACCAAATGAAAGCTCTATTAGTGAGAAGAAAAGGAGGTAAAATTAATTTGGGTGGTAAGTTGTATGACCGAGCAATAAACGGTGAAAGTAGTGTAGTGCGGATTTGTAAAAAAGGGCCTGGTCACTAGGGGGGTATAAACCTGTGGTCTTCAAGTGGTTAATTATTTATGATTATTTTGTCAAGAGGGGCCTGGATGTATTTCTGGAGTGTAATAATATTACAGTCTACAGCTACTAGAGATGGGTCGTTGATCCAGGGAGTTATTCTAAATGCCTGTTTGGAGTCAGGAAGGAATTTTTTCCCCTTAAGTGGGGAAACTTGGCTTCTGCCTCACAGGGGTTTTTTGCCTTTCTCTTGATCCACTTGTAGGAAACAGGCCGAACTGGATGGACAGATGTCCTTTTTCGGTCTTATATACTATGTTACTAGTGGAGGAATTAAAATGGCCAATTCCTGGACATGACTGCCTGTTTGAGAATGCCGAGCAGACGCGCTATATAGACTCCAGTCTCTATGTGCAGATGCCAGCTACGGTATAACCCTGGGTTCACACCTGAGCGTTTCTGAGATGCGCGTATTACAGCGCGTTTTTGCAAATAGGAAACGCGCGTCATACGCGCGTTCGTGACTCTGGAGACCAATTGAAAAAGGCATATCTACACTTTAACGCGTGTTTTACGTGCGTTCCCATTAAAGTCTATGGGTGCAAACGCGCGACAAAACGCCCCAAAGAAGCTCAAGAACTTCTTTGAGCGTAGGGCGTTTTACAGCGCGTTCAAAAGCGCTGTAAAACGCCCAGGTGAGAACCATGCCCATAGGGAAACATGAGTTTTCTCCTGTTGAGCGTTTTACAGCGCGTAGGAACGCGCTGTAAAACGCACAAGTGTGAACTGAGGGTAAGTGCTCAGCTGTGTCGTGTGCTTCGGATCTCTCCTCACCTCGTGCTCGCAGGCTGAAGTGTAGGAATTAGGATCAGACCAGACAGTGTCATCAGAAAACACTTTATCTTGTGTGTTCAAGGTAAGGTGACAGATAAGCACTTACCTCAGCTGTCATCTGCACATAACCTAGAGCTTTACAGTGCTGATGCAGGCAGAGACCAGAGTTTACATTGGGCTCCTGCTCTGCATTCTCACACAGGCCTTCCTGCAGTGTCATTAGGAGGGCGGATTACATGTCCAGGATTTTTACAGCAGCCATTTTAATTTCTTCACGGACTGACCCCTAGACAAAATAAGCCACTATAAATAAAAGCATTCAGGAGTTTATTTATTATACGTTTTGTTTTATTTTATCTTTCCCAGAGAACCCCTTTAAACTGACCTGTCAAGAGGTGACAGGTCCTGTTTATGACCACCCATGTGACCACCTGTTTTTATCTCTGAAACTACATTTCCCAGTAGCACTCTTCCGTGCAGGAGAAGTTTGCCCTGCACATTGTACATTGCTTGATGCTGCACAGCGCCCAGTATATGTAATGCATGCAGCAAATCTTTGCATGCTTGTTCGGAAAGAATCAGGACTACTTCAGGACGTAACTATTAGTCACTATCATAAACAGTGGTAGGCTTGTACTTGGGTGCATTTTTTCTTGTTTTTTCTTGTGAATAAAACACTTTTGATAATGTAAATTATATATCTTATTTTTTAAAGTACTATGAGGAAATGATTATTATATTGGAAATATCCTTTTAACTGACTATGCAGCTATTTGGAGATCTGCTTTAGTAATGTAAAAAGCTAATACAAATGTAAATAGTTTTGGGGTGTATTACTGTATTTAAAAAAAAAAAAAAACTGTACATGAGCTTTATATATTTTACTTGTTTGTTACTCCACTGTACTTTTGTATGTATATACGAAGCAACCTTTTTGCAGTCAAGTATATGATTACTTGAATGATTGATTGTACAGGACTATCAGAGAGATTTATCAAACTGGTGTAAATGATAACTGGCTTAGTTGCCTATAGCAACCAATCAGATTCCACCTTTCATTTTCCAATAGAGCTCTGAAAAATTAAAGGTGGAATCTGATTGGTTGCTATGGGAAACTAAGCCAGTTTTCAGTTATACCAGTTTTGATAAATCTCCCCCTATGTTTAGATGATATGTAGCTGCAGTAGGCACGTTTAAAGTGGAAGTACTGTATTAAAGACAACCACAATCCTACAATTGTCTATACGGCTTCGCAAATTTTAAAGGTGAGAACAGATGGTGCGGTTGGCTGCAATTGGTGAGCTACGCCCACCCACGGAGGCTAATGGTTGCCTTTGCCTGCTGTGTGCATCTAGCCATACTCTCTGGTCTCACCTCAAGGTCTCTTGCACACGACCGTATGGCTTTTTCTGTTTTTTTGCGGTCAGTTTTTCACGGATCCGTTGTTCCTTTTTTTTTTTGTTTCCGTTCCGTAGTTATGTAAAAATTCTCAGTTTGGTTTACGTATGCGTTCCGTTGTTTGCAGATCGCAAACAGAAACATAACATTTTTAACCTCTTAAGGACACAGGGCGTACATGTACGCCCTAATGTCCGAGTCCTTAAGGACACAGGGCGTACATGTACGCCCTGTGTTTAAACTGCTACTGTGCCCGATCTGGGCGCGGTAGCAACATGGTTCCTGCTGATGTAGATCAGCAGGAACCATGTTCTAATGCCGCGGGGGGTCATGTGACCCCCACCCCCCCCCCCCCCGTATCGGCGATCGCTGCAAACCGCAGGTCAATTCAGACCTGCGGTTTGCAGCGGTTTTAGCTATCTCTGATCGCGGGGATCAGAGAGTTAATTGCGGCAAAGATATTTATTTTAACCCCCCCTGCAGCCCCCAATCTTGTTATGGCGGCGGGGGTGCAGGGGGGGTGGTTGCGGAGGCGGGTGTCTAGTGGTTCTATCAGAGTGCCAGCACATTGCTGGCACTCTGATAGAAAAACGGCTGGCATCTGTGCTGCAGATGGGGTTAAAAAAGTGGGCATAAATCCGCAAAAAATGGAACACATACGGATGTGTTCCGTATGCATTCCGTATTTTTTGTGGACCCATTGACTATTATTTGCGGGCAATAATAGGACAAGTTCTATCTTCCAATGGATATACGGAAACGGAATGCATACAGAGTACAATCGTTTTCTTTCCAGAACCATTAAAATGATTGGTTCCGCATACGGACAGCAAACAGAATCCGCAAAACCCGGAACGGAAACGGGAAAAAAAAGAGGCCCAAGTGTTATATAACTGGGAAAAAGATGGACAGTTTTGGTAGACTTATCTTAGTGGTCAGTGGGGCCAACAAGCTCCCAGTCCACCAGTCAGGTTACAAGCACTGTCCAAGCAGTCTTGCTTCCTTTCCCTATCTCCCTTTCCTTGCTCCCTTTCCCTAAAGCTTCATCTTTCACTACTCCTCTTCTGTCACTCCTGCCGTGTGCTCCATACGTGTTCTTTTCCTTACTTTCTTCTTACCAGCTCTTTATTTTGTCTCAGGCTATTCCTTATAATGTTATGTTATTTAAAACTATAAACATTTTATTCTGATTTTAGTTAGATACTTTCTGAATTTACCTCAATCTAGATCTGATTTTTTTCAATTCAACTAATAAAAGGAAATAAATTTGAGAAGATCTGTCTTCATACTATGTTCTCCTGTTTAACCTCTTACAGGAGTTTTCTGGGAGTAAAATATTGATGCCCTACCCTCTGATTAGTGAGGGTCTGACACCCCCACCAATCAGCTGTTTGAAGAGGCCTTGGCACTTTGGTGAGTGCTAAGGCATACCAAGCACATCTCTGTTCATTGTATAACAACTGTGAGTGGGACTGAGCTGCACATATGCCCTGTGACTGATGAATGTGACATGGCTGGCCTAAAAAGAGATCACAGATGTCACCAGAGCCCTGCAGCCTCTTCAAACGGCTCATAGACGGAGTGCCTGGAGTCAAACTCCCACCGATCACATATTGATGGCCTATCCTGAGGATAGGTCATCAGTGTTCTACGCCCAGAAAACCCCATTCATAAAGGCTGAGTTCACACCTCAGTTATTTGGTTAGTCATTTCCATCAGTTATTATGAGCCAAAACCAGGTGCGGGTTAAAAACACAGAACAGAAGCAAATCATTACACCTGATCTTTGAGTAGGCTTCACCACTGGTTATGGCTCATAATAACTGAAGTGTGAACTCAGTCTAACACACCATTGTGTACATGTTGTCATACTGTAAGGCCCCATTCACAGGTCCGCAAGTGTTTTGCGGATTCGCAAAACACGGACATCGGCGATGTGCGTTCCGCAATTTGTGGACCGCACATCGCCGGCACTATATAGAAAATGCCTTTTCTTGTCCGCAATTGTGGACAAGAATAGGACATGTTCGGGGGCCGGAGCTAGCCGCAGAGCGAGGAAGACGCAGGTTCTCTGGCTCTGCAGGATACAAGATTGAAATGGCCATAACATCGCCTTTTCTAGACCAATCTCTGAAGTAACATATTTCAGCTCTGGACAGTATACAGAACCGAAATATATCATTTTTACCAGGATCGGAGGTGGTCAAAGAATCGTGGCCTGCAGACAGCCTAAAGCACCGGACTAAAGTTATATCTAGAAGCCCGTAAATACAGACGCGGCTGGAGCGGACGCACTGACTGCTCTAAACCCTGCTGGGTCTCCCCCGCCCAGGATCCCTAATACCAAAGAGCTATTTTAAGCAGCCAGTAGCACCAATCGGACATTATATACTTTAATAAGGACAGAATTAACAAGCGCTGTTTAGATAGTACACGGCGGCCATTTTACATGATAGACGTGGCGCCATAAACCTCCGTAGTGAAGCTGGCAGGACAAAGCAAGAGATAGTCTATGTGCACCCTGTGAGTCGAACAATACGCAAAATATACCATACAAATGTTTACATGCTTTTGAACCAAATTAACTAACTGAGGAGATAAAGTTAACGCATGCAATACTTTTGGCGCCAAAACGACACATAGAGACTTTGTAAAAGCCGCATTCAGTTACAATACACTTAGGCTCTGATAACATTTGCCTGCTTGCCATTAAAATCCAGTAGGATTCTGTTCAACAGCAAAGAACTTAACCTCTATCAAGTTCACATACTACTATTTTATTAAAATGCTGCTGGAATATAAAAGCACTGTTGATTAATAAGAATCTAAGGCCAAGGCCGCAACACTGGTCACTTAAAGAAGACATGCTCTCTCTCAGCATCAAATTTTCCTAGACTAAAAGGAATAATTCTATCATGCGCTGAAAAGATACTAACTTTTATGTACCCCGCGTCTATTAACAATTAAGATGGAAAAACATAAAACTACCATGGAAGCCACTCCAAAGGGTCCTAAATACCCCAACAAAACCATTGGAGGTTGCCAAACAAATAATTAGCAAAACAACTGAGGCCACTTCCAGTGGCTCAGAAAGTGAGGATGACAGCACTCCCAGTACCCTTACGGAGGTGAAAAATTATATTAAAGCCCTTCCCTCCAATGATTGCATTAAAAAAAATTACTCAAAGATTTCTCATCCACTATCAAAGAGGAATTAACTGAAATTAAAACTGATATATGTCAAATATATACCAGAACAATGGCAATTGAGGAGACAACCTCTACGCTTATTGCTCATGCAGACATTACAGAAAAATCTATACTCAACCAAAGAAAAGAACTTTACATGAGGATACATCTAGATCTGAAAAACAGGTCTTGTAGGAACAACATTAGAATTAGGGGCCTCCCTGAAACTGTCCTAGATAAGGACATACACTCAGTCCTTACCCAACTCTTTAATGAATTGCCTCAGCAAGACGAAAATACAGAGCTTTTCATAGAGAGCCCATAGGGTTTACAGATTATCCTAGGGATGTCCTCTGCTGCTTACAGAGTTTTAGGACAAAAGAAAATATACTTAAAAAGGCTAGAATAGCCAAAAGAATAGAATGGGAAGAAAGCGAAATTACTTTATATCAGGACATTTCCAGATTCACACTTAAATTCAGAAGTGGTCTCTTCCCCTTGACAAAAGCATTAAGTACAGATGGCTGTTCCCAGTAGGCCTACTTATTATGCTACATGGTAGATCTTATACAATAAGGACACCCTAAGACGACCTTGTTCCAGTCCTCAACAAATTGGAATTAACAGAAATCCAAATCAACTTGGACTGGACACTGTTAAACGAAGGAGAGCTACAGTTTCCAGCTTTGCCATCGGTGGAACATTGGAATACTGTGACACCTACTCAACCCAGAAGACACAGGTCCATAGAAAAAGGGTTCCCCAAGACCCCTGCAAAGAACCAATGACCAATAGAGGGGGACTGACAATAAATCATTCTCCTGTGAATGCCTACAATTCAGATCCTAGTATTAGGGTCACGGTTCATTCCTGGTTTTATTGCATTTAAATAGAATGCTGTTAAGGTTTTTCATTGATTTGTAATAGTTGTTTGCCATACCATTATACTTTTGATGCAGATATTTCATAGTTATTAGATTAGACGCTGGGGACTTAGAAGTCCTCTTCTGTTACTTTTCCTGTAGGGCCACTAGGCCTGCTCACTTATGTAGATTGGTAGACCTTGGCCCTTTCCTGTCAACGCTCATATAATTGTTAGAGTGGAGACGGAGGCCTTTGTCTATCAACAGTAGAGGGATTATCTCCCCCGGAATTCCCCTCTTTACAAGTCAGTACTTAACCCAGCATCCATTGAGCTTTAGGGGCTGGCTCAGGTGTTGCTGGTGACTTACTTTTACAAGAGCTGTACTCTAGACTTGCAATTGCGAGATGTACAACACTCAACAACCAACCCTATGTTATGGTTACTTTACTGTTAAACGTCACGTTTAAACTCTATCTTTACATTATTCTTTTCATTATGCAGGACCTGATAGTAGCAACATATAATGTTAATGTGTTGAATGTCCTGCAGAAAAGGAACCAGATCTTGGAATATCTAAATAAAGAAAAGGTGGGAATCGGACTCATCCAAGAGACAAACTTTAAAAAATCCTATACTCCACTAAGAAAGGGGTTTACACACGGTGGTACAATTCAAACACACCTCTCAGAAGGAGAAAGGGAGTAGCGATTTTGATACACAAAAATGTTAATTTCATCGAAATTGACGAAGTTGTGGGAGATTTATCTTACTCAAAGGCCAGCTAAATGGGGTTCTCTATACAATAGTAAATCTATATGTGCCAAACACAAACCAAAAAGGTTTTCTTAAATATGTTTTCGACATAATAGATAAATTCCAAGAGGGAGTTTTAATTATAGGAGGAGATTTTAACATTTCCTTGGATCCTTCTCTAGATACCTCAAGGGGCAAAACCTCCCTTTCCTACAAAAGACTTAAGGAATATGCAAAATAAATGTGGAGCCCCAGTTATGGGTCTACAACACAATGAAAGCCAGATATCCCTCAAAGGAAGGAAAACCAAGCAAAGGGGTGTCTCCATTACAGAGATCACCAAATCCACCATTTTAAGTGGCCCCTATGTCAAGATCCCGCTTTTTTACAAGCTTTAAGGATGTGACAGAGAAAACCTAAGCTAGGTATCCATCCACAGAGTAGTCTCCGAGGCATTGCTCCCGGTTAGCCAGAATCCTACTCCACACTGATGAGGGGCAACACCCCGAAACAGCTGTCTGTAGATGGATACCTAGCTTAGGTTTTCCCTGTCACATCCTTAAAGCTTGTAAAAGCGGATCTTGACATAGGGGCCACTTAATATGGTGGATTTGGTGATCTCTGTAATGGAGACACCCCTTTGCTTGGTTTTCCTTCCTTTGAGGGATATCTGGCTTTCATTGTGTTGTAGACCCATAACTGGGGCTCCACATTTATTTTGCATATTCCTGTTTCCCAGGGAACTTTGCACTTCGGATTGCTGTGTTGAGACTCTTAAGTGAGGCTCCGCGGTGTTTTTTGTAGCTGGTCTCCCTGAGATCAGCTATTGTTGTACAAAAGACTTAAGGCAGTCAAGAACCTACTCTATGAGAGACAGTTGGTGGATATCTGGAGATATGAGAATCCAGAAGAAAAGGATCATTCGCACTTTTCTTCTACTCTAAACCAGTATTCCAGAATTGACCATATATACATCAAACAAAATAATCTAGACAGTGTAAGAAAAGCGTTATATGATACTTTCACTTATTCAGACCACTCCCCATTATTAGCTACAATCAATATCACACAAGACTCCCACAAAGGGCCAACCTGGATGCTCAACGAATCATTACTAAAACTAGAAGTAGACAAAAATTTTATAGCTACCCAAATCAAACACTTTTTTGAAGAAAATAAACCCACAGATGTTAATTGGTCTAGTGAAGAAGTAGCGTTCCAGCACTCTTTTTGTAAGGTAATAAAATCCTCTTTATTTTCCTGCTTGATAAAATCTTATCACATCAGGCACAGTTCACATAACCGACAGTGCAATTGCGATTGACTTGGATGCGTTTCGAACCCCAAAGGTTTTTTGTCTTTACAATGAGAGAATACTAAATCCATTTAGATCCAATTTTTTGTGAATGCATTGAATGGTATGGCAGGTACATCGATGACCTACTCCTTATTTGGAGGTCCGATGTACCTGTCATACAGGATTTTTTTATTATATTTGGACAACAATTCATACGGTCTCCGATTTACCCACACATATGATTCCACGAATATAGTTTTTCTAGACTTGTTGCTTTCAGGCTATCCGGGACAAGTGGTGTGTACTGAGACATATCGTAAAAAAATCGCAGGCAATACCATATTGCATGCACGCAGTCACCATCCCTTACATACCCTGAAGGCAATTCCGGTGGGTGAATTCACCCGTGCACGCCGCAATTGCAGCAATCAAATCTCCTTTGATAAAGAAAGTGTAAACATTAATGATCGTTTAAGAAAAAGGGGATATAAAGACTGGATGATTAAAAGAGGCTACACTATTGCAAAGAATAAAACGAGGGAATAACTTTTATTTCTAAACAGAGTAAAAATAACTGAGAGGACACAAAATAGAAATAAAAAACAAAATAAGAAAAAAACAACGACTGTAGAAGATCAATCTCAACTCAATATTCCAACATTATCCCTTACATACAGCAAACAATTTGATAATATACAAAAAATGGTAAAGGAATTTTTGCCAATATTATATGATGATGTTTGCATAAAAGAAACTCTCAAACAGGGCTGCAGATTTGTATCAAGAAGACCTCCAACAATAGGCAATACTCTATCTCCGTCCTTATTCACACTTAATGCGGATTCTGAACAGAAACCCTGGCTGAAATATACCGGGTTTACACGGTGCGGCAGTAGCCGCTGCCGCACATGCAATTATGCTATTAATGTAAAATCTTTTCAGGGGGACAACAAAATTACCCTATAAAAACATATAACAATTGCAACACCACTAACGTAGTGTATGTTATTGAATGTACAGAATGCAAACTGAAATACATAGGTAGCACAGTGAGAAAACTCAAAACCAGAATCTTAGAACATCTAAATTATGTATCAAATAGGTCTAGTGTGAACATCTCCAATGCGGCACGGCATTTCATCAATGCTCACAATCGTGATATTAAATCTTTTAAAGCCTATGCCATAGAAGAGGTTAGGAATCCTTCCAGAGGGGGTAATCAGGAAAAAATTGTAAGATTGAGAGAAGCTTTTTGGATTTTTAAGTTAGGAACATGATACCCAGCTGGTCTGAACTTGCGCATAGAGTTAATGTATTGTTATTTAGAACAAGAAAAACATGTAATCTGAATTTATTTGGGAGTACCAGAATCACACTTTTTACATTGTTTAGTTTTTTATTGTGGAAGTATTTTTTTAATGTGTAAACATAGTGCAACAATGGGAGAATTATCTTACCAAGAGGTTAATTCCATTACCTGCACCTATACAGGTGTATGAAACGAACCTTATTACCCCTCCCCCTTTCATTGGGGTGGAATCTGGGGAGATGTTTGGTTATTTAAACCCAACTTGGATTTAGTATTCTCTCATTGTAAAGAAAATGAACCTTTGGGGTTCGAAACGCGTCCAAGTCAATCGCAATTGCACTGTCTGTTATGTGAAATGTGCCTGATGTGATAAGATTTTATCAAGCAAGAAAATAAAGAAGATTTTATTACCTTACAAAAAGAGTGCTGGAACGCTACTTCTTCACAGGTTCAACTCAAGTCTGACTCGACTACTGTTCCGAGCACACCACCACTACAGGCTGAAAAAGGTGAGCTGGATTATTTATGTTAATTGGTCTACACTGTGGGAAGCCCACAAGTCTGTAATTAGAGTACACCATGCAACTGGGGGCCAGGAAGAAAAAGGAGAGGAACATCAAAGTAGATAATATCATTGCTAAAATACGTACACTAGAAAAAGCTCACAAATTGTTCCAAAGAAAAAGAATTAATAATGCTTAGAAATAACCTGAGAAACCATCAACCAAACTTCAGAGAGATACCTGTATTTTAGTAAATATAGACATTTTTTAAGCGCTAACAAATGTGGCAGGGAATTGGTCAGATTGGTTCAAAAACTGAGACATAGAACCACAAAATTAAAAATAATAAAGGTACAATGGAGCTTACACCTAAGAAAATAGCAGAAACATTTCATGACTATTATAAGAAACTGTACAATATTGATGCAGATTCTACAACCCTGACTCCATCTACCAAAGAAATTAACGAATACTTAGATAAAATAGAACTCCCTAAGCTAAATGATTCCCAGAGAATACTTCTTTCGGAGCCTCTGAAACAAGAGGAAATAGAAGAAGTTATAAGCTCCATACCTAACGGCAAATGTCCAGGCCCAGGCGGCTTTAGAATAGCTTATTATAAGCAATTTAAAAAGATCCTTTCACGACACCTGACTAAATACCTCAATCGTGTTGGGCAAGACTTAAAATTTAGACAAGAAACTCTTACAGCAAATATAACTGTAATACCCAAAGAGGAGAAAGATCCCTCTCTATGCCAAAACTATAGACCAATATCCTTATTAAATAACGACCTAAAAATTTTCACAAAAGTCCTCGCCAACAGGCTTTAAAAAGTTTTACCAGACATTATCAATTATGACCAGGGGGGCTTTACACCGGGAAGAGATGCCAAAGATAATATTATGAAGATGCTGCTAGCCATAGAATATAGTAAAAAAAAGCTCTATTCCAACCATGCCAATTTCAACAGAAGCAAAAAAGGCTTTTGACCGCCTTAATTGGAGTTTTCTTATGGCCTCTCTGACCAGATTTGGCCTTCCAGAGGTTTTCATACATAAAATCAAAGCTTTGTATACAAAACCTTCGGCCTCAGCATATGTTAATGGTACAATGTCGAAACCCTTTAGTATGAGCAATGGTACACGACAAGGGTGTCCCCTTTCGCCCCTCCTCTTTATTATATCGCTAGAACCGTTATTGGCAAAAGTAAGACAAAACGAGAACATCACAGGAATAAAAACGTCTCGTATGTCCCACAAGATAGCCGCATACACGGATGACATTTTATTCTTTCAACAATTCCTAATATACTGGTAGAACTAGAGCTATATGGTAAGCTCTCCTATTTCAAAGTGTGGATTTGTTCAAATTTAATCTTAAATGTCAATATAGAGAAACATACTTGGAATAAAGTAAGGTCTATCGGATACTCAAACCCTTCTATGTCATATTTGAAATATCTAGGGGTTAAAATTGCCTCCTCTCAGAAAGATTTTTATGACTTAAACTTTCCCCCACTTTTAGCAAACTTGAGAAATTACTTATCGAATTGGAACGATTTTTTCATTTCCTGGATAGGTAGGGTTATTTTAACTAAAATGATAACACTCCCTAGGGTATTATACCTCCTGCAAGGTATTCCCATGAGCATCCCCAAAAGCTTCTATAAATTGCTGAAGAAAATGATACTCTCTTTCATCTGGAAAAAAGTTCAACATAGAATCGCCTACAATATTCTAACTAAATCAAAAAAAGACGGGAGGCGTTGGTCTACCAGATTTTGAGAGATATGGTGAAGCGGCGACCATCTCTAGGGTACTCGAGTGGAATGTTAGACCATTAAGGAAGCCCTGGGTAGACCAAGAAGAGAGCTGTGTGAAATTTCCACTCAGGTGACTTGGAAGTACAACTAAGAAGATTTATATAAAGAAGAAAAAAGGTCCCCCTACACCAGTCACACATTAAAAACTTGGCAGAAAACGCGGAAAAGAGCTAACATAGTAACACCTGATCCTGGGAATCTCCCACTTCTTACTCTAATCCCTAAAAAATTTAGGTCTATCAGAAACAAATTCATAAATTTGAAGTCAGGATACGATATTATTTTAAAGGATGTCTTAATAGGAGATAATTTGCTAGATCTAGACTTCTTTAAGAAATCTACTCTACTACCACAAATCTCACAAAAGGAATACTCTCAACTACATTAAGTTACTCCACTCTCAAACTTTAAAGGACTTACTAAAATGATTTTAGCAAAATGTTCTATTAAACATAGCATTTCCATTACTTACTCAATACTTAATGAGGGGAGCCCCCCACCATCATACCTCGACAGTTGGGCTAGGGAGCTTGGAAAGCCTTTTAATGAAAGAGAAAAACAAATCATACTGGTTTCATCGATACCTAATGTTACCTCAGTCAGGTTGCAAGAGGTACACTTCAAATTGATCTCCAGATGGTATCGTACACCTGTTCTTCTTAACAGGATAAATAAGAATATTTCAGCAGACTGTTGGAGATGTGGAGGTCAGGAGGGATCCCTCTCACATATTTGGGTCCATTCTCAAAAAATTGTCCCTTTATGGGAAAAATTTAACCAAATCTTATCCGAAATTTATGGTTACTCTATTAAAATAGACAGAGATATGATTTTACTGGGATTAGCCAACCAAGATAGTTGTCTAACAAAAGACAGACTATTTCTCTTCCTGATTACCACTTTTAAGGCTATGATACCGAAACATTGGATGAGTGCTGATATTCCCGACCATAAATGAGTGGTTATTAGAAATTAATATAGAAAATAATATAACTAACGGTTTTGAAAAACTCAAATAGTCATCAATTGGAAAATATAAAAAGTATTTGGAGATCTGCTTCAAGTGGAACGACTATTTCTACGGACAAGATTATTAAATACTTGGATTAACGGGTTACCCCCGTACTTCAGTATTTGTGATTAGATAATGACTTACATGTGACATTGTTTTTGGTTTTTTGTTTCTCTCCCCCCCCACCCCCCACACCTTATTTCCCTTATCTTTTTTCTATCCCCCTAAACTCTCCTACTTCCTCACCCTCTCTCCCACATTAAGCAGGTTCTTCTGTAGAAACACTATTGGCCTGCGGACCACGATGATTACTATATAGTATTACATGCGACATGTCTCTTTTGTTCTCAGCAAAACCTTATTGCAACAAGATTGTTCTGTTCATTTATGTACTAACATAATACAAACTAATAAAGGTACTAATTCTACATAGTAGGTTTTGTAATACAGGTAAAGCATATCCAACAATGTAAATATGCATTGGTTCAGATGGCCTTATATCTTGAGTGGGCCCGATAAGATTTCTTGGAAATCGCTTAAGGTGTATTGCTGACATGATGAATGCGGTTCCACCTTATGTGGATGTGAATGCAGATAAAGAATAAAGGAAACACATGCCTGTTATAACAGTTTGTTTCATTGAACATTCAAATGGGTTTATAACTCAAATTGTATTTTTTGACAAAATGTATGAAACTCTGACTTCTGATCATTGTAGAGAAGCTTGAATTCAGATCCTGCTTTCTTATACCCATGTTATTTGTTTATGCTGTAATTTTTATTTGAAAAATTCTAATAAAACTTAAACTTACAAGAATAGGACATGTTCTATTTTTTTTGGTGGAACGGAAGTGCGGATCCACAATTCCAAGTCCAGGCGGGACATAGCGTGTCCCCACATAGGAATGAATGCGGAACAGAATTGCGGACGTGTGAATGGGGCCTTAGTTGCCTTGTCTGCAGGCTCCATTCCATAGAAGGATCACAAAGCTCGGTGGTGACTGACAGCCAGGCTCCCTCTATAATGCCTGGGATAAAATAAATTCGAGAGCCTATCTGTTTAAACTCTTAAATGCGACCACAATCACTAAAGAACCTGGCAGATGTCCCTTGATGCAATTGCAGGACCACTACAGAAGCCAGGCGCCTAACTAGGCCCCCTAGTTCTGCTGCAGGCATTTGCCATTTGGCCATTCCAGAGGCATAGCCTAATAGTCTACAATTAGTAAGTTTTCGTAAGCATTATGTCTCCTAGTGGGAAAAATTACAATATATTTTAAGTATATTTTACTTTTTAAAGATAGGTAAGGCTACATTCACGTCTCCGGTAGTCTGTTCCATTGTAGCCAAATACTGCCACACACTGATGACTTTCCAGCATAAATGCCAGCGTTCAGCTGAAAACCAGCATTTATGCTGGAAAGCTGTGGGATCCCATTATAGTCAATAGGGATATGGCTATTTTGGATATGGTAACTCCGGTAGTCTGGTTCTCTGCTGAAACAGACTACCAGATTGCCTCAATTCCAACAAACTCAATCCCCTTAAAACATAACCTTTAATAATATTTATAAGATATGGGGCCAATACCCCTATTTTTGCAATAACAGGGGAACGCTCTCTGCACTCCACTGAACCTTGGCACCTGCGTCCGATATGACCTATAAATGGGTGTTTGTACTTATATCGTAAATGATACGTGGATGGAATGCTGTATGAGGGACATGGATATCTGTCCCTGGTTAAGCCCTCAGCTAAACCTCAGCCCAGGGATCTTCCCTGATGGTGGGGACTCCCTGTCCTCGTTCCTTGTCTATATATCCCTATTAGTCCCTACCAGGACCACTCAGTTACATACAGGACGCAAGTGGCAAGTACCAGGTTAGCTGAACCCGGTGCAAATTAACATATTCGGTCAACATTATTTAGGGTTGGACTGAAATACATCAGCCTCATACGGTTCCTACTGTGACACTGAGACACCAGAATTATTACATAAAATCACCCGTGGTGATATACCATCTAGGGTGTCGTTCGGCATATATGACAGCCCAAGGCTCAATAAGCCTGTGTATATTAAAGAAAAAAAATGAATACTCGACACCTCAGATAAGGTACTAGAAAAGCCTCAACGCGTTTCTCCCTTATAATCAAGCAAGGGTTCATCAAGAGGACAACACTCTATTATATGTGTCAAAGGGATCAGGCACTCTTAGTTGGGAGTGCTATACAGTGGCGTGCTGTCGATAGGGCACATCTCACATTGCCAGCACAGGAGGGAGCATGAAGGGATATACACCGCAGTTTGATTTCATGATAAAACTTTGTCAATATCCAGTACCGCTTTACACCAGTAGCTCATACGATACATGGCTTAGGATGTACAGATGTAGCGGTTACCCCATTTACATCAGTCCTACGTTCCTCCTGATTGCCTTTAGCCGAGATGTGAACCTACGCTTACCATAAGAAAAAGATATTTAGCACCATCACAATTGCAATGACCCATACTTAAAAGTTTACCTGTTACTTATACAACACTGTGCAAAGTCTGAAAAAATACCTGTGGATTTGCTTTTATTTCCTCCCCCTCAAATAAAAAAAAATAAAAATAAAAACCTGTAAAAGCACTCATAAAAGGAATACTTGTCTCACAGGGAAAGCAATAACAGTTTATTTAACAGTGAGATTACAGTAAAAAAAAAAGCTAATTAAAAGGGATCTATCACCTTCCTCAAGGACCCTTGGGTCTTCAAGATCATATCCAAGGGCTACCTAATAAATCTCGAATCTCCTCCCTCAGACAGATTCATCATCAATCAGCGCTTACAGCCCGCCAGACAGGCGATTCTGGAGTCCTACATCCAGGACTACATTCTCAAGGGTGCACTGGAAGAGGTTCCGGCTGGAGAGCGGGACATAGGGATCAATTCTCGGGTTTTTCTAGTCCCCAAAAAATCCGGCGATCTCCGGATGATTATCGATTTGAGATTTTTCAATCGATCTATAAGGAAGGCAAAGTTTCCTATGGAAACTATCAGATCAGTGATCCACATTCTCAATCCTTGAGACGTGATGGCTACCTTGGACCTCAAGGATGCGTATCTTCACATCCCGATCTATTCTGCCTCCCGCAGATTGGCTCCTAAAGGCCGCCTCGATTCCAGTACTTACCCACCATCTTCAGATTGCAATCTATTTTCTGCTCCGCCTAGGGTGGATCATCAACTGGCAGAAGTCGAACGTGAGCCTGTCGACTTCGGTAACCTATCGAGGCTTCATAGTTGATTCCGTTGAGATGTCCCTCCAGTTGACCCCAGAAAGGAGAGCTCGGATTCAGGACCTGGCAAGGTTCCTTTCTAATCCTCGTCAAGTTCCCATTCGGACTCTCATGAAGATGTTGGGGCTTATGTCAGTGGCTGCAGTCTCTCGGGCTTTGTGGCACCTCCGCCCTCTACAGTCGGAGGTTCTGGCCAAATGGGACAGCAGCCCCTCCGGGCTAAATTCCCTGTGCTCCCTGTCCTCTCAGACCCGAACCTCCCTGAGATGGTGGCTCCATCTTCCGGACGGGAAGTCTATGACCCAGCCGTCCTGGGTCACATTGACAACAGACGCGTCTCAAGTAGGCTGGGATGCTCACCTGGACGATTCCCCAGTCCGAGGAATCTGGTCTCCTCAGGAGCGGCGGCTCTCTTCCAATCTCCGCAAGATTTCAGCCATCCGGCTAGCCTTCCTTCCCTTCACCTCCCATCTCCAGGGCATGGCGGGGAGAGTACAGTCAGACAATATGACTGCAGTCTTATACATCAACAAACAGGGAGGCACAAGATCCCCACCCCTTCTGGCGAAGATCGGGGTTATTCTTCGGTGGGCAGAGTCGAACCTTTCCCACTTGTCTGCCACCCACATTCGAGGATCCCACAATGTAATCGTGGATCGCCACATCCCAGTCTACCGACGATGGAATGGTCCTTGCATCCGGAGATATTCAGGCAGATAGTCCTCAAGTGGGGTTTGCCAGAGGTGGATCTCATGGCGACGAGGTTCAACGATAAGGTGAAGAGGTTTAGCTCCCTTTACAGGGAGGACAACCCCCTGGCGATAGATGCTCTGTCGATACCATGGAGGTTCAGGCTGGCGTACATCTTCCCTCCATTTTCCATGATACCGAGGGTATTGATAAAAATCCGTCAGGATCAGGCCTCGGTGATAGCCATCATACTGTTTTGGCCCAAAAGATCCTGGTTTACCCAGCTCATCCAGATGAGTCAGGGACACTATTGGAGGCTCCCCCCTCATCAGACCCTGGTGTCATGGGACACTCATCTCTGCTCAGATCTGTACAGGTTCAACCTGACAGCCTGGATGTTGATCAGTCCCTTCCTAGAATAGAAGGGCTTTCAGAGTCGGTCCTGAGAACATTGTCACATTCAAGAGCTGAATCTACGAAGAAGGCCTATTTCAGAATTATGAGAATCTTCTCGTCATGGTGCAACTTAAATCAGGTGGCGTTTGCAGATCCGCCCCTCTCTGCGGTACTTCAGTTCCTCCAGGATGGCCTTGATAAAGGCCTTGCTCCGTCTACTTTGAAGGTACAGGTCTCTGCTATTTTGGCCTGTCTCAACAGACCCTATTCTCGGGACCCACTCAGATGCTTCCTCAAAAGAGCTGAAAGACTGAAGCCTACAGTACTGAAACCCATTCCTCAGTGGGACTTATCAGTAGTACTCAAGGGGCTAGCATCTCCCCTCTTTGAGCAGCTGGAGGAGGTAGACTTCAAATTCGTGGCGCTAAAGTTGGTCTTCCTACCGCCGGTAACCTCGGGAAACAGAGTCTCGGAGCTTCAGGCCTTCTCGGCCTTAGAACCCTATACCATCCTTCTACAGGACCGGATTCTTTTGAGATTTCTTCCATTCTTCAGACCGAAGGTTCCATCATTCCAGAACCTTAACCAGGTTATTTCTTTACCAGTATTATTTTCTCCTTCTACCTCCTCCAGGGCTCCTGTCAAACATCCATTGGATATCTTGAGATGTCTCCAGATCTATGTGGATAGATCCAAGGAGTTCAGGATAGACGAGAACCTCTTTATCCTGTTTGCCGGTAAGTCTAAAGGTTGTAAGGCGTCCAAGACTTCTATTAGTCGCTGGATTAAGGAGGCAATCAGGGAATCTTTCGTTTCCCAGTCTTTAGATCCTCCAGAGTTCGTGCAGGCCCATTCCACAAGGGCCGTTTCTACTTCATTTGCAGAAAGAAGTCTCCTTCCTCTGGACATGATATGTAAAGCTGCCTCCTGGAGCTCTGAATCCACCTTCATCTCCCACTACAGACTAAACGCCAGGGTAGCGGAGTTCTCGGCCTTTGAGCAGGCTATCCTTAGCTCTGCCGGGCATGAAGGCCCTCCCTAGGGGTTTCTTCTTGCCATCTCCCCATCTGTGCTGCTGGTAGGATCGTAAGGGAATCATTAATTTTTAACGATAATTTGTTTTCCCTTAGTCCTAACAGCAGCACACAAATATCCCACCCTAGTAAGTATATTTGTCTTGCTATAAACACAATGGGCTAGGGGGTGTTCCCCTCCTTTTGTAGTGGTGGGAAACTCTACTAGGACTAACAGCTAGTGGGTCCATTACACTCTTATTGTGGATGTGCGATCCAGTCTTGTTTCTCCCCATTGATACATATTTGTGGATCTTTTTTCTTTTTCATTCCTGGTATCAGCACTCCTCCCACTTGCCACAGGCGGTTTTAATTAATTAGCAGGAGACTGCATAAGAGTGTAATGTACCCACTAGCTGTTAGTCCTGGTTTCTGTTAGTACTGAGCAGGTTGCATTAGGCTCCTGTTCAGACGGTGCTGTGCTGCATGGTGGCCTTTGTTGTTGTGGTGCTTTTTTGGCTGGCCGGCGTAACTGCAGCCTGCTGGGACGGTGCCACGTGTCGCCATGCAGCACAGCGCCTTTATCAGATTATGGACAGAGTAGGGACCCACTCTAGGAGACAACCGTGACGGGGTGATTGGGCTTATTACCTTTTGATCAAAATGTACACTAATGTCTCCAATATTTGCATGCGATATGTGGGACTAGTACTTTAGTAATGTAGCTGAATAGCATATATCAAGGGTTAAGCGTTGTGGATGAGCGATCCAGTCTTGTTTCTCCCCATTGATACTATGAATGTTACTGTTAACTAGTGTTGATCACGAATATTCGAATTGCGAATTTTAATCGCGAGTATAATTTGCACTTTGACAATTTGCGAATGTTTAGAATATCACAAAGTATATTCATTATTGCAAATATTCGTTTTTTTAAATACCAGTTTATGCAAATATTTTTGAGAATTTTTTTATGCAAATTTTTGCAATCAAGAAAATAATGACTGGAGATCACGAATTCTCAAATATATGGCGAAAATTTGCCCAAATATTCAAGAAATATTGCGAATTCGAATATTGCCCCTGCCGCTCAACACTGCTGGTAACGGGTAGGCTGTTGTGGAGGTCATTGTTAAAGGGGCAGGCATTGTGGATGTTACTGATAAGGGGGTAGGCTGCTATGGAGGATGCATCCACAGTGCCTGCCCCATCTACTTAAAAACTGATCTGCTAAACCAGGGATCAGCAACCTTTGGCACTCCAGCTGTTGAGAAACTACAATTCCCAGCATGCTCCATTCTTTTTTGTGAGAGTTCTGAGAAGAGCAGAGGAAGTATGCATGCTGGGAGATGTAGTTTCACAACAGCTTGAGTGTCGGAACAGTTTGCCTCCATTTTGTCATTTGCGTGAGGGATCACTTTCAAATGAATCTGCAAAACAAGAATGTGAAAGTAACCTACATTGGCAAAAAAAATACAAATAAATACTGTATTGTTCTCAAAGGAAAAAAATAAACTAAAGTGCGTAGTGCATCCCCTTTCTTCCATCACATGTCAGTTCCTTTGTTTTCTTTACCTTTGAGAACAATAGATGGACAATGTTGGGGGTTGGTGTTACAAAAAAATAATAAATCCGCAGCACTCTTCCTTTTGCAATGAATTCCAGTGTCTTTATTTAGATAGCAGCATACAATCGTTTCAACTATTCCAGTCTTTCTCAAGCCGTGTTGGTGTTAGTCACAGCTGGAGTAAGATACATTTCTGTTGGTTACAATACTGACGCAGAGACACACGCCTGCCCATAATGGTGTATAAAAAACAAACAAACACAAAGGACAAACAAGTTATTTTAAACTTGTCTTTACCTAATATTAATAACCACTTGTTATTTAGTACCCTTCCTACCATTTATAACTTTTTATTAACAAAAACACAATAGACAACATAAAACAGTTCTTGTTTTTACAGAAGGCTATATGCCTGACACATTTTTTGATTAAAGACAACTTTATTTCAGTCAATCAATATACATACATACTTTTGGTGCTATTCATTCAATCGTCTTTGTGAGCATGTCATTGTCATGTAAATCACAGGCTAAGCTACGCTATACATCACATTGCATGCTACACTTGCATACCTATTCAATTACCGTAAACCTTTCAACAAAGCATACAGACAGTGATGTGGGGTGGGCTGTGGGAAGAAGGGGTTAGGTGGGAGGAAATCACATGCCCGAAGCTTTATTGACAAGACAGAAACAAACGGGGGAGAGCGGGAAGGAGAGGGGTTTAGTCCTCTTCTTCGTTGTCGACGTCCTCCAAGATGTTGTAGTCCCGCAGCAGACTATGGATAAGCCTGCGGCAGTCCAGGACGGACATGATCTCCCTCCTGAGTATAAGCTGGTTCCTGGCGACCCATATAGCATCCTTAAAACAGTTCATAAGGCGCCAGGTCTCCTGGATGGCCTCGACAGTATGAATCCCAGGAAATAGTCTGTACAGCACCGAAGTGTGTTGCAGGCTGTTCCTGGGCACAGAGTCTTTGAGTTCATGTTCCAGGGCATCCAACAGGCCATGCGCAAAGCGGCACTCCCAAAACAGGTGGTTTCCTCCATAAAAGGGCACCTGGGGCAGTACCGGGTTTTGCACAGGTTGCGCTGTCCTAACTACAGTATATTCAAATAAACTTTCTATAATGTTTTGTCAAGTAAACTCATTTGCATAAATATGATATTTTTGCACATGAGATATTTTTTATTTTTTTTGGCCAGTGTAGGTTACTTTCACATTCTTGTTTTGCAGATCCATTTGAAAGTGATCCCACATGCAAATGACAAAACGGAGGCAAACTGTTCCGAAACTCAAGCTGTTGTGAAACTACATCTCCCAGCATGCATACTTCCTCTGCTCTTCTCAGAACTCTCACAAAAAAGAATGGAGCATGCTGGGAATTGTAGTTTCTCAACAGCTGGAGTGCCAAAGGTTGCTGATTCCTGGTTTAGCAGATCAGTTTTTAAGTAGATGGCATGTTTCACCCGGGTAAGGGGCAGGCACTGTGGATGCATCCTCTATAGCAGCCTACCCCCTTATCAGTAACATCCACAGTGCCTGCCCCTTTAACAGTGACCTCCACAACAGCCTACCCGTTAACAGCAGTGTTGAGCGGCAGGGGCAATATTCGAATTCGCGATCTCAAGTCATTATTTTCTTGATTGCAAAAATTTTCATTAAAAAATTCTCAAAAAAATTTGCATAAACTGGTATTTAAAAAAACGAATATTTGCGATAATGAATATACTTTGTGATATTCTAAACATTTGCAAATTGTCGAAGTGCCTATATTCGCGATTAAAATTCGCAATTCGAATATTCGTGATCAACACTAGTTAACAATAACATCCATAGTGCCTGCCCCTTTAAAGGGGTTGTCTGGGTTCATACCTCCATTTCCACCCTGGCAGCCCCCTGACAGGTGCATCAGAGCAATTTATGCTCTGATGCTCTCTCCTTTGCCCTGTGCTACATGGCGCAGGGAAAGGGAACCTTTGTTTATAATAACACACTGCCTGGCAGAAACTAGCTGAACCCAGACAACCCCTTTAACCGTGACCTCTGCAGCAGCATGCCCTCTTAACAGTAAAATACACAGTGATTGCCCTTCTAACAGTGACCTACACAGTGCCCGCACCGTTAACAGTGTATAGGGAAAATGAAGCTAGTCTGCCAAATGTGAATCGAATAGATGGCGCTGTTCATGACAAGTGGAGAGAAGGACCGTTCTTGCAATGCATTTGTGAAACGCATCCGGATCCGTCCACAAATGCCTTCAGTTGTCACCCAGATCGGCGGATACGGCTGCTGCAAGTGAGAAAGAAACCTTAATCCAATAAATGGCGCATTGTATGAGGAAAATGATGCTAGTCTGCAGAATGTAAGGCATAATACTGTGAATCCAATGGACAGTGCTGTGCATGAGAAGAACTTTATGCTAATATGCATGATGTAAGGCATAAGACTATGAATCCAATAGATGGTGCTGTTCATGATGGAAAGTAGGCTAATCTGCATAATATAGGGCAATAAGACTGTGTCTTTCACATGTGCTGTCTTTCATATTTATGCAAATTAGTTTACATAACAAAAAAAAAAGTATAGAAGGTTTATTTAATATATTAGGACAATTAGAAAACCGTACATTTTTATGCAGCCTTCCTAAACAGTTAGAGAAGAATTAGCTAGCAATAAAAAAATAAAATATATATATATATATATAATTTTGTCACCCTAATGATAAAGATATAGGTGCATGGGTCCCCCAAGCTATCCAAGAGATTTCAGCCAACTTTGAGATTTACTGACTCTCAGTTAGATGAGAGATGGTTTTAAATGTCTCATGGTGCACCAGGCTGCCATTGTAAGGTATCCCGGTTACCTGTTTTATGAATAGGTGCTGGCTTGCATTATACCCAGCTTTTGGCATATAGCCTGTGTGTTTGGGCGTTGTAAATATGCATCTAAATAAAAGTATCCTAAAATAATTGCAAATGGTAGGATAAATAAAAAGTATAGAATATAATTATTAATATATAAATTAATGAAAGATTTAATAATAGTTATAAAGATATTGGAAGTGTTAGTATGGTGATTGTAAAGGTTCTGTTGTAGGTATGTTAAAATCTTAGAATATAGTTTTATGGCCATCTGCTGGTTAGAGAAATAAATTGCACTCTGATTATTTAGTTCTATACGCCATCTGCTGGTTAGAAAAATAAATTGCATTCTGATTATTTAGTTTCTACTTTTATTTTGCGCTTTTGCGATTGTGAAGGGAGCGCTGACGTAGTCTTAAAGGTGCCCATAGATTAAAACCAGCAATTATATCTACTGTTCCTCCATGGAACCTTAATCTAGTTCTTTCAGTACTGATGGACCCTCCTTTTGAGCCCCTTTCTGAGATCCCTCTTAGCTTACCTAAAGGGAATCTGGCACCAGCATATTGGCAATTTTTTTTTTTCATGAATCCATGTGTAATAAATTACCTTCTTTCCATATGTGTTCTTGTTTTACTTGTGTGCCTTGTCATTTCTTCAAAAAAACTCTTTTTCCGATATGCAAATTAACCTGTAAGGAGCGCAGAGGGGTGCGCCCCTTATGTGCAGTGCCTGCCTAAATTTTAAAAAGAAGAACGCCTCTAAGATGTAAAATCGCCTCCCAGAGGCGAGGCTAAGTGCTTCCCTCCGCCAGCTCCCTTCTCTGCCGCAAATATCCCCGATCCGCCTCTCGCCGGCAACCTGAAATCCCGTGAAGGCGCAGTGCCGGTGTTCCGGAATTTTCTGGTACCCGGAATTTTTTGCTACCCACGTCATTTCCGGTAGTGACGTGGGAGGCGCGTCTCTCATCTCAGCTGCTGATTGGTCTGCGGGGGGTTTGACGGCGCAGGCGCGGACGGTTCACTCATGATGTGAACGCGCCTAAGGTAGAATAAAATTCCAGCCACTGCGCATGCGCGCAAACGAGGCGGCTTGGCACAGTTAGGAAAATGCGCTGAGCCGAAGGTAGCATAAAATTCCGGCACACCGCGCATGCGCAGTATAAAAATGCGCCTAGTCCAGTTATCTATAAAGTTTACCAAAATACAAATATCTTTTTCTCCGTCATTCAATAGTATTGTTCATGTTCATTGTTTATTTAAATTACTCCAAATAGGGAGGGAATAATTACTGGCTGGACGCTTAAGCAGTGTCCCTTAATTATTCCCTTACCCTCAGTGCATGCGCAGTGGCCCCGTAATTTTTTCCTACCCTCAGCGCTCACAGAAACTCTTGTCTACCCCGTCCTGTGCACCTGCGTCGACACACCACCTATTCAGCCACTCTGGTAGTGTGCAGCAGGGAGACACGACTCCTTAAAAACCTTCTGGTGCGGCTACGTAACAACAGGATGTGACAAAGTGGTGACATCCCTGACTCCATATAGGTATAAGAGCGGTGACATCCCTGACTCCATAGAGGTATTAGAGCGGTGACATACCTGACTCCATAGAGGTATAAGAGCGGTGACATCCCTGACTCCATAGAGGCATAAGAGCGGTGACATCCCTGTCTCCGTAGAGGTATAAGAGCGGTGACATCCCTGACTCCATAGAGGTATAAGAGCGGTGACATCCCTGATGACTCCATAGAGTATAAGAGCGGTGACATCCCTGACTCCGTAGAGGTATAAGAGCGGCGACATCCCTGTCTCCGTAGAGGTATAAGTGCGGTGACATCCCTGACTCCGTAGAGGTATAAGAGCGGTGACATCCCTGACTCCGTAGAGGTATAAGAGCGGTGACATCCCTGACTCCGTAGAGGTATAAGAGCGGTGATATCCCTGACTCCGTAGAGGTATAAGAGCGGTGACATCCCTGACTCTGTAGAGGTATAAGAGCGGTGACATCCCTGACTCCATAGAGGTATAAGAGCGGTGACATCCCTGACTCCGTAGAGGTATAAGAGCGGTGACATCCCTGACTCCGTAGAGGTATAAGAGCGGTGACATCCCTGACTCTGTAGAGGTATAAGAGCGGTGACATCCCTGACTCCGTAGAGGTATAAGAGCGGTGACATCCCTGACTCCGTAGAGGTATAAGAGCGGTGACATCCCTGACTCCGTAGAGGTATAAGAGCGGTGATATCCCTGACTCCATAGAAAGTGTATGGAGAGAGCGTTGACATCCCTGATGGTGTGTCTGGGTATTGCAGATGCCATTTATACCCCTTAAAGGAAGTCCCCACACAGTCATACATGAGACTGTAATGAACACAAGAGTCCTAGAGCTATTGGATGTGCCATTCATGTTAATCATAGGGACAATATACAGTAGTCATGCCATTAACCAGAATGCTTTGTTCCCTTCACTGACCACTAGGAGGACTAGTTCTGATCCACAGAGAAGTTCACTCTCATCATGCCTACACCTTCCATGTCATGAAGTCCCAGAAAACTACCTGGAATCTGGAGAAACGGTAAGGACTTTGCCGAACAGTAGAAAAAATATGTTGGGTGCTCTAGTGTCGCACCCACAACTGAGCATGAAGCTGAGATTGGGAGGTTGTTTGGTGGATCCGTTCAGTGGAAAGTCAAATGGAGACAGTAGTCTCCCAGGCCTAGGCTGATTTCAGACTAGCTTGTCCACTGCGGGAAACACATAGCGTGTGGGAGAGGGATCCTCTGGTCTGGATTACAGGCATGCACAGCATTATCACGGCAATGCTGCGCTGTCTGTTTGATTCTGTAAGTCAACAATAGCGGAATTCTTATCTTATTGAAAAGAATGTGGCTTAAAAGGGTATCTTAAACTCAGAAGTTGGTGGCATATCTCTAATGCCTGATAGTGGTGCAACACCTACCGATCTTTATAACAGAGCCTGTAACCTGAAGGAGGGTATACTGTGGATGCCCTTTATTCATTCCTATGGGACTGGCAAAAATAGCCAAGTCAGCTAATTGGTGGCTGATCAGTGCTCTTACCATTCATTTTAATGGGACAGCTGTTTGGGGGCTCTGTTCTAAACATCGGTGTGGGTCCCAGAAGTACGGGCAAATCCTATCCAAGGTAAGACAGCCCCCTTAAATAAGTCTTTAGAGGTTTATCAGAGGAACAGCTAGACCAGTGATGGGCAAAGTGCGGCTCTCCAGTTGTTGCAGAACTACAACTTCCAGCATGCAAACACTGCCTACAGCAAGGCATGGTGGGAGTAGGAGTTTTGCAACAGCTGGAGAGCCACACTTTGCCCATCACTGAGCTAGACAAACGGGTAACCCTTTATGATTAAAGGTTTACATTTTGTATTTTTAATAAAGGCATTGCCCGTCAAGTCAAAGGGGTAATGCAATACTACTTAGTGTTCATGACATCCTGACATCCCAAATTGGGGGATGTGCAATTAGGTCGATGTAGTGTACATGCCTTAAAGGGATTGTAAAATATACATGGCTGCTCTCTGTCACAGTTCTATAAGTATCCAGAGGATATATGTGGAACTGTAGCTCAGCGCCGTCCACTTAATGGAGCTGAGTTGCAATACAACATACATTTTGTTGACAGCTGTGGCACTTTTTTTTTTTTCAAATCCAGAACCCCTTTTCTACTTTGGACTCTCTAATTACATTATTTCTTCTCTCCAGGTTAAAGCCAAGGCAAGAAGTCCTCATGTGTCAAAGGATGTAAAGCCTGCGATGAGAACTTGATGTGTCCTTCATATGTATATTAATGATAAGGTTAATGTAATACTGACAGTGCTCAATCCACAGGATACAATAGCCTGGGCAGTCACTGGCTGAAGCAAGTCACCAATGCGACCAGTGATTGACCGAGTAGTCCTTTTCTGTGGGTCGAGAGATATGAAGTACTGACTGCCCAAGGACCAGAAAATATTGTATTGTAAGCATGTGAACCTTTGAGTTATTTTTATTTTAACAATATATTAACAGACCACACAACCCCAAGCAACTTCCTGGATAGTCGTCAATAAAAATTTTAGACCATTTTGCTGTTGCAGAGCATGTGTATGTTGTCTGACCGTGTGAAAATAAATTTTCGGGACAAGCACAGCCTTGGGATTCTGCATAAGAGTAGTGGCTCTAACTTGGGCAGAACGAATGACAAAGAGGTAAGCGGGGACAATATTTTTTTTTTTTTAGAAGGGTGGGATTTTCTAATAAAATATATTTACTAAAATGATCAACGTCAAATCATCAAAATATTTAACAAGTCAGATTCACACAGTGTTTTGTCAATGACTGGGTACAAGCGAAAGATCTGGACCTGTTCTACGCTTAGAGCCGCACCTGGTTTTGGCACAAAATGACTGATGGAAATTACTGACCGAACACTGACTCGTGAATGAGTCATTGGACATAACAGGAAGGAGAATACACATGGACGGTCATTGGGTGGAAAGCATTCAAGTTTTCCGTGAAGTCGTATGACAAAGGCTGTAGCTGGGGGGGCACACATGGTAGTCTGAAGGGAGAGAAAGGTCATTCATTCACTGTAGTGAGAGAAGAGGGAACCCATGGCAGAATCTGTAGGCAGAGGATGACACAGAGGTTCAGTCACAAAGTCCTCTGCATTACGGTGAAAGGTTTGGTATGGAATTTCCAATTGGAGGCAGAAGGAGGTAGCTATCCAGAAATGAAGCTGTGTTAAAACCGGACAGCTAATGAATGATAGCAGCATCCTGGACACACAGATCTGGCATGTATTGCCTAGAAGACCATCTAGTTGATTGCAGACCAACTTACCACAACTTTTAAAATGGTAACTACTAACCGATGTAAGAAAAAAACTCCCATATCGTTAAAATATACTTTAAGCTTCAGGACCATTGACACATTTGTCCATCAGGCTGGGTCAGGTACTGCATCTCTGCATTAGTAGTGAAAGAATCTAATATGAGACCCTGCAAAGTGGCGCTATTACCATTCTTACACAACCCACTGCTATTTTAATGAGGTTCTAGGATGGATGCATTCTACGAATTTGGCTGAATTATGAAACTCCAGAGACCACAGAAATACAGAAGACACATTTATTTAACCAAAATGGTCTATTTACACCAATATCTAAGTATTTCTCATACTATTAAAGTTACAGTACCAAGTTTCTGAAAATGGACCAAAAATATTCAGGTTTAAGAAATTTTTAAAGGGGTTGTCTGGGCATTTTTATTTTTTTTGAAGACCTATCCTCAGGATAGGTCAACAATACCAGATCGGCAGGGTTCTGACACCCCTGCCAATCAGCTGTATCGGGAGACGGGAGACGTCTCCCGACTATCTTCCTGCCAGCTGCAGTATGTCTATGGGACACAGCAGCAGAGGCGGAAAAGAAAAGGGAGAGGGCTCGTGTGCACCATCTCCCGATACAGCTGATTGGCGGGGGTGTCGGACCCCTGCCGATCTGGTATTGATGACCTATCCTTTAATGTATCCTAACAACCAGATTATTCAAATAAAACACATATGGTAGGCAGGGCAGAAATATGTCCACATTTACAAGACCTTGAAAAACCATGGATCCTCGAAGCACGTGCACTAGGTGCGTGCAGCCCGCATTGTCTTCTATGGGCCAATGACCATGATGTTCTATATTTTGCAAAACGGACCTTTAAGCACAGGGAAGACTATCTGGGTCTGTACCGCTGAGGCACCATAAAAAAACATATGCCTTGTTTTTGCCGCATCTTCAAACCCATTGATGGGTAGGGACGGGCTGCACCTCAATGGGGAAGGGGCAGCCGTGTTGGGGAGAAAGATGGCTAGAAGGTTGGAGGAGTGTTTAAACTAGGGACTGGGGGGGAGGGAAATTACATTATAGGAGGGGAAGATAGTGCAGATAGAGACCAGGGGCAAGGTAATGGGACTGGGGGAGGAATGGAAGGAGGGACTACAAAAGTTCAGAAGGAAAGGTGTAGGGCAATATATATGCATAAACCTCTCAAATGTATGTATACTAATGCCAGAAGCCTGACTAGATAAAACTGGGGAACTGGAATTAGTGATGTGTGAGGAGGATTATGACATAGTGGGAATAACTGAGACATGGCTGGATAATAGCTATGACTGGGCTGTTAATGTACAAGGTTACAATCTGTTCAGAAAGGATCGTCAAAACCGGAGAGGGGGAGGGGGTCTGCCTTTACATAAAGTCCTGTCTAAAGCCCACACTCCGGGAAGACATCTGTGAGGGACACGAAAATGTGGAGTCATTATGGGTGGAGATAAATGGAGCCAAAAACAATATTAAATTACTAATAGGAGTTTACTATAAACCACCTAATATACCAGAGTCCGCAGAAAATCTATTACTAAACGAGATAAACAAGGTGGCAAACCATAATGAGGTGGTTATTACGGGGGACTTCAACTACCCAGATATAGACTGGGAAACTGAAACCTGTACATCCTATAAAGGAAACAGGTTCTTGGCAATAGCCCAAAACAATTACCATTCCCAAATGGTTCAGGACCCAACTAGAGGGACGGCCATACTGGACTTAGTATTAACCAATAGACCTGATAGAACAACAGACGTGCAGGTCGGGGGACACCTGGGAAATAGTGACCATAAAGTAATAATCTTCCAATTATCCTTCAAACGAGAGTTTCTACAGGGAGGAACAAGAATACCGGACTTCAAAAAAGCAAAATTTTGCCAACTAAGAGAGGCCATAGGCCCAATTAACTGGGACAAAGTCCTCAAAAATAAAAATAAAACCACAAAATGGGAGATTTTTAAAAGCATCGTAACATCTAATTGTGATCAATGCATACCTTATAGAAATAAAAGGCTAAGAAATAAGAAGAAACCAATGTGGATAAATAGAACCGTAAAAAAAGCAATAAATGACAAAAAGAAAGCATCAGGGGCGTAACTACCGGGGAAGCAGGGGAAGCAGCTGCTTCGGGGCCCGGGCTTACAGGGGGCCCGGCAAGCACGTGTTGTCCTCACTACTCTCCCTTCGCTAATTACTCAGTAAATCGCAGTGTATTCGCCCTTGTCTACTTAAAACTTATTTTTTCTTTCTTTCAGAAAAGCTCTAGATGTGGAGAACTTTGATAGTGTATCCATACACATTACAGCTGCACCAGCACATTGTATATGGATGTAGCAGAGCTTGGTGTGTTGGGGCAGCTGTAATGTGTATAGATACACTATCAAAGTTCTCCTTATCTAGAGGTCTTATTTTTTTTTTTAGCTATCTGGCTAAGCAGCTCATATGGTCTTGTGGATAAGTGGCTTGCCTTTCATCCTAATGGTCACAGGTTTGATTCCCTTCACAAACTTTTCTGAAAGACAGGATTTTTTTTTTTTTTTTTTTTTTAATACTGGACTTTTACTTTACTGCCACAGGGGAGGAGGGGGCTATTGGCACTATAATATTGGCAAATGGGGGATGGAGAGATAGGCACTTCATATTGGCACACACAGGGGGCAGGGGGAGAGGATGGCACTATGATATTGGGATGGGGGAAGACAGAGGCACTTGATATTGGCACATTATAGGGGGCACTATGGGGAGAGGAGCACTATGGGGCATCTGGTGCTATATGGCTGGCTACTGGCACATTATAGGGTGGGTTTATATGGCTGACTACTGGCACATTATAGGGGGGGTTATATGGCTGATTACTGGCACATTATAGGAGGGGTTATATGGCTGACTACTGGCACATTATAGGGGGGTTATATGGCTGGCTACTGGCACATTATAGGGGGGCTGGGGGGACTATATGGCTGACTACTGGCACATTATAGGGGGGCTATATGGCTGGCACATTATAGAGGGGGAGCGAAACGCGCGGGTAGGGGGGGCCCAATACAAAAATTTGCTGTGGGGCCCAGTCATTTCTAGCTACGCCCCTGGAAAGCATATAAATCACTAAAACAGGAGGGGAGCCAGGAAGCTCTGATAAACTATAAGGAAAAAAATAGAATATGTAAAAAACTAATAAAAACTGCCAAACTAGAGACTGAGAGATTAATTGCCAAAGAGAGCAAAACTAACCCTAAAATGTTTTTCAATTATATAAATGGTAAAAAATATAAATCTGAAGAGTCGGCCCTCTACATAGCAATGAGGGGGGAGTTGCAGAAAGCAACGAGGATAAAGCCAAGCTATTAAATATTTTCTTCGCCACTGTTTTCACTGAGGAAAATAAACTGTCAAATGAAATGCAAAATGTAAAAGTAAATTCCCCTTTAAAAGTGCCCTGTCTGACCCAGGAAGAAGTACAGCAGCGACTTAAAAAGATTAAAATAGACAAATCGCCAGGACCAGATGGCATACACCCCCGTATCCTAAGGGAATTAAGTGATGTCCTAGCCAGACCCTTATTTTTTGATATTCACGGACTCCATACTGACAGGGAATGTTCCACCAGACTGGCGTATAGCAAATGTGGTGCCAATATTCAAAAAGGGTCCAAAAACAGAGCCTGGAAATTATAGGCCGGTAAGTTTAACATCTGTTGTGGGTAAACTGTTTGAAGGTTTTGTAAGAGATGCTATCTTGGAATATCTCAATGAAAATAAGCAAATTACACCATATCAGCATGGCTTCATGAGGGATCGGTCATGTCAAACTAATTTAATCAGTTTCTTTGAGGAGGTAAGTTCTAGACTTGACCGGGGTGAATCAGTGGATGTCATATATCTGGACTTCTCCAAAGCATTTGACACTGTACCACACAAAAGGTTAGTATATAAAATGAGAACACTTGGACTAGGAGAAAATATCTGTATGTGGGTAAGTAACTGGCTCAGTAATAGAAAACAGAGAGTGGTTATTAACGGTACACACTCAGATTGGGCAACTGTCACTAGTGGGGTACCTCAGGGGTCAGTATTGGGCCCTATTCTCTTCAATATATTTATTAATGATCTTGTAGAAGGCTTGCACAGTAAAATATCAATTTTTGCAGATGACACTAAACTGTGTAAAGTAATTAACACTGAAGAGGACAGTTTTCTGCTACAGAGGGATCTGGATAGATTGGGGGCTTGGGCAGAGAAATGGCAGATGAGGTTTAACACTGACAAATGTAAAGTTATGCACATGGGAAGGAATAATGCAAGTCACCCATACATACTAAATTGTAAAACACTCAGTAACACTGACATGGAAAAGTATCTAGGAATTTATTTATTTATTTTTTGAATTTGCTAAACCTTTACTTTTTTTTTTTTTTTTAACTTTTATTGTAGAAATATGAGTAGCATACAGACATGTAAGCAATACATAGAAATGCAAAATAATCAAAGTTTGTACATTGCGCATATACATATCCGGAAGTAGGCCATAAGAATGTACAAGTGGCACAATATATGGGAATCAAGAGAACAAGGTGAACAACAAGGTGAACAACAAAAGGCAACCAGTAGTAGTGGGAATTAAAAGGAGTCTTAAATCCTGAGAACATAAAGGTCTGCATATTATAACTATGTAGCTATATCATCATCCTAATAGTATATGTAGAATTGTACGGTAAACAACCTATGTGTGTTTCCTAAAGTCCAACCATAGGGACCATAAACCCAAAAATTTGATATGGGAGCGGTTTTCCCAAGAGGACAATTCTTCGAACCTGCATATAGAATCTATCTTAGTCAACCATTGGTCTATAGGGGGCAGTTCCGAAGACAACCAATATTTAGGTATTAGCAATCGAGCTGCAGACAAAAGTTTTCTATAAAGTTTGGAGACCGTAGAGTTGCTGACATCAGGAAGCATCCCTAATAAGGCTGCTTGTGGGGAGGGGGGCAGTTGGATTTTACAGATAAGGTTACATTTAGTAAAAATAACCGACCACCATTTTGTCAACGTGGGACATGTCCACCATATATGGTAAAACGAACCCCTGTCAGAGTTACAACGCCAGCAAGTGTCAGAGCCCATGGCAGAATAACGGCATGTGACATCCGGAGTTTTATACCAGCGGGTAAGGAGTTTATACCCATTCTCCTGGATTCTAACACATCTGGAGGAGATGTGGGGTTCTATGAATAAATGGTGTTGTTCTGTTGTGGAAAAGGACACTCCCAAATCTTTTTCCCAGGAGCCAATGAAAGAAGGTTTGGGCATAGAAGCAGGTGTGTTAATTCTCCTGTAAAGCACAGAAATAAGTTTTTTTGGAGGGGATACAGAGCAAATCAAGCTTTCAAACCAGGTTATCGGTCTGATCAAGTCACTGTACTGGATGTGTTTTGAAATATAGGAGTGAAGGAAGGAGCCAAAAAAGGGGGTAGGACTATCTTTACAGAGTAAGTCTCGTATATGATTGCTGTCCAATAAAGTGCCATTTTCATTGAATAGAGAAAGAACAGGGATGGAGGAATTCCTTAGTGACGGGGGTAAGCTGCGTTGTAGTGCTATTGGGGCCAGAGTGAGAATATCTCGGACCTGTATAAGAGGGGATGGTAAAGGTACACTCCATGGCGAAGACTGGAATGCATGCCAGGCTTCAAGAGTAGCCATGAGATTGAGGTGAGAGGCATGTTGGCGGCGATCCGGTCTGTGAGGTGATAAAAGGAGAGCTCTAAATGATGATTTAAAAAGTTCCGATTCCATCTTGACCCAAGATTTGCTGGGGGGTTCCCTAAACCAGTCAATGATTCTAGCTAGCAGGATGGCGTTATGATAGGTTTTCAAATTAGGAAGATTTATGCCCCCAGATGACTTTGGAAGGATATTAAGACTAATACGGGCTTTCTTTTTATTCCAAATGAAGTTACGGATATCCCTGTTTAAGGAGAGGAAGTATGAGTTAGGAATTGAGAGAGGTAGCACTTGTTGCATATATGTAAGTCTAGGCAAAACCAGGGATGTGAATAAATTTTACGCCCAAACCAGGACAGCAGGGGTAAATATAGAGTGTCAATCTGAGCTTGCATAGACCTAAATAATGGAACATAGTTGAGTTGGAACAAGCTAGAGAGATCAGGACTTATTTTGACCCCTAAATATGTTATAGTGTGGGAGTCCCAGTTAAAGGGTGATTTGGACTTAAGTGAATTTTTGACACGAATGCTAAGGCCTATAGGTAAAACATAGGTTTTTTTCAAATTGATTTTAAAGTTAGAAAGAATGTGGAAATTTTCTAAATGAGCATATATTGGGTTTAGGGAAATAGATGGATTGGTAGTGAGGAGGAGTAAATCATCGGCGAAAGCCGCTGTTTTATGATCTGAGCCCCCTAATTTAACGCCTTCTATAGTTGTATCCTGTCTTATGGATTGGAGAAGTGGCTCCATAGACATGACAAAGATTAAAGGGGAGAGGGGGCAGCCCTGACGGGTACCGTTTGTGATCGGGAAAGGCAGGGAAAGACTGTTATTGGCCAGCACCGACGCCGAGGCCGTGTGGTACATCGAGAATATGGCCCGAACAAACGGGTCTGGGAGTCCGAAGTGGTTGAGAACCAGACGCATATAGGTCCAATTAACTCTGTTAAACGCCTTTTCGGCTTCGGTGCTGACCAAAACCAGTGGGCATGATTTCATTTTGGCGAAGTGTATGGCGTTCTTGCAGTATTGTCTTTGCCTTCTCTACCCAAGACAAAGCCTGTTTGGTCACTATGAATTAATGATGGAAGTATGGGAGTTAGGCGATTAGCTAAAAGTTTGGCTAGGAGCTTCAAATCGAGGTTTAATAGTGAGATAGGGCGATAACTTTCGCAAAGTTCTGGGTCTTTGCCCTCTTTGTGAACTAATGATATAGTAGCTCTAGTCATATCGGGGGATAGAGAAGTACCGTTAAGCGAGCAATTGAACAGCGCTAGCAAGTGTGGAATCAGATTAGGGCTGCAGTAAACGATTATTTTAGTAATCGAGTATTCTATCGATTATTTTTTACGATTAATCGAGTAATCTAATAAGAAAAAATGAATTAATAGACTGTCAGCTCTCCCCCACCCCAGAGCCGCCGGCTCTCCCCCACCCCAGTGCCGCCTGCTCTCCCCCACCCCAGAGCCGCCGGCTCTCCCCACCCAGTGCCGTCTGCTCTCCCCACCCCAGAGCCGCCGGCTCTCCCCCACCCCAGTGCCGCCGGCCTCCCCACCCAGTGCCGCGGCTCTCCCCACCCCAGTGCCGCCGGCTCTCCCCACCCCAGTGCCGTCGGCTCTCCCCACCCCAGTGCCGTCAGCTCTCCCCCACCCCAGAGCCGTCAGCTCCACCCACCCCACCCCAGTGACTTTAGCTCCACCCCACCCCAGTGCCATCATCTGTCCCCCAACCTTGTGCCATCATCTGTCCCCCCACCTTGTGCCATCATCTGTTCCCCCACCTTGTGCCATCATCTGTCCCCCCACCTTGTGCCATCATCTGTCCCCCACCTTGTGCCATCATCTCTGCTGCCCTACTCCTCCTGACACCGGGAGTGCACAGCGTCATTGGTTGCTATGACGCTGTGCACTCCGGGCGTCCGGCTTTAGTCGGCCCCCACCCCCTCAGTTTCACTAACTTACCTTTCCAGCAGGGGGCCTCCGGACACTACACAGCATATCCATGGTCCCGCGCTGAACTGACCTACCGACGTAGGCGCGCCGTGACCTGACGCGCTGTGTGACGTCAGGCGCAGAGCAGCGCGGGACCATAGACATGCTGTGGAGCTTCTGGAGGCCCCCTGCTGGAAAGATGAGTATTCCGAGCCAGCGGGAGACCACGGAGCGGGAGTAATAGCAAACGCTTCACTCCCGCTCCGTGGTCACGTGACACAAACGAATCATCGATGCAAAAAATTTGCATCGATTATTTTTTTGTGTCGAATTACTCGATTTAATCGAGTAATCGTATCAGCCCTAAATCAGATGTTTAGCAAAAATACGGTAATAAGTAGCCGTAAAGCCATCAGGACCCGGAGCCTTGTTTTTAGGTAACTGCTTAATGAGCTATTATGTCCAATTCCTCCGCAGAGAACGGGGATTCTAAAACTTCCCTTTGATCTTGGGTAATCTTAGGGAGGGAGATTGAATTGAGAAATTTATGGATGTAATCTGTCTGGGAGATTGACATTGAAGGCATGGAGGGACATGGAATATTATACAGTGATTTATAATAATCCCGAAAGCAGGAGGCTATATCCTTAGCATTTATTAAAGGCTGACCAGTTTTAGACATCAATTTGCATATATGGTTTTGGGCCCTCCTCTGTTTTACTCTGTGCATCATAAAGCGTGATGCCTTGTCTCCATGGGCGAAAATCTTAAATTGAGAGTTTAGAAAGTATTTAGATGAGACAAGATTTAAAATGTCTTTCAATTCTATACGGGCTTGATTAAGCGCTTGTAGATGGGAATCTGATTGGGACTTCTTGTGTTGAGATTCCAGCATTTTAATCTGGGAGAAGAGTTCATCAATGCGGGCAGTTCTTTGTTTTTTAACAAAAGAGCCTAGGCTGATAAGGTGTCCGCGTATGAAAGCTTTATGGGTATCCCATAACACGTGGGGCGATATAGAAGGGGAGGTATTTAATTGAAAGAAATCCTCTATATTTTTCTGGATCTTAGAGATATTAGATTGTGAGGACAGGAGATGGTCATTAAGTCTCCATCTGAATTCCGCTAGAGGCCTGTTGGGGGCAGCTAAAGTTAAAAATATAGGGGCATGATCAGAGAGGTGTATTGAATCTATACTAGGTTTGATACAGGACTGAATATGTTCTCTTGAGATAAAAAAGTAATCCAGTCTCTGATATGAGCCATGAGTATTTGAATAGAAGGTGTAGTCTTTCTCTGTAGGGTGCAACACCCTCCAAATGTCGATCAGGTTTAGGCTTGCAAGAGAACTTCGTAGGGCAGATAGTGCACGGTTAGAGAGTGCCGACTTGCCAGATGAGGAATCTAAGGAGGGATCCATGGTGACGTTAAAATCACCTCCTAGGACCACAAGCCCCTCGAGTAGAGGTTGGATAAGAGTTATAAGGTTTCTAAACCACGTAACCCGATCGACATTAGGCGCATATATATTAATGAAGGTGTATATACGGTTATCGATAGTACCTTTTAAGAGTAGAAATCTGCCCTCTGGGTCTTGGGTGTGGAAGCTATATTGGAAGGGCACACGTTTGCTGAAACCAATGCTGACTCCCCTCGAGGCTGATGAGCTGGTTCCGCAGTGGTACCAAAAGGGGAAGGATGAACAGGAGAGATCCGGGTATCTGTTAAATCTAAAATGGATTTCTTGAAGAAACAAAACAGAGGTAAGTTTTTTCTTCAAAAAGGAGAAGATTTGGCAACGTTTGGAAGGAGCATTGAATCCTTTAACATTATATGAGATGATGTTCAAATCAGCCATCGCTCTATCATAAATTTTATAAGGACGGCGGAGAAATGGATCTTTTGAACCCATGTTGATGAGCCAGCTGCACAGCCCGAAGGGAAGCCAGGGAAGTACACAAGGGAGATCAGCTCCCCTTTGACAATATACAGACCAATTCCACATATAGGAAGTGATATTCCACTGAAGGTTGCCTTAATAAAGAACTGAATTAGAACATAGGAACTAATATAGGAACAAAAAACGGGCGCCATTGCACCATAATGGAGCGGTACATAGTGGGGGTATGTACACATGTAGTGTATAGTGTATATCGCCCTAAACATGCATAATATAAGAGTAACGAGCCAATTAAATGCCTAAGGAGTAGGTGGGGGGGAGATGAATAGGTACAGTAGAAAGTCAGTATAGCAAAGTACACAGAGATAGAAAATAAGAAAGGAAAGACAAGAACTAGATATGCAAAGAGAGGGACCACAGGGTGAAAACAACAATGGCAAGCTTAATACATGTCAGTATATCTTCTCATTCTCCCATCTTGAGACGCCTGGGTGTAGATAGAGAGGCTTCTCTTTTATTCTTGAGAGATCTCGGGGTGTGTTGCTTTTCCCATATGTCAGCTGCAGGCAGTGTAGGGAGGGAGGACAAATCCTGAATCACGTCCCAGTTCTGAATGTCCAAAGGAGTAATGTCCAATTGGTCGTAGATCTGGGTTAAATCAGAAAAAGTTGAGATGCTTATCCTGCGGCTAGCATAAAAGAAGGAGATTCCAAAAGGAAATGTCCATCTATATGGGACGTTATGCGAACGGAGCCAATCCGTTAAGGGCTTTAGTGCTCTTCTTTTCTGTAAAGTGGATTGTGCCAGATCTTGAAATATGGACACGGAGTAGCCACCCCAGGAGACTTTCCCTGCTTGGCGGGCCTTAGTAAGTATGGCTTCCTTAACAGGGAAATTCAGAAGCCGGCATATGACATCGCGTGGTGGGGCGTTCACTGCAGGCTTCGGTCTCAGCGCCCTGTGAGCCCTTTCTAGAGTCACTTCATGCGCCGAGTCAGGGCCAAGTAAGGAAAGGCATATCTGCGTCACAGTATTAGGGATATCTCCCGTAGCAACCGTTTCTGGGATACCGCGGAAGCGTAGATTGTTTTGTCTCCCGCGGTTTTCCTGGTCCTCCAAGGCATTATAGAGGGAATTCAGAGAGCTCTGTATAGAGATCATATGCTGTGAGACCGCATGTTGGTGCGACAAAATGGCCGACTGAGAGTCCTCAAGCGATTCTACCCTCCTCCCTATATGTCTGACGTCTTGTTTAATGGACGAAAGATCGGAGCTTATAGGCTCCAGAGCAGCAGCTAGTGTGGAGGAGAGGGTTTCTTTAAGATAAGATCGCGATATAGGAAGCGGGTTTACCTCTTCTATACCATCTGCAGCAGCTTCCATCTGTTCTTTGGAGCCGCGGTTGTTAGTGCGCGGGGAGACCGGCGCCATCTTGCTCTCCCTTGCCACATAAGCTGAGGCCGCTTTTTTAATGAATTTATCCATCTCTCCTTTGTTGATAGAAGGTTTCTGGGTGTCGGAACCTTCACTGGCTTTAGCCCCACCGATTTTCACCATTGCGGACGTTCCAGGCTCAAGATATAGGCGGAAAGGGCAATTTTACAGACGGAGCTGCACACTCACACAGCTATCTGCTGTGGCGCTAACTCCGTCCCCGAGTATCTAGGAGTTTTAATAAATAACAAACTAAGCTGTAAAAACCAGTGTCAGGCAGCTGCTGCTAAGGCCAATAAGATAATGGGTTGCATCAAAAGGGGCATAGATGCCCGTGATGAAAATATAGTCTTACCACTTTATAAATCACTAGTCAGACCACACATGGAGTACTGTGTACAGTTCTGGGCTCCTGTGAACAAGGCGGACATAGCAGAGCTGGAGAGGGTTCAGAGGAGGGCAACTAAAGTAATAACTGGAATGGGGCAACTACAGTACCCTGAAAGGGTATCAAAATTAGGGTTATTCACTTTAGAAAAAAGACGACTGAGGGGAGATCTAATAACTATGTATAAATATATCAGGGGTCAGTACAGAGATCTCTCCCATGATCTATTTATCCCCAGGACTGTGACTGTGACGAGGGGACATCCTCTGCGTCTAGAGGAAAGAAGGTTTGTACACAAACATAGAAAAGGGTTCTTCACGGTAAGAGCAGTGAGACTATGGAACTCTCTGCCTGAGGAGGTGGTGATGGTAAGTACAATAAAGGAATTCAAGAGGGGCCTGGATGTATTTCTGGAGCGTAATAATATTTCAGGCTATAGCTACTAGAGGTAGGTCGTTGATCCAGGGAGTTGTTCTGACTGCCTGATTGGAGTCGGAAGGAATTTTTTCCCCTTAAGTGGGGAAAATTGGCTCTACCTCACAGGGGTTTTTTGCCTTTTTTAGCCTTCCTCTGGATCAACTTGCAGGAAACAGGTCGAACTGGATGGACAAATGTCTTTTTTCGGCCTTATATACTATGTTACTATGATGAAAAGGGGTCTGCACTGTCATGCGGGTTGTACACGGCTAGTGTACGTGTTTTGCAGATCCATGGTCTGCAACGTGGGCACAGCCATGTGTATGCAGCCGACTGTAAATGTAGATGGGGATAATCTGCATGGGACAAGTAATCTTTATCGAAAGGGTTAATCCGCAGAGGTAGCACCCAAATAGCTTCTGGCAGAGAACTGTGCATATCCTCCGCTTTACATACAAGGCTGATGGCTATGCAGTGCCCCAGCTTCCAACAATTGTTTGCATCTTCCTCTTGTAGATGCCGCAGCTTCTCAACTCCATCTGCAATCCATGGCTCAGTGATGCATGAGCCATGAGCAATTCTGCCCTCCAGAGTCTAAAGGACGACTCTTTTCACCAGATTATTATAAATAAAGTTGGTACAAACAAATGAAGGAAAGCCAAACATGTTCTACTCTGTCCACCTCTGCAACATATGGCATCTTCCATGGAACCCTTTATCCGCCACGTATTCAGTGCTCATCAGAGTTGACCCAAAAAGAAAACAGACGGAAAAGGTTAGTGCCTATATGTCGCAGCCACAGGAGCCATTGACAGGTATAAAGGTATTCCAACATAATAAAAAGGTGAATGCAGACTGGAATATGGTAAAATAAACTAAGTTCAATAGTCTACGTTCTTCGCGGGTATCTTCCATGGAACCCTTCATCTGCCGCGTATGCCACCCGACGCAGGTCTCGAAGTTGACGCAAAAGGCAAACAAAACAAATTAAAAAATATTAGTGCGAATAACTGCAGTTGCTGGAGTCAGTGACAAGTACAAAAGTATTCTAACATTAGGAGTGAATACAGCTGAAACTGAGGGAATAGAAAATAAACACTAGTATTTCATGAATAGTACAAGGGATGTGATTAGGTTTGTTTGTCTTTATACACTCTTTAAAATATTCTGCACACTGTAAAACTCGTAATACAAAGTAAGAATAACTTGAGTTGAGTAACAATTAGAACAAACTGATTAAAATAATCAAATTTTACTCGCCTTATAGCCTTTTTTTTAATTCGATTATTTGATTATGGTGATACAGGGGGCATCCTGATGGGACTCATACAGCATCTACATAAATTATAAAAAATAAATAAAATATGGTGCAGAAAGTTAAATTTTACATGTAGTGTTTTTGGAGTGATTTAATAGTGTAACTCGATTACGGTGAAATTATTTAATCACGGTGGATTGAGCATGAAGTAAGTTTTCCGAAGACTATTTTTTTTATGTATCATGTCATAGACCTGACCTTTATACTGGAGTAAGGCACAAGCTATTTCCAGTCATGCAACCCTTATATCTTCTGCAGATGTCTTTACTTCCAAGATAGTTCTTGTCCTTAGGAACTCCTTGGCAAACTGTAAAATAACAATTCAATTTTGTAAAAGCAGTTCAAATTTGTTATCACTGGCTTTTAATATGTTTAAAAAATGTTTACTAGCAAGATTAAAACTCCACAGCTACTGGAATCCTGCTGGTTGTTGTGAACCATTATCCAGGTGCTCCATTGTGCTGCCTGTTCTTCTGGCTTGTACAGCTTGTACATCTTCAACAAGACACTATAAAACAAACAATACATTAAAATATATACATTTTATGAAACAGAAAATTAAACTATTAAATATAAGCTTACTTGTGGCACGTTTAAAGTTTTTACAGAAGCAAACTCACTTCCAATTCCGTTGCACTTTAGAAACAGTAGTTTTCATTTCCGAGCGGATCCATCAATACAAGGATCTTCTTGGACATGATGACAACCTTAAAGTTATATTGAAAAAGAAGAAACGTTAGTTGTTGACATTGCTATTTTTAATAGACCTGTTAAACCAAAAGTAGGCATACAGTCAAATCAAAGAACTTCACAACAGAAGTGTAATATCAATTTCATGCCATGCATCAAAAAATCATGGAAGCATTTGGAAAGAATAGTCAGGTGTGGATATAAAAAGTGTATTCTGTAGCAGTTTTAGCAAGTCAACTGTATACCTAATTTTTGCCAAAAATTATCAGAGAAAATGATACCAGTGGTGTCATCGGGTTGTTAGATATTGTGATATATTTCTAAAAATTACATTGATTATCATCGTACATGACAACTGATTTACATTAAAGGGAACACATTTTTTAATGTTTTAAATACCAATAAAATCCAGTGAGCTCCAACATTCACGGGGCATAGCCAAAGATCTTGTACTGGACATCTTATCTTAAATAAAGAATATATATTATTTATTAGATAGATATAGATAGATATCGATATATATATATATATATATATATATATATAGAGAGAGAGAGAGAGAATTGTAACATGTCACTAACCTTTCCAAGCTTTTGTATGTCACCGTAAAACAACACAGAAGACAGGACAGCATCAAACTGACAAACTGGTTCCTATTTAAATAGATTCTTAGTTAGAATGCTAAATAAACACAATGAACATTACCAAATTATGAATTCACACTTGCCTGATGATTCACAACCAGATGATGAATGTATGCATCAATCACCTGCATTAAAACCCAAAAATATATTTTTTTTAGATATCTATATAAATTTTTATTGATATTTTACCTTTCAATTATCACCAATGTAGATCATTACCTCATCAACCAGCCAGTTATTGCCGTGCAGTGTACGAAACGATGACACATACAGCTGGTATGGTCCGACAACTGCTTCCACATGGCCGACATCCTCTTCTTCCCACAGAATTTGAACTAAAAAAAACAAACGAAAAAAACATATATATAAATAATTAACTCCAGGTATGTAATATAGTAACATAGTATATTAGGCCGAAAAAAGACATTTGTCCATCCAGTTCGACCTGTTTCCTGCAAGTTGATCCAGAGGAAGGCAAAAAAACCCTGTGAGATAGAGCCAATTTTCCCCACTTAAGGGGAAAAATACCTTCCCGACTCCAAACAGGCAGTCAGAACAACTCCCTGGATCAACGACCTATCTCTAGTAGCTATAGCCTGAAATATTATTACGCTCCAGAAATACATCCAGTCCCCTCTTGAATTCCTTTTGTACTCACCATCACCACCTCCTCAGGCAGAGAGTTCCATAGTTTCACTGCTCTTACCATAAAGAATCCTCTTCTATGTGTACAAACCTTCTTTCCTCCAGACGCAGAGGATGTCCCCTCGTCACAGTCACAGTCCTGGGGATAAATAGATGATGGGAGAGATCTCAGTACTGACCCCTGATATATTTATACATAGTTATTAGATCTCCCCTCAGTCGTCTTTTTTCTAAAGTGAATAACCCTAATTTTGATACCCTTTCAGGGTACTGTAGTTGCCCCGTTCCAGTTATTACTTTAGTTGCCCTCCTCTGAACCCTCTCTAGCTCTGCTATGTCTGCCTTGAGGTCCTTGCCCTAAGCTTTTCACCAAAATCGCTGAAATCATTCTTAAGGACTCTCCACCTACCTCTAACTTTGTCATTGGTTCCGATATGGACCATGACCGCTGGATCTTCTCCAGCCCCTCCCAGTAATCTGTCAACCCGATCCGCGATGTGTCGAACTCTAGTGTTGGGAAGATAGCACACTGTTCGGCGATCACGATCTTTGTGACAGATCGCCCTATCTGTTCCCCTAATAATTGAGTCTCCCACTACCAGCACCTGTCTGGCCTGCCCTGCTCTCCTGGTCCCCTGCTTTTGGAGCTGACATTCCCCTGACCGGCAGAGGAAGTGTCTGGCTGCAGCAGTGCTGTCCCTGAGCTGCCATCCCCCTCAGCTGCCAAACGTGCAAACTTGTTGGGGTGTGTCAGATCAGGGCTGGCCTCCCTGGCACTCTTCCCTCTACCCCCCTTTCTTACTGTCACCCAGCTAGCTACCTCACTTTCCTCAGCCTCCTTACTGTCACCCTTCCCCTGAACTACCCCAAAGACTGCTTGCTCGGTGAGCAGCAAACTCTTTTGCAAATTGTCAGTGGCTCTCAGTGTTGCAATATGCCCGTTTAGAGACTCGATGTGCGATTCCAAACGGGTAATTTGCTCACATTTTGAACAAAGATATGCACCCTCAAACGGCTGTTCCAGGACTGCATACATCATGCAAGATGTGCACTGGACGGCGCTGTCAATTGTGCAAGACATACTAATGGGGATTACACCACAAAAACAAAAAAATACAATATAATCTAGTTACAAGAACTGGCGAATTTCAGTCCCCCACTGAAGTCCCTGAATCTGAAGTCACTTAATCTTAAGTCACACTTACACAACCACACACTTAATCAACCACGCATCGCGACCAACCTCGCGTTATATATATATCTACTTATATAAGTATGCTGTAAATGAAACTCAAATACACCAGCCTTTTTTTTTTTCCTCTGGATTCAAAGGCTATATATATATGTAATTTACCTTTGGTACCCAAAGCTAATACAGGTTGAGTATGCCTCATCAGAAGTACTTAGAGAAAAAAAATATATATACAAATAAAGCGACATGCAAATAAAATAAAAAATAGATATATAAAGTATTATATATGCTAATATTTCCAAATGCATTATTTTTTTTTTCTTATGAGGCATTTCAGAAAAGGGGAAAAAACTCAACCTGTATTTGTCCTTTGGTAAAATCTTAAACTTGTATGGTTAGTGTTAACAGGAACTGGATAAAACATGATGCCAAACAGTGGCAACTTCATAAATTCTGAACAAAATTATTCCATAAAAAGAGTGAAAGGCCAGACCAACAGGGCATAGCCAAACGGATGACCAACAGGGTCAATCAAACTTATTATAAAACCAGAAACTGCTACCTCTGTCTTCTATGTTCTGCCTGACAGTGAAAGATACAGATGGCTTTAAAAAAAATATCAAGATTAATGTTAATCACTTACAGGTGACATAACTTTAAATTACAATGCTACATATTGGAAGAAGATATAGAAAAAGGGTCACGGGCATTCCTGTTAAAGGTACCAGAGACACTGGAAACTTGTTGGTTAGATTAACAAGTTCCTGGTGAATTATATTGTGTCTGTTTTGGTGAGGTCAAACCCCTTGCTTCAGGTGTTGCTTGGTGGTAATGTAACTTCAACATAAGTTGGCCACTTCTCAGTTCTATAGGTTTATTTAATAGATTTTATTCCTGCCTTTAGAATGCTTGTTGTGTATACTCTGTGTTGCTTCCACTGTTAGCAGTTCTCTACTTCTAGCTAACTATTTTATTATTGTATTGAGTTTGTATCTGGGTCAGAAACATCCATTCATCCATGTGGGGAGGAAAGAGTTGTCTGTTCTTAACCGTATTCCAGGGCAGGATAGGGAAATTAGGGTCAAGGTATCCTACATATTAATATTCTTAACTTCGAGGTCTATTCAGATTGATAGGTGGTTAGTGCCCACAATAGGTTTTTTTTCGCCAGGGACCTGCTCTATCCCTAGTTCCAAGGCCCAGTTACTGTTCCCTTTACCTCCTGTGTTCATTGTGGAGATATTTACCCACAATGCTTGTAACATTAAGAAAGACTCTGTGTACAGCAAGACAAGCTATATTCTAACAAAATTCGAAATAAACATTTAAATGTACATAATTTATCAGTACCTCAACAGTGCTTTCTTTTTCGGTCCTGCCCAACAGATGACGGAGGTCCTTTGTGGTATGGGGGACACACAGGTGCTGTTTTCGTCAGGCCAGTTGACATCACCTTCCTGCATGCGGACTGAGCTTTTCTGACTTCTTCTGTATGGCTTGATGTGGTCGACATTGATCTTATTCTTCAGAGTTACCCCGTCGGTATTAGCCAGCTTCACCACCTTGCCACACAGCTCCTTGATAATATAAGGACCAAAGAAATCAGGCTCTATCCTACCACCTTTTCTACCAGACTTCCTCATATTGTAAAGCAGGACCTCGTTGCCAACACTGTACACCACATCCTTGTGTTGCTTCTGAACTTTCTTCGAGTACTTCATCTGCTGTTTTTCTTGTGACTTTTCTATGTTCTCCTTTGTAGTTTCCTTTATCTTCTGCATTGATGATTTCTTCTCGTTCACAAAGGAATCATAAGCCTTCTCCTCTGAAAGAATGATGTTTGACAGCTATGTAAGAGAAAAATAAAATATAAGATTTAAATAAAAAAAATAAACAGTTATATTTGCTGAGAGCTATTATTTATATTAGATACATGTACAGATTTTTATTAATTACAGTTATGGCCAAAAAGTTGATCAGTAAAAAATTACTTGCCCAATTTATATCAATGTTATATGCCACTTAGGTGGAAAGAAGCTATCTGAACAATTATAGATCTGTACATAATGAAAAAAATTATATATTCTATAGGCTAAGATTAAACTGTAGTAGGTTAAACAAACAAATCACCGGCAGTTCTACAGGAACCTCTGCGGGGAAAACTGCTTCTCTCCCATACATCAAAAGAAATGGTGAATATTTGGTGGTGGATTGGACCTTCGATCTTATGGAAAATAACGTGGCGTCCAAAAACACGTCCCAGTTGTTTTGGTTCTCATTCACCAGTTTCGTTAGAGCTCTACAATGAAGAAAATGAATAAGAAAAAAAAAAAAATTATTAACAAGGCTATTATAAGTAATTAGAATTCAGAGTTCACAGCAGACAACAATAGAAGCATGTGCACTGCAAAATCCACCGCTGTAGATGCTGATTTTGTGCAGCGCTGCGTTTTCAATCGCAATTCCTGTAGTCTCCCAATGCTTTCAATCATCTCAGTCAATGAGACGGTGCATGTACAGGTCCACCTGCAAAGAGTCAACTTTAATAGAGAAAATTTGAGTTAAAAAAACTATTCAAAATTAAGCAAAAGGGCTGTGGAACAGAAAGTGTTTCTTTAACACTACAATATCTGGAAGAGGTTTGTATTCCAAACAATCTAATGACTTGACCCAGTGGATCAAAGTACTAAAAGCAGAAATAAAAATTGAAATTAACTTGCCTTTTGATGTTGTGATTCGTCTTTTCATCTAGGCTGTTTGGTCTGTGGATGATAAGCTGCTGTCACACTTCTCTCTATTCCAAGAAGACTACACATCTGGGCGTTGACCAAAAAAATAAATAAAAGGAAATAAATAATTGGAATAAACATACTAGAAAATATCTATAAAAAAAATAAAAAATAATTGTAAATGGAAAATAAACATACTTGATTTACAAATTCTCTACCCTGGTCAGATAGAATCTGCTTCGGACAGCCATGACGATAAACCATAGCGCAAATATGGCGTCCCACCTCAGCTGCACTTTTCGTTCGAAGTGGAAAAGCCTCCACCCACTTGGAGAAATAATCGGTGGCAGTCAATATGTATTGATAGCCATCCACTGTCTTGGGAAATGGACCGGTTAAGTCAATCCCTACAAGCTCCCAGACAGCAGATACCTATAGTATATAGTATAATACTATAGTATATTTTTATCTTAATACACTGTAACGGCTGTGGTGCAGAAATAGGTTTTCCCAACTTCTGGCATTGATGACATTCCTGAATCTACAGGAAATGAGATGTTAACCGGTGTACAGCTTTCATTAGAATTGCAAAACAATAATTTGTGTGTACCCATTTAGCGATATCTTTGGACATTCCATGCCAGAAGAACCTTGATGATATGGCCGATTGCGTTCTGTGGATTCCAGAATGTCCTCCAATTGGCGAGGCGTGAAATTGGACGAAGATCCTCCATGCTTCAAATCTTCTTTTTCCATGGTAGAGCTCCCCATCTTTAATAAAAATTGAAAATTAAGAGATACATTCATTACAAACCTATCTGAACAAACTAACAAGATTAGCTTTATTTATGATATTCACCCTTTAAAGTGATTTTAGCAGTGGTCCGCCTGAAGGTCTGCCTCTGTGTCATTGTGTTACATATGATAACTACTTGTTATTTATGTCAGGGTAGTTTTTTATTCCTTCCAAACAGTTGTAAAAGAAAGCATTCTATTTTTATAGTTATGGATCGAAGATACAACGAAATCTTCAGATTCCTCTGTTTTGGAGAATACCCATCCGGGTATAGCAAGACACAGAGGCAGACCTTCAGGCGGACCACTGCTAAAATCACTTTAAAGGGTGAATATCATAAATAAAGCTAATCTTGTTAGTTTGTTCAGATAGGTTTGTAATGAATGTATCTCTTAATTTTCAGTTTTTATTAAAGATGGGGAGCTCTACCATGGAAAAAGAAGATGCACTGTGCACTCCGCATCCACATTTGCGAAGCGCGCCGCAAATTGCGGACAAGTATAGGCATCTCTATAAGACTGGTGACAAGGTGTGTTGCGGATCCCCAACACACTACGGACGTGTGAATTAGGCATAAGGAGACAATATAGGGACAAAATTATTAGGTGTTATTAAATTCACACCCTGATATTGGTACTACTTACCACAAGGGACAGGACACTGCTCTGGCAAGTGACTATATCACATGCAAAGCCTGTTAGTGGACAATAAGGACACAAGGATGAAATAAGTAAAATAGTTGTCTCAGCTCATTGGAATCTATAAAAAGAAAAAAAATTCATTGTTTAAAACCGTATGTGGTGTACTGAAACATGATAGATATTGCACAGTGTCTGTACATGGTACATTGAAAAGTCATTAAACAATGTTATCAAATGCTCGTCATTATAAAATATCAGAAAGGATAATCTATGAAACACTGTACCTGACAATTGAAAACCCTTTGAGGTTATACGTACAGTTCCTAAATATACGGCGCAGACAGAACCCCAATATACGGCACAGAGAGAACCCCAATATACGGCACAGACAGAACGCCAATATACGGCGCAGACAGAACGCCAATTTACGGCGCAGACAGAACCCCAATATACGGCGCAGACAGAACCCCAATATACGGCGCAGACAGAACCCCAATATACGGCGCAGACAGAACCTCAATATACGGCACAGACAGAACCCCAATATACGGCACAGACAGAACCACAATATACGGTGCAGACAGAACCACAATATACGGCGCAGACAGAACCACAATATACGGTGCAGACAGAACCCCAATATACGGCACAGACAGAACCACAATATACGGCACATACAGAACCGCCAATATACGGCACAGACAGAACCGCCAATATACAACACAGACTTAAGGGGGGAGACAGCTCTGGTCTTCACACCCCATGGTTTCTGCAAAGTGCAGCCCAGTACTGTGTGTGTGTGTGTGGGGGGAAGGGGATGAGGGTAGAGATTGGAAAAGTTGGTACAAAAATAAATTATCCTTACTTTGTGTCCTACTGGTCCTACTTAGTCACACAGTCAGGGAGTTAGCTAGTTAGATCCAGCAACGGGCGGTTAATTAAAGATCACACACAGGCCAATAAGATTAAAACTTCCCCAGGGCCAATCCGATTAAAACTTCCCCAGGGCCCATAAGATTTAATGTACCCTAGGCGCGCATGCGCCGTGTCCTGTAATTTTCACCTACCCTCAGTGCAGCAAGCGAGCCTGTTAAAATCGCGCTTGTGCACTGAGCTGTAATATTTTGCTACCCTAGAAGCGCATGCGCCGTGGTCTGTCATTTTTTAACTACCCGCAGCCCAGCAAGCAAGCCTGCCTGTTAAATTGGCGCTTGCGCACTGCCCTGTAAAATCTTGCTACCCGGGCGCGCACCGGCGATGATATGGAAACTGAAGGCAACAGCCTTAACAGCGTCACTGCGCCTGCGCGGGATTTCAGGATGCCGGCGAGAGGCGGATCGGGGATATTTGTGGCAGAGAGAGGAGCTGGCGGGGGTCGCTTAGACTTAGCCTCGCCTCTGGGAGGCGATTTTACATCTTGGAGGCGTTCTTTTAAAAATTTAGGCAGGCACGGTACATCAAGGGGGCGTTCCTAGGCACCTTGGTAAAGGAATAACGCCCCTCTGGGCTCCTTACAGCTTAATTTGCATATCGGAAAAAGCATTTTTTTGAAGAAATGACAAGGCACACAAGTAAAACAAGAACACATATGGAAAGAAGGTAATTTATTACACATGGATTCATGTTTTTTTTTTTTTTTAGCTAATATGCTGGTGACAGATTCCCTTTAAAACAGCCTTCTTAATTGCAATCACCTTGGCAAGGAGAGTAGGAGAAATCCAAGCCTTGTCTTGCCGTCCACCATATTTAACGGTTCTTGATGATAGAATAATTCTGAAACATGAACCTTCCTTCCTACCTAAGGTATTTGCGAAATTCCATTGTGAACAGGAAATTTCATTGCCTACCTTCTGTCCACAGGCCAAGTCTGAAAGGGAGGTTAAATACCATAATCTGGATGTTAGAACATGTGTCTTAGCCTACCTAGAAGCTACCAAGGACATAAGAAAATCGAATCGCCTGTTAGTCCAGTATGCGGGAACAAACAGGGGCCAAGGAGCTTCGAAGATAACCATTTTCCACTGGATTAAGATGACTATTTCCAAGGCATATAGGGAAAGGGGTGCTACTCCTCCATTGCAGTTGAAGGCCCATTCGACCAGGGCAATCTCTGCATCCTGGGCAGAAGGTGCCTCTGCCTCCTTGACCCAGATATGTCAGGCAGCTACCTGGTCCAGTCCAAATACCTTCTTTAAACACTATAGATTGGACGTTATCTCCAACAGGGACCTTTCTTTTGGTCGTGAAGTACTGTCTGCCGTGGTCCCTCCTGAATACCTTTTTTTTAAAATAATTGTCTGTTTATTAAAATTTTTTTGTTTGTATACCATAAAGTAATGCACAAATAAAAACAATCATGTGTCCATCAAGGACATAGGTGTTCAAGAGGGCGACAATAAGCCCAAAGACTAGCAAGTTAACAGAATGAGGTTCAACAAATAAAGACACTAATAGCATCTTAATAGAGAACAACGACTTATGTAAAAAAAAATCTAAAGGTTTATCATAAAAAAAAAAAACTTTAGAAAAACATGAAACACAGACATGGGGAAAACATCACAAGACAAAACCAGTAGGGAAAGAGGGGTAGGGGAAGCAGCCTCAATAGTTACTATGTGCAGGAGTCAAAATGCTCATCCCACAACTGCCATTTTTTTTTTTTAATCTAGCATTTTGAGCTTCTAACATTGCCGCCAAATGTTCCATTCACCGTACACCCGCTACACTGGTGATCAGATCCAATCGTGAGGGCGAGATAAGTCTCTTTCAAAAACACGCAATCAGGTGACTGGCCGCTGTCAAATTGTGTAAAGTAAGTCTTAAGAGGTGTCGCTTCAGCAAGATATGGGGCATATTCAATAAATAGATAAAAGGGTCCAACGGGAACCTAATGTTGAGAAGTTGGAAGAGAACGTCCTGCACTACTAACCAGAATGGACGTATCAGAGAGAATTCACAAAATATATGGATGTGTAAGCCCAGCTCAGATTCACAGCGCCAACACCTATCTGAAATGGTAGGATTGAGATGCCTCAACAGCTGGGGGGTGTGGTACCAAAACATCAACACCTTATATGGAGTTCTCCCGGTGTGTGATACAGGAAGAAGTCATTGCCGTTCTGTTCCAAATCAGTCCCCACTCTTTAGTCGAAATAGCGCGATCCAAAATCCTCTCCCACTTTGCCATGTACGTATGTCTATGTACCTCAGGGGAAGGGGGGGAAGCTAAAATAACAAATATCGGATGTTAACCCTCTCGTAGAGTCTGAGAGCTTGCACAATCGTTCAAACGCCGATGGTTTGAACACCTGAGATGATTTGTACATATTACTGAGGAAATGCCGCAGTTGGGTGTGATGATAAAGAGCACTATCCGGCGGTTTAAAAGAAAGTTTAAGACTTTCCCACGGTAACACTTTCGGGGTCCTATAATCCACAATATCTGCAAAACAAAGGAGCCTATTATTAAACTAAGGTTTAATAAATGAGGACTCCATACCCATGGGAAACAAGGGATTATATAGAAAAGGGGTCATCGAAGATGTTTTGGAGATCAGGGAGAATCTCTGTTTACAGAATCTCCATACGTTATACGTAAGGGCCACGGGACCGAGTAATTTCGGACAAAGTGTAGCTGGTAGAGGTGACGATAAAAGGGAATTGGGATGTTCAAGAGCTTTCCACAATTTTTCTATCTCAACCCATCTAGAATATGCTAGGAGCAATAACCATGCCGGCAATCTCCGGAGGTCTGTAGCCCAATAATACTTAGCGATATCTGGCACCGCCAGGCCACCTTGTGATTTGAGCGCAGTAAGGGTGGAACAAGCTATGCAGTGTCTCTTTCCGCTCCAGATAAATCTAAGTAGGGAAGACTATAAACCTCTCAGTTCCTTATTGGGTATTGGAACTGGTAAGGTTTCAAAAAGATATAATAGTTTGGGCAGTATAGACATTTTGACAGCCGCTATATGACCAAAAAAGGATATCGGTAGTGACATCCCTAAAAACTACGGGGAAATTTTTAGCATATAATGAGGAGTATTTATTAGTCAGGTTAAACCCTAGGTACCGTATAGAATTCTCATTCCACTGAAAGCGGAAGTTCGTCTTCATATTCACTAGTATATCAGAGGGAAGGTTAAGTGGCAAGGCCTCCGTCTTGGTCGTGTTTACCTTGTAACCCGAGAGTCTGCCAAAAGTCCCCAGCAAATCAAATAGGTTCGGGAGTGTGGTATTAAGGTCTGTCAAGGTGGGCAAAATATTATCCGCAAACAATGACAATTTATATTCAACATTATTGACCAGAACTCCATGAATATCTGGGTGGGCTCTAATCGTTGCAGCTAGAGGTTCAATACAAAGTACGAAAAGTAACGGGGATAGAGGGCACCCCTGGCGCGTGCAGTTATTTATGGGAAACACCTCTGATAGTGCATGCGGGAATTTGATAGATGCTGTAGGATGGGCGTACAGTGTGTGTAGGGCATCTAAGAATGCTCCCTGAAAGCCAAAGGCCTGCAGGGTGGAGAACATAAACGACCAGTTTATGTGGTCAAATGTCTTTTCGGCATCTAGGCCTAGGAGCAGAGCAGGAGATTGATACTCATTGATAATTTCTATGAGGTCAATAGACCTCCTCGTGTTGTCTCCACCCTGTCGGCCTCTAAGAAAGCCTACTTGGTCCTTGTGGACTAACTGCGGCAAGCAATATGCGAGTCTATTGGCTAGGGCCTTAGTAAATATTTTTAAGTCAGAATAAAAGAGAGTGATGGGTCTATAATTTGCGCAATCCATAGGATCCTTCCCTGGTTTGGGAATAAGGGTTATGTAAGAATGCAAGAGCATCGGGGAAATTGGATTGCCTTGTAAGAAAGAGTTAAAAAGTGTAACCATATGGGGCAGAAGAGTGGAAGGAAAGGTCTTATAATACCCATAGGGAAGACCATCAGGCCCGGGAGATTTGTTATTCGATAGTTGCTTTAAGACCTCCTGTAGTTCCTCAATGGTCATCTGGTTGTTCAGAGAAGACACAGCTTCCGCAGACAGTCGTGGTAGGTTACATTTGGCTAGAAAACAGTGGAAGAGGTTTTGACATTCGTCACTATTCAACGGTAACTGTTGAGGAAAAGAATATAAAGCCGCATAGTATTCTTGAAACAGGGCTGAAATAGCCTTAGGATCAAAAACCAAGGATCCATCAGTACGTCTCATAACCGATATGGAGCCCAAAATGTTGGAGTCCCGCAACTGTCTAGCTAGAATAGTGTGCGACTTATTGCCCCATGTATAAAACCATTGCCGAGAGTACAGCAATAGCTTTTCAGTTTTCTGGTATGCTAATTCACGTATTAAAACCTACATAACCTCCAAATACAACGGGATGTCTAGTGCAACTGGAAACAATAATGCAATCGCCTATACCAAGAGACAAAATCCAGTGCTTTCCCAAATTTTTTTATACCAAAATGCAAGATAAAATATCACCATAAACTTTATTAAACATGTACAAAATATACAAATAAGGAGTAGGTCAACCACTGAATGATCCGACGGCCGGACCAATCCCTAGAGACACCTACCAGAGAAACACATGCAGGAAATGGGAAAATATGTAAAAGGTAACTACTACAATTACCTAGCTCAAATTGTATTGTAAAGAGGGCATCCCAAATAACCACAATATCACAGGAGAGAGATGAGTTCTAACTCCAATAACAAAAACATGCCCAGTATACTCCACAATACAAATACACCTAAAATAGGCTAAGGAGAAACCTGACAGATACGAGCAGAAAGTAACAGAATAGTAGAGTAGCGATATTACCCATTATCCAGCTTATGTGTTTATCCGGTACAGCAACACCTCGACGTGCGTTTCACCACACTGAGGGCTTCGTCAGGAGGCTAATTCAGGTGGTCAATGTCAGGCCTTAAATACCCAAAGGCTCACCAGTAGCTAATGTTTGGGCTCAAATACGTCATGATGCAGGAAGAACATCACTACCGTGCGTCTTCCGTTGCCAGTGCCCTGGACCCGAGACACGGCCGCACAGCGATGACGTGGCCAGTGCCAGCGCTGCGTCACCCCGGCCGCGCCGGCGTCCAGCGCCATGGCAACAGAATATAGAGGCGCGTCATGATGTCCGCCCACAGAGCATGCACGCATTGCGCTCACCACCAAAGTAAAATCAGGAAACTTAACCCAATATATGTCAGGCTGGATAATGGATGAGTACCAGGAGAGGACAGTCATGAAAAGCATAGGAAATAGTGAAAAGAAAAAGTAAAGAAAAATGTGCACGCCAAAACATAAAATATCAAGTGCCAATACATACAAAAATCCATATAAAAAAGGGCATAGAGTGCATAATAAATATAAATACCCCAAAATTAAGCTAATTCATACGTATGTGTCCATATTAATAAAGTGCATAATAAATCCCCCTAAAAACCTAAAAAAATAAAAAGAAATTTTTATAATTCTATATCCAAAACTGTGTCCAATCAGTGCCAAAACAATCACAAGTGTCCATGATACGTAGAATCTTCAATGTGCAATTATATTTCTTCATGGGCCACCTCAGGCCACTCAATAGTGATAAGGCTTCAGCCTAACCCATCCAGGACTCATACATCAGCCTCCCATGTTTGCGTCCTCCAAATTTCAGCACAGGGGAGCCATGCGGGTGACATCAAGACTATATAAAATAAAAACACAATTAAAATCTCTCTACATAGTCACGTAGCCAGGACTATGCTGTCATGAGGAACAGGAAGGTAGTGGTGCGCTCACCTGGGATGTGGTGCAGCACGGACTGCGTCCGGATCCAAGACGTATAAGATTCACTTTAAATGGAAATAGGAAGATGTCCAGCTTGTAGCACCAATGTTCATCTTTATTGTTCAAGCGATAAAAATACAGTGACAGTTATGTCGCGTCTACGCGTTTCGGATCTTAGAGACAATCCTGATCCTTAATCATGACAAAGCAACATTAAAAATGACTCCATATATATGGGAGTGCATCAGGTGAGGAGAATTTCCTCAGTGATGGGATGCCTCCCATAACCACGCCCACAAACCATGTGCAAGGTAATTACAAATACAGAGTGAAGGAAGACAAAAACAGTAAAAGCATATCAAAAGATTAAAAGAGAAATCATTAATAGCAACAGACAATAATCAATAACGTAGGATCAGATCATGCTTCAAATTCAGGCCATTAGGTGAGCAGGAGCCCATTTTATATATCCAATAAGACTCCCTGTTGAGGAGTTTTTTGCGGTGGTCCCCACCTCTGATAGGGGGGAAGACCCGTTCTACTCCCTGGACTCGCATGCTATTCACACTGCCGGCATGTACTGTGGCAAAGTGAAGGCTAGCTGCAGACACACCTCTATCCCGTGTATGTGGGATGTCAGAGATGTGTCTGCAAACTCTAGTCTTCAAACAATTGGTGGTGCAGCCAATATATTGGAGTGCACACTCAATGCAAGAAATGCAATATACTACAAAAGATGTATTACAGTTAATGTATTGCCGAATGGCAAATGTTTTATTTTTAGAGAAAGAGGTAATTTCACCCCCCACCATCATGTAAGTACAACACGTACAGATTTTGTGACCACATTTGTAGTTGCCCAAATATTGCAGCCAGGTGAGACGAGATTGCGATTTCTCCCTGAACAAGGATGGGCTGACTTTATTCTGTAGGCTGGGTGCTTTGCGGGACACACATGTTATCCCGCCTGCAACAATATGCCGCCATTCCTTCTCCATGGATAGTATAGGCAGGTGCGATTTAATAATGTTGCAAACCTGCCTGTACTCCAAGCTATAGCTAGTGACAAAAACCGGTGTGCAGGTATATGAGGGACTCTTCCGTTTTAATTGTGCTTGTTGGGGAAATATGAGGTTTTTCTGTGGAATGCTGAGAGCGTGACCCTGGGCTGTTTCCAAGCTATGTTTCGGATATTTTCTGACTGCAAGGCGACCAGAGGCTGCTTGCATCTCCATGCGACACCTGTCATCCATAGTGCAATTCCGTCGTATCCGGTTGAATTCACCTTTGGGAATGTTTTTGATGACGTGCGGAGGATGACAGGATGTGGCATGGAGAATGGTGTTTCCTGCTGACTCTTTGCGGTAACCAGAAAAAAGAATTTTTTCAGCTGCAGTATCGCCTTGCAAAGTAAGATCCAAAAAATCTATGGATCCCGTGTTGCAGGCGACAGTAAATTTCAAATTATTAGGATGACACGCTCGCCATGCCACCTGACCATATGAACAACAGTTCGTCTATAAAGCGACCATACCATCTCAAAGCGGGGGCCCATATGTTGCATGATGAGAAAAGAAAAAGATGTTCCCACCAACACATATATATGTTGGCCAGCGACGGGGAAAATTTAGCCCCCATAGAAACACCTGTTAATTGCAGGAAAAACCGCTGGTCAAATACAAAAAAATTGTGTTGTAATAGAAACAGAGTGACCCTGACAACATACCTGCGGAAATTTTCAGGATATTGAGAATAGGTAGCTAGAAACCATGTCAGTGCCTGGATTGCCAGGTCATGTGGTATCACTGTGTAGAGCGAGACCACATCAGCAGCAATCCAGCAAAAGTCGGGTTCCCATTTCATATCATTTAATGCCTGTAAGACACTCCTGGTGTCCTTTAAGAAACCAGGTATGGATTGAACAAGGGGTTGCAGTATTTCATTTACCCAGGCTGATAGCCTCTCCCGTGCAGGAACCAATGCCCGAAACTATAGGTCGCATGGTCGGAGGGAATCCGGGTTTGTGCACTTTTGGCAGCGAATGAAAGATCGGAATTATCGGGTGTGTGACAAAGATATAATCGTATCGTTTCTGCTTGATAAAACCCTACATGAGTCCCTCCTGTAATAGATTCAACAAATCGTTCTGAAAGGAGGGGGTGGGGTCACCAGACAAACTTTTATAAGTCAAAGAATCCTCCAACATGTTTAAATTGGCACTCTTATATATTTCCTTGTCTAAGATGACCACCGCCCCCCCCCCCCCTTATCAGCTTGCTTGATTATTATATCGGGCATTTGTTGTAATTCATCTAGAGCCAACCGTTCCTGTCTTGATAAATTATGGGATCGATTATGTGTGTTATCTGACTGAATCCTATCCTGAAGGGCATATAGGTCCCGAATAACTAGTTCCTGGAAGCGATCCAGCGCCACAGTCCGAGCATGTACTGGATAAAAGTCACTATTACGGGTGACAAAATTGTCAACATGAGTGAAAGTTGGATCGCTTACAGGAGCGAATAACTAGTTCCTGGAAGCGATCCAGCGCCACAGTCCGAGCATGTACTGGATAAAAGTCACTATTATGGGTGACAAAATTGTCAACATGAGTGAAAGTTGGATCGCTTACAGGAGCCATATACTGTTGCTGTAAGAAAGCAATGTTAGTTAATTCCTGAAATGAAAAGGATGTAGGAGAAATTAAAGATAAAGCAACATGGGATCGAACATTGTCATCATTGTTAAAACGGAAGAGTCCCTCATATACCTGCACACCGGTTTTTGTCACTAGCTATAGCTTGGAGTACAGGCAGGTTTGCAACATTATTAAATCGCACCTGCCTATACTATCCATGGAGAAGGAATGGCGGCATATTGTTGCAGGCGGGATAAAATGTGTGTCCCGCAAAGCACCCAGCCTACAGAATAAAGTCAGCCCATCCTTGTTCAGGGAGAAATCGCAATCTCGTCCCACCTGGCTGCAATATTTGGGCAACTACAAATGTGGTCACAAAATCTGTACGTGTTGTACTTACATGATGGTGGGGGGTGAAATTACCTCTTTCTCTAAAAATAAAACATTTGCCATTCGGCAATACATTAACTGTAATACATCCTTTGTAGTATATTGCATTTCTTGCATTGAGTGTGCACTCCAATATATTGGCTGCACCACCAATTGTTTGAAGACTAGAGTCTGCAGACACATCTCTGACATCCCACATACACGGGATAGAGGTGTGTCTGCAGCTAGCCTTCACTTTGCCGCAGTACATGCCGGCAGTGTGAATAGCATGCGAGTCCAGGGAGTAGAACGGGTCTTCCCCCCTATCAGAGGTGGGGACCACCGCAAAAAACTCCTCAACAGGGAGTCTTATTGGATATATAAAATGGGCTCCTGCTCACCTAATGGCCTGAATTTGAAGCATGATCTGATCCTACATTATTGATTATTGTCTGTTGCTATTAATGATTTCTCTTTTAATCTTTTGATGTGCTTTTACTGTTTTTGTCTTCCTTCACTTTGTATTGGTAATTACCTTGCACATGGTGTGTGGGCGTGTATATGGGAGGTATCCCATCACTGAGGAAATTCTCCTCACCTGATGCACTCCCATATATATGGAGTCATTTTTAATGTTGCTTTGTCATGATTAAGGATCAGGATTGTCTCTAAGATCCGAAACGCGTAGACGCAACATAACTGTCACTGTATTTTTATCGCTTGAACAATAAAGATGAACATTGGTGCTACAAGCTGGACATCTTCCTATTTCCATGCTGTCATGAGGGTATGCTGTTTAAAAGTACGGTCCCTTTTCAGCTTAGACCCTACTGCAATACATTTCCCTCAAAAAAACGCTTTATGTGCTTCCCACAACATAGATGATGAAGACACAGAGGATTGATTTAGAGCAAAATACTCCACAAGAGAATGTTGAAGTTCCTGCCTTAAAATTGGATTGGCAAGTCGGGTTTGGTTCAATCTCCAATGACATATTTTCGTGTGACACCCAGATGTTCTGATGTTGATGAAAATAGGCGCATAGTCAGACCAGGAGATAGTGCCCAAGTCTTCAGATTCCAGCATATGAAGAGCAGGAACATTCCCCAGGAAATAGTCTATGCGAGAGTGTGATGAGAATAAAATGTGTAGCTCCTGGCAGAGGGATAGTTAATTCTCCAGAAGTCATAAAGTGCGTACTTTCTAACAAGGCGCCTAAATGAGTGTGAAAGTCTACGCTGTGCAAGTGATGTTGGGTTTGTACGAGTGGACAGCATCTGCATCTGACACATGGGAGTCCACTTGAAGGGGACAATTAGTAGACAAAAGTATAACAACCCTTGCGGTTTTCCTCCCAGAGGTAGCAGCGTAAACTCGAAGGAATGGTTTAGCGGCAAATTTAAAGGAACCCTCTTGTAAGAAGACTATGTCCGCTCTCTGGGAATGGCACTCAGTTAAAGCCAACCGACGATTCACGTCAGAGTTTAGGCCTTAACCACCTGAGGACCGCCTAACGCACGAATGGGTCCGGCGGGAGGTCCTCTTACTCTGGCTCGACGCGTCATCTCGCGAGACACGAGATTAGCTGTGAACGCGCGCGCGTTCACAGTGGCGCGCGTCTCGGCGGTTATACTGCAGCCTGCCAGCGATGATCAATCAAACTTGTGACAAAAAATAAAATTTTACATGAACTCACCATACCCCTCACGGAAAACCTTGGGGTGTCTTCTTTCTAAAATGGGGTCACATGTGAGGTATTTATACTGCCCTGGCATTTGAGGGCATCTAAAGCGTGAGAAGAAGTCTGGAATCTAAATGCGTAAAAATGCCCTATGAAATCCTAAAGGTACTTATTGGAATTTGGGCCCCTTTGCGCACCCAGGCTGCAAAAAAGTGTCACACATGTGGTATCGCCGTACTCAGGAGAAGTAGGGCAATGTGTTTTGGGGTGTATTTTTACATATACCCCTGCTGGGTGTGAGAAATATCTCTGTAAATGACAACTTTTAAAACATTTTTATACAAAGTTGTCAGTTTACAGAGATATTTCTCTCACCCAACATGAGTATATGTAAAAATACACCCCAAAACACATTGCCCTACTTCTCCTGAGTACGGCGATACCACATGAGTGACACTTTTTTGCAGCCTGGGTGCGCAAAGGGGCCCAAATTCCAACGAGTACCTTTAGGTTTTACAAGGTTGCTCACAATTTAGCCGCGCCCAAAATGCCTGAACAGTAAACACACCCCACAAACGACCCCATTTCAGAAATTAGACACCCCAAGGTATTCACTGAGGGGCATAGTGAGTCCGTGGGAGATTTTTTTTTTTTTTTGCCAGAAGTTAGCAGAAATGGAAACTTTATTATTATTTTTTTTTTCCTCAGAAAGTGTCATTTTACGCTAACTTGTGAAAAAAAATGAAATGATACATGAACTCACCATGCCCCTCCGCGAATACTTTGGGGTGTCTTCTTTCTAAAATGGTGTCATTTGGGGGGTATTTATACTATCGTGGCATGCTAGCACCTGAAGAAACATGACAGGTGCTCAGAAAGTCAGAGCTGCTTCAAAATGCGGAAATGCACTTTTTTGCACCATAGTTTGTAAATGCTATAACTTTTACCCAAACCAATAAATATATACTTATTGGATTTTTTTTTATCAAAGACATGTAGAACAATAAATTGTGCGAAAAATTTATATAGAAATGTAGTTTTTAAAAAAAATTACAACAGAAAGTGAAAAATGTAATTTTTTTGCAAAAGTTTCGGTCATTTTTGATTAATAGCAAAAAAAGTTAAAATGTCAGCAGCAATGAAATACCACCAAATGAAAGCTATATTAGTGAGAAGAAAAGGAGGTAAAATTCATTTGGGTGGTAAGTTGCATGACGGAGCAATAAACGGTGAAAGTGGTGTAGTGCAGAATTGTAAAAAGTGGCCTGGTCATTAAGGGGGTTTAAGCTAGGGGGGCTGAGGTGGTTAATAAACATCACTGGCATATAATTCCACAATAAAAGGTGTCAGTGGATTAATTTTATTTATTTTTGCATCTTGAGTCATCATGGAGTAGAAGGATGCATGCACGTGCATGCACGGGCGTAGCTAACGGCTCATGGGCCATGGTGCAAGAGTTCAGCTTGGGCCCCCCTTCCCTCAGTGCTTTGTGTGTCTTCTTATGCGGCACAAGGGCCTTTGGACCCCCTAAGGCTCCTGGGCCCGGTAGCGACTGCTACCTCTGCACCCCCTATAGCTACGCCCGTGGATGCATGCTTGAATTACTAGGGTAACATTCTCCAGATCCATCTGTATGGACGACATGAACACCCTACACTTGTTGGAAAGTATTCCAAAAATTTACTCCATATACTGACGGGCAAGAGTCAACCAATAGTTGAAGATACACCTCCTGTGATCCAAACTTCATCTTGGGAATGACAATGCAAACACTTTATCAGCCATAATCACAAATGGGCCCGGTGGTCCTGCACATCCAGGCAGTCTTCTGAGCTCTGGCAGGGCTGTTCGATTAGAACCTAAATCCACAGTGCAGCACAATATACTGCTCAAGAAAAACCTAAAACCACAGTTCAGCACAATATACTGCCTGAGCAGAACCTAAAACCACAGTTCAGCACAATATACTGTTTGAGCAGAGCTTAAACCCACAGTGCAGCAAAATATACTGCCCCAGCAGACCCAAATGACACAGTGCAGCACAATATACTGCCTGAGCAGAACCTAAAACCACAGTGTACCACAATATATTCAGGGGAGCATCTATCCTTTCTGCTGCCTGAAGCAAAAATGGAAATGCGTGCTCTTCCCGCCCCACCCACGCCAAATTCTCAGCCTAACCCCATCCTTCCAGCCCTGCTGGTAAAGACATACTTGGAAAGCATTACGTACAGCGCTACAAAAGACACAGGAGAATACAGTGTCAATTACCTCTTACATCCAGTTATGTCTCCTCTGATTTAGACGTTCTTTTTCCTCATCTTCTCCATTCGGACCAGACCGCCTTGATGTCTCGTTTCTTGGTACACAGACACCTTAGATTTGTCACTTTTCAATAATCCCCGTCTTCCCGGGGCCCCATCATTTTCATCCTGCTGCTACCCCAATACTATGCACGTTGTGCTCCCCAATGCCGTAGAATACTACACTGCAGAAATAACAGTGCCATACAGATAATTCCCCCATTAACAATGCCACCTGCAGCACACCCAAATGTGATAATGCTCCCCAAGAGTGCCCCCAGTACTAGCAATACCCTCCATAATAGTTTGGGTGTTTTGGGCCATGGCCAATAGAAATCTTTTTTTTACATTTTAAAAATGGGGAAGGGGGGGGGGTTCCTTTTTTTATTTTGACATTTTTTTAAAGACTTTTTTCCCCCCCACTTATTTTAAGTCCCCACCAGGGGACTTTAACTTTAACATTATGGAAAGTTACATACAGGACAGTACAGGAGGAACGGGAAACAGTGAATGCAGTGCTCCTCGTTCTGTCTGTGTGGTGACTGCGGACATCGCTATAATGCATGTCTTTCCCAGAGATAAAGCGGAAATAGGATGGTGGCTCTGCCAATCACCTGAACATTCCTAATGTATAGGAATAAGTTGATCTACATCAGAAAAATGATGTTTATCGTGTTCAAAACATTTTTCTGATGATCTATATTTTTATGAAGGAACCAAAGACTTCGCCAGAACACTTTACCAACTATTTTTTCAATTTTTGGAAATTAGCTGAAATTTATAGTATTTAAGTTGTTTGCATGAGGTTGTCGATTATTTTATATCAATATAGTAAAACTGCTACTCTAAGGCCTCTTTCACACGGGCATCACCGCTCATGTACACAGCCCCATTGAAATGAATGGGTCCGGATTCAATGTGGGTGCAATGCGTTCACCTCACGCATTGCACTCACGCAGAAAACTCGCCAATGTGAAAGGGGCCTAACAAATGCTTGTTTCAATAGATTTGGCTCTATGCTAATAATTGATGTTAAATGCGCAAATGACTATATCACAACACTGTGGCACAGCCAATCTTGTACAACCATGTTTCCTATAGGAAATATAGTTCTCGTCAGTGGAGTCATTGTTAGAGGATTTATTTTTTACATAAATTAATTTTTTAACATTTTAACCATTTGGATGGTTTCCCAATTAACTTATTATAAATACCAAAGCAAATTTCTATTCCCCACAATACACCACCATTGGCTGATGGAGAAGTCCAAAGATGTTTAAAGCTTTATTGACTAACCAATCTGTCAAAATTGCGTTTTTTTCCAATTCCACAACCTTTGGAATTTTTTTCCCCACTACATTCTATGCAATATTACATGGTGGCGTTGGAAATTACAACTTGTCCTGCAAAAAACAAGCCCTCATACGGCTATGTGAACGAAAAAATAAAAAAGTTATAGATTTGGGAAGGTGGGGAGCGCAAAACGAAAACACAAAGTCAAAAAAACCTCTGGGGTAGAAGGGGTTAAAATATGGATCTAAAATAATCCACTTTTAATACGATACAATGCTTGCCTTAACAAAACTAGCAGTATTGGAGCACAACTATAATCTAGGATGCAATCATTGTAAGCAGTACTGAAAGAGAAGATGGCGGAGAAGAACAAAAAAGGTTTAGCGTTGAATACTCTAAAAATCAGACGCTATGAAAAAAATAAACTATAAGCTCAAATGCATTTTTGAATCCTATACTTACAGATATAATAGTTTCTGTATCAGATTAAGAAAATTTCATCTGGGAATCAACAAGACCAACACTACCTCTGAATATTGCCCGCTTGAGAAGCCATACAGAGCAGAGCAGGGCTAAGGCTAGTATTACACTAGTAGGTGATTTTCGTGAGAGAAGCATTCCCTCCCAATAATCGCCTTCTTGTCAGCGGAGGAGAGAGCTGCTAATAGATGTAGAGATTTCCTCCACAGTACAGGGAGGAGCAATCGTTAATGCAATCACTCATCCCTATATAGAATCATGGTTTGCCGGCAGCAGAGCGTGATTATACAGCACGATTTGTCGCTGGCAAACAATGACTTTTTAAGCATGCTGTTGCATAATAGTATTTATTCCAGTTATTAAAAAAAATTAAACATTTTCTTGTGGAATTAATTTTTTTAAAGGGAGTCTTTCACCATAAATGTGCATTATATAACATTAACACCATTTTGTCCATAACAGTCCCCATATTAAAATGATTCTTACCATATTTCAGTCCGTTGCAGAGTTGGGCTAAAAACACTTTTATTCGATATGCAAATGAGGTTCTGAAGGTGCCCAGGGGCGGCGTTCCAACAGCCGGTGCTCAGGCCCCTCGCTGATTTTCATATCCAACCACTCCCCTTTCACCCCTTCAGCCCGCCCTTTGTTTGGCTGATCACCTCCTTCCTCCGTAATGAAATCCCGCGCCTGCACCGATGAACGGGATGTGTGTGCCTGCGCACTGTATGACCCATTAAGGGGCGGAGGCACCAGAATTTTGAGTGCGCATGCGCCGGTCCGCATCAGAGGGCTATCCTGAACCTGGAGAAGAGGCGGGTCAGCGCTGCATCACCTCTCCTCCTTTGTCATACCATATTACTATTGCTGTCCCCTAATTTTGTTTGTCAAAGACAGCCCCACAGTTTATAATGATCCTGACACATACATAATCTCATTAGAGTCCCCAGCCAAAATAAATAACCAGTGACATTTTTATGGTTCAATCATATTTTATTAAGACAAAAATGAAAACGACACGTATGGTCAGCTAGTCAAGTGAATAGAAGAGCAATACAATCCGTGTCCAATTATAAGAAAGGAAAACATAGCTACTAGAAAGCATGTAAATGAGTACAATGAGTCTGGACATATAAGACAAAGACAAGGGACTGGGAACGAAGGGAGAGGAAATACAGTAAGAACTGTAAAATAGCTTGTGTTTGCATCACATTCATGTAAAAAAAAAAAAGTGTGTTCTGTCTGCGTTATGTACACAGGTGAATGTGATTTTTACTTTGCAGGATAAACATGGTGTAATATGGCGTTGTGTACTGGTGGACGTTCACAATTCAGGCCGCATAAACAGGGTGTAATGTGTGGACATTCTACATCATGGCAGCAAACACAGCGGCTAATCTGTGCGTGTATAGGTGGACGTTTTACATCATGACAGCTAACATAGCGGCTAATCTGTGCGATGTGTATAGTTGGACGTTCTACATCATGGCAGCAAACACAGCGGCTAATCTGTGCGTGTATAGGTGGACGTTTTACATCATGACAGCTAACATAGCGGCTAATCTGTGCGATGTGTATAGTTGGACGTTCTACATCATGGCAGCAAACACAGCAGCTAATCTGTGCGTGTATAGGTGGACGTTTTACATCATGGCAGCTAACATAGCGGCTAATCTGTGCATTGTGTATAGTTGGACATTCTACATCATGGCAGCAAACACAGTGGCTAATCTGTGCGTGTATAGGTGGATGTTCTACATCATGGCAGCTAACACAGCGGATAATCTGTGCGATGTGTATAGATGGACGTGCTACATCATGAAGCGTGACTTGAACCTAAGGTATTATATAATTTTTTTTATATTTGAATTTATATTATAGGCTTAAAGGAAACTGAGAATTATGAATAACCCTCTGGATATGGAAACACATAATGATCAAGGAAATGTTACGGAGGAAGGTATAAATATATATAATTTTCTAAAATCTAGCTCATATTTATATTAATTTAAAATTTATTTTTAGCTTAATATTTTTAGTATTGTGATAGTGAACTTTACAGTCCAGAAAGGAATGTAGATATCTGAAAAATACCACTTTTTGTTGATTTAAATACAATCCAAAAAGGACACCAAATAAACCAACTATAACAGTAACACATAGTAGGCACAAAAAATAGGGAGGAGGGAATGGTAACCTCCTAGTTATCCATGAGCCTCTCCGTGACTGCTGACAGTATGAGCAAATCTTGATGGTGGAAGAACTCATACATCGGGACCTAAAAGCTTCTGTAACTGTCATAAACCATAAATTAGGGAGCAGGGATTAGAATGCCAGGACCTTCCACCGTGAAGGGACCAGCGTCTCCCTGAGACCTAGATACAACACACACTCAAAGTAGAAACAGAAGGACTTGGCATGAGACAATTTAGAAGCAGGAGAACCTCAGACAGAGGTTTGGTGGGTTTGGAAATGCATGAAAGTCTACACTCACACTCACGTTAGAATTTTGAAATTAGAAAAACTCTTAATGTCTAGAGCATTTCTTACTCCTTTCATCCACTTTATAAAGATATTGACGTTTTCTAATTTGTATTACTTTATTATATTTTTATTTTTTTAGAGGGAAGAGAACATCCTAGCAACAGATTCTAGCGAAGTGTACTTGATAATATCAACACTGTCGGATTCAAGTATTATGTTGAATTCAAATTACAATATATTAGCATGCTACGTCGAGGATGACTCTCTTAATCTAGAAGTATGTTATATTTTGAAATAAAATATATTTCTTTTAGATCACAGCAATAATAATTTGTTTTGTAATATCGTTGCCATCATTTAAATTTATTTTTTTAAATGTAGAAGGTAATACATTTTACTTTGTATTAATTATGAAAATAGCAAATTTAGTGTGCCTTTTTGGAAAATAGATTACGGAGTTAGAAAATTTATATATTTTTTTAAATTAGTAAATACTTTTTTTTTCAGGCCTTATTCCAAGAGACTGAATTACATGGTTCGGAGAACTTGTTAGCGTTAGAGGAAGTAGCAACAGGATCTCAAGAAAAATTGGTGATGGCGGGATAACTACAACTAATAATTCTGACGATCCTGAGGTAATTTGATATTCACAAGTAACATAATTTGAATCATCTGTCTTGACTGTATTTTACAGTGAAGTTAAAAAATTTTTTTTTACAGATGCAAGAACTGATGTCCCACTTAAGAGTAAAGTATTTTGGAGATCTGGTGAACACCGATTGTTTCCCCAGCAACTCCATTAGAGACGAAAACAGCCAGTTTATCGTTTTTCAACCTGCAAACTCTAATCAAATATGAAGAAGGGATTGGTGTCTTTGTGAAAACTGTCCAACAATGAAAACCAACATCAAATCTATATGTTGCAGAGAGTTAGAAAATGCACAATAATTAATCGAGGAATCTAGTTGCATCATTGTACATGAATTCTTTTCAATTTTCTGCCAAAGAGAGGATACCGTCAGTGTGGTGTTTCGCACGGTTGGGCAACAACAAACACCGCCACCTGTCAAAGACATGTACCAGTAATTTATTGTATTCTATATCATTCCATTTTGTTTCTTACTTACCTTAAACAATGCCCTTAGTGCCATTCATCAATGTATAGAAACATTTTTAAAAATCTTTTTAAAAAGCAATTGCTAAATTGCCCATCTATGCAGCTGCAAGTGCACAAAGCAAAAACGAGCAATAAGGTAGTGCTGCCTTAGTTCTTCTTATTTTTAAATCGGTAGCCGACATAAAGATCAACCCGACCTTAATTTATAGGCGGCATTCCACCCTTTATGTCCCGCCCTTCTGTTCTATTATTACATACGCCTCTAGCCGGCGGACGTCACAGGCGGCACCAGAGGATGGTGGGCCGGCTGTCCTTAGTTGAATGGCGCATGCACAATATGAAAAGCTGTTCCTGGGGGCGTGGCTTGGCGCTGATGTGCAGAAGCAGAAAGCAGGAGCTCAGGCTGCCTTACTGCTAAGGCAACGAATTTAAGCCAGTTATAGTTATCAGAACGACTGAGAATTCGCCATAGTGGGAGAGGAGACGACAAGGAGCAAGTTTTATTCAATTTGGACTGGTAGAACTACCTCAACCAGTGTCCTTGTGAACAACAAGGGAGGGAGAGAGGAAAAAGGCGCGAACGGCTGCAAGAGATGGAAGTGCTGCTCAGGCTGTAAGACACAGAAGCCATTATTCTATAACCAAATAGCCATATCTGGGGTGAAATCAAGATTAAAGAGGCTCTAGACTGAATCTAACAGGGGACTACAAAGGCACAGACAACCAGAGGGGAGTGCTGTGAAGTGGGACGGGAATCGCACAACCAAAACATTAAGACCAGGGAACAATTGTATTCCCCCACTAGCAGCACCTCCATTATCCCCATAGTACTATAGAGGGAAAAGAACTGCCTCCAGAAAATAGACGCCTCCAGACGCTGCTGCCAATCAGCCATAACATTAAAACCAGCCAAGTGGCAGCAGCAGCCGCCGATGCATAATAAGCTATATAAACCTTATTAGGTAAAGACATACTTTACCTCGCTACAAACAGAGGTTTAGCCCAGACTCCACCAGAAGGGCATTATTCACCAAATTTAACCCAATATTCACAGTGCAACTGTAATGCACCAGCAAAAACATAATTACCCCTACCAAACAAGAGGCTTAAGCAGCACAGAGCACTTTTAAACTCCAATAAAAAAAAAACGGAATACAACTGTGAAGGCCTTGCAGACCCCACTAAAATTTACAATTCGCAAAAAAACAAAAAGGAGTAAAACACAAGGGTTAAAAGCCTCAAACAATAGACTCTGAAGTAGCGAGGACTTAGAGGATAATATCGAAGATGAATCACAATTAGATAATTCATCTGAAACTTCTAGCCCTATCAAGCAGAGAACAAGAAAATAAACTTCAAATGATCCCCCCCCCAACAGCGAAGGTCAAATATCAGCCCTACAGTCAGACAAAAACTCAGCTGACCCAAAATCTGAAATAGACTTAAAATCCATCACAGCCAAACATAAGTCTGCATCAGAATCATTTATTAAGGAGACAATGCTCCTGCTCCACAAATCTATTAGCAAAGAAATTAGTTATGCCCTAACAGCTACAAATACTAAATTAGAAAAAGTTGAACACAGAGTAACTCACATAGAAGACAAGATGGAAGAAATATGCAAATCACATAACGAGATTGCTGATGTTAGAAATGCCAACTCAGATGAAATATAAAGACTTCAATTGAAACTGGCAGATTTGGATGATCGGAAAAATCTAAAATTCAGAGGGATTCCAGAAAGCGTCACTCAAGCAGAGCTCACAGCATACCTACAAAAACTGATACCGACTGTTCTCATAGATTGTCCTCCTCATGATCTAGAAATTGACAGAGCACATCGTTTACCAAGACCAAGAGGAATGGATCCCACAATACCACGGGATACTATAGCAAGAATAATTTTTAGGGTCAAAGAACGTTTCACCCAAGAGTTTAGAAAGATCAAATCACTGCCTGCAGAATACAAGGAAATACAAGTGTATACAGACCTCTCTCAATACACCATGCAAAGTAGAAAGAAATTTCAGACTGTAACTAACACGCTCCGCAGACATAACATCCCCTATAGATGGGGCTTTCCAGTTAAACTGCTAATTCCAGATTGAGGATCTACTAAATTAATTAATTACTACAATTGACATAGTAACATAGTATATAAGGCCGAAAAAAGACATTTGTCCATCCAGTTCGACCTGTTTCCTGCAAGTTGATCCAGAGGAAGGCAAAAAACCCCTGTGAGGTAGAGCCAATTTTCCCCACTTAAGGGGAAAAAAATTCCTTCCCGACTCCAATAAGGCAATCAGAATAACTCCCTGGATCAACGACCCATCTTTAGTAGCTATAGCCTGAAATATTATTACGCTCCAGAAATACATCCAGGCCCCTCTTGAATTCCTTTATTGTACTCACCATTACCACCTCCTCAGGCAGAGAGTTCCATAGTCTTACTGCTCTTACCGTGAAGAACCCTTTTCTATGTTTGTGTACAAACCTTCTTTCCTCCAGACGCAGAGGATGTCCCCTCGTCACAGTCACGGGGATAAATAGATGATGGGAGAGATCTTTGTACTGACCCCTGATATATTTATACATAGTTATTAGATCTCCCCTCAGTCGTCTATTTTCTAGAGTGAATAACCCTAATTTTGATACCCTTTCAGGGTACTGTAGTTGCCCCATTCCAGTTATTACTTTAGTTGCCCTCCTCTGAACCCTCTCTAGCTCTGCTATGTCTGCCTTGTTCACGGAGGCCCAGAACTGTACACAGTACTCCATGTGTGGTCTGACTAGTGATTTATAAAGTGGTAAGACTATATTTTCATCACGGGCATCTATGCCCCTTTTGATGCAACCCATTATCTTATTGGCCTTAGCAGCAGCTGCCTGACACTGGTTTTTACAGCTTAATTTGTAATTTATTAAAATTCCTAGATCCTTTTCCATGTCAGTGTTACTGAGTGTTTTACCATTTAGTATGTACGGGTGACTTGCATTATTCCTTCCCATGTGCATAACTTTACATTTGTCAGTGTTAAACCTCATCTGCCATTTCTCTGCCCAAGCCCCCAATCTATCCAGATCCTCTGTAGCAGAAAACTGTCCTCTTTAGTGTTAATTACTTTACACAGTTTAGTGTCATCTGCAAAAATTGATATATTACTGTGCAAGCCTTCTACAAGATCATTAATAAATATATTGAAGAGAATAGGGCCCAATACTGACCCCTGAGGTACCCCACTAGTGACCGTGACCCAATCTGAGTGTGTACCGTTAATAACCACCCTCTGTTTTCTATTACTGAGCCAGTTACTTACCCACATACAGATATTTTCTCCTAGTCCAAGTGTTCTCATTTTATATACTAACCTTTTATGTGGTACAGTGTCAAATGCTTTGGAGAAGTCCAGATATCGACATCCATTGATTCGCCGCTGTCAAGTCTAGAACTTACCTCCTCATAGAAACTGATTAAATTAGTTTGACATGACCGATCCCTCATGAAGCCATGCTGATATGGTGTAATTTGCTTATTTTCATTGAGATACTCCAAGATAGCATCTCTTACAAAACCTTCAAACAGTTTACCCACAACAGATGTTAAACTTACCGGCCTATAATTTCCAGGCTCTGTTTTTGGACCCTTTTTGAATATTGGTACCACATTTGCTATACGCCAGTCTGGTGGAACATTCCCTGTCAGTATGGAGTCCGTGAATATCAAAAATAAGGGTCTGGCTAGGACATCACTTAATTCCCTTAGGATACGGGGTGTATGCCATCCGGTCCTGGCGATTTGTCTATTTTAATCTTTTTAAGTCGCTGCTGTACTTCTTCCTGGGTCAGACAGGGCACTTTTAAAGGGAATTTACTTTTACATTTTGCATTTCATCTGACAGTTTATTTTCCTCAGTGAAAACAGTGGTGAAGAAAATATTTAATAGCTTGGCTTTATCCTCATCGCTTTCTGCAACTCCCCCTCATTGCTATGTAGAGGGCCGACTCCTTCAGGTTTATATTTTTACCATTTATATAATTGAAAAACATTTTAGGGTTAGTTTTGCTCTCTTTGGCAATTAATCTCTCGGTCTCTAGTTTGGCAGTTTTTATTAGTTTTTACATATTCTATTTTTATCCTTATAGTTTATCAGTGCTTCCTGGCTCCCCTCCTGTTTTAGTGATTTATATGCTTTCTTTTTGTCATTTATTGCTTTTTACGGTTCTATTTATCCACATTGGTTTCTTCTTATTTCTTAGCCTTTTATTTCTATAAGGTATGCATCGATCACAATTTGATGTTACAATGCTTTTAAAAATCTCCCATTTTGTGGTTGTATTTTTATTTTTGAGGACTATGTCCCAGTTAATTGGGCCTATGGCCTCTCTTAGTTAGCTAAATTTTGCTTTTTTGAAGTCCGGTATTCTTGTTCCTCCCTGTAGAAACTCTCGTTTGAAGGATAATTGGAAGGTTATTACTTTATGGTCACTATTTCCCAGGTGTCCCCCGACCTGCACGTCTGTTGTTCTATCAGGTCTATTGGTTAATACTAAGTCCAGTATGGCCGTCCCTCTAGTTGGGTCCTGAACCATTTGGGAAAGGTAATTGTCTTTGGCTATTGCCAGAACCTGTTTCCTTTATGGGATGTACAGGTTTCAGTTTCCCAGTCTATATCTGGGTAGTTGAAGTCCCCATAATAACCACCTCATTATGGTTTGCCGCCTTGTTTATCTCGTTTAGTAATAGATTTTCTGCGGACTCTGGTATATTAGGTGGTTTATAGTAAACTCCTATTAGTAATTTATTATTGTTTTTGGCTCCATTTATCTCCACCCACAATGACTCCACATTTTCGTGTCCCTCACAGATGTCTTCCCGAGTGTGGGCTTTAGACAGGACTTTACATAAAGGCAGACCCCTCCCCCTCTCCGGTTTTGACGATCCTTTCTGAACAGATTGTAACCTTGTCCATTAACAGCCCAGTCATAGCTATCATCCAGCCATGTCTCAGTTATTCCCACTATGTCATAATCCTCCTCACACATCACTAATTCCAGTTCCCCAGTTTTATTAGTCAGGCTTCTGGCATTAGTATACATACATTTGAGAGGTTTATGCATATTTTTTGCCCTACACCTTTCCTTCTGAACTTTTCTAGTCCCTCCTTCCATTTCTCCCCCAGTCCCACTACCTTGCCCCCGGTCTCTATCTGCATTATCTTCTCCTCCTGTAATGTAATTTCCCTCCCCCCAGTCCCTAGTTTAAACACTCCTCCAACCTTCTAGCCATCTTTCTCCCCAACACGGCTGCCCCTTCCCCATTGAGGTGCAGCCCGTCCCTACGATAGAGCCTGTAGCCGATAGCAAAGTTGGCCCAGTTCTCCATGAACCCGAACCCCTCCTTCCTACACCAGTTTTTGAGCCACTTGTTAACCTCCCTAATCTCCCGCTGCCTTTCTTGTGTGGCTCATGGTACAGGCAGTATTTCAGAAAATACTACTTTTGAGGTCCTTGCCCTAAGCTTTTGACCTAAATCCCTGAAATCATTCTTAAGGACGCTCCACCTTCCTCTAACTTTGTCATTGGTTCCGATATGGACCATGACCGCTGGATCTTCTCCAGCCCCTCCCAGTAATCTGTCAACCCGATCTGCGATGTGTCGAACTCTAGCGCCAGGAAGACAGCACACTGTTCGGCGATCACGATCTTTGTGACAGATCGCCCTATCTGTTCCCCTAATAATTGAGTCTCCCACTACCAGCACCTGTCTGGCCTGCCGTGCTCTCCTGGTCCCCTGCTTACTGGAGCTGACATTCCCCTGACCGGCAGAGGAAGTGTCTGGCTGCAGCGGTGCTGTCCCTGAGCTGCCATCCCCTCATCTGCCAAACGTGCAAACTTGTTGGGGTGTGTCAGATCAGGGCTAGCCTCCCTGGCACTCTTTCCTCTACCCCCTTTCTTACTGTCACCCAGCTAGCTACCTCACTTTCCTCAGCCTCCTTTCTGTCACCCTCCCCACATCTACCCCAAAGACTGCTTGCTCGGTGAGCAGCAAACTCTTTGCAAATTGTCAGTGGCTCTCAGTGTTGCAATATGCCCGTTTAGAGACTCGATGTGCGATTCCAAACGGGTAATTTGCTCACATTTTGAACAAAGATATGCACCCTCAAACGGCTGTTCCAGGACTGCATACATCATGCAAGATGTGCACTGGACGGCATTGTCAATTGTGCAAGACATACTAATGGGGATTACACCACAAAAACAAAAAAATACAATATAATGTAGTAACAAGAACTGACGAATTTCAGTCCCCCACTGAAGTCCCTGCATCTGAAGTCACTTAATCTTAAGTCAGACTTACACAACCACACACTTAATCAACCACGCGTCGCGACCAACCTCGCGTTATATATATATCTACTTATATAAGTATGCTGTAAATGAAACTCAAATACACCAGCCTGCTTTTTTTTCCTCTGGATTCAAAATTGAACAAGGCTTAGAATTACTATGTAAGTGGGACATTATGCCAGAAGAAGTGGACCACCCCATTGAAAGAACCCCCGTGAGAACCCACGCTGACCAGAAACTCTATCATGTTAAGATACATAGATAACGATATCTTAAGATAGCAGTACTGGCCAAAGAGCCGTTATCCACCAAGCTTTCACTGTTATACCTTTTTTTCTTTGTTGTTCTTTACAATTTACCCCCAATTGTGTAGCAAATGCTACCCTAGTTTTTACTGTCCTTTCTGACAGAGTAGTATTGTAAAGGCTAGAAGGTTGAACACCCTTAAATTATCTTAGTAACAAATTTCCTTATTTCTTCTTTTGTTTAGTTACTTCACTTGTCACTGAGTATTTGACCAGTAGAGATGGCCCGAACTATTCGCCGGCGAACATAGCTTGTTCGCGTTTCAACGCCTCTGCTGGGCGAACATATGCGATGTTCGGTCCGCCCCCTATACATCATCATTGAGCAAACTTTGACCCTGTACCTCACAGTCAGCAGACACATTCCAGCCAATCAGCAGCATACCCTCCCTCCCATCTCCTGAACAACATCCATTTTAGATTCATTCGGAAGCTGCAGTCTTAGTGAGAGGAGGGACAGTGTAGCTGCTGCTGATTTAATTGGGAAATCGATAGCTAGGCTAGTGTATTCAGTGTCCACTCTAGTCCTGAAAGACTCATCTGATCTCTGCTCTCCATATATATATTGCAGTTGCCTGGCCTGCCCGTGTGTGAAGAGCAGCAGGCCCATAGACTGTAGTGTGCCCACTGCCAGTGCCCACCACTTATACCGTGTGGCACAGGACTTAGCATCAAAAAAAGGCACTTTATCTGTACACATCTCATTTCAGTTGCCATCCGGCCAGGGTGTGTGTGTCAGGCCCACAGACTGTAGTGTGCCCTCTGCCAGTGCCCACCACTCATACCGGGTGGCACAGTACCTAGCACGCGTAGTACCACTTATCTAAAATCCATTCAATACATGTCCTGATAGGGGACGTAACAGGGATTAAACTGATGAGAATAGTACTACAGAAAATACCACTCATATCGGGTGTGACAGTAAATGTCACGGCGCAGACGCAGTGACCGTGGATTAAAACAAAGGGGAGGGAGCCAGCGTTTTTTTAACCATCTCCCCGTTCAAAAAATCTATTCAATAAATGGACCCCAGATTGGGGACGTAACAGGGATTAAACTGAAGAGAATAGTACTACAGAAAATACCACTCATATCGGGTGTGACAGTAAATTGCACGGCGCAGACGCAGTGACCGTGGATTAAAACAAAGGGGAGGGAGCCAGCGTTTTTTTAACCATCTCCCCGTTCGAAAAATCAATTAAATTCACCTTTCGGGACCCTTGGTGTTGTACGTGGCTGGGTGGAGGAAGAAACCTTCAATAACATCACCGGACATGGCTAGCTTGGTATCCAACCTTGTGCAAATGGGGAGTTTGCGGTTGTGCAAATGAACTGTTTGCGGTTGTTTGCGGTGCATTAAAAGGGGAGTTTGGTCTGTCAATATCTGTGAAGCGGGCGTAACCCTTACACTACCTGATCGATACAACATCATACCTGATCGTATACACACACTGGATGTTTTAAAGCACGTTATTCCAAACAATTTAGGAATGTTAGTTGATTTATGCCCTTTATGGATTAAAACCCGACTCTGCGTCCACTACGTAATTTTCCATGGGAGTTTTGCCATGGATTTCCCTACAGCATCCCACAGTCCAGGTGTTAGTCCCCTGAAAGAGTCTCTGTGGGTTTTAAAATTCGCCTGCCTATTGAAGTCTATGGCGGTTCGCCCGTTCGCGAACGGAAAATTTTATGTTCGCGACATCACTAACTTGCAGTTTCTTTTTGTGTATCCAGTCATAGATTTTTCCATACAGATACGACAGTAGCTGACATTTAAAAATCAAAACTTCATCCTGATCAACAGTACATCTATATCAAGGTGGGGCAGAAGTAAACAACCACACCCAGGAATTGCAAGTGTCTAACAGGTTAATTCTGACTGGGTAAGAGCCCACCTTACACACACACTCGAGATATCCCACTCTCCTGCCCCTTGAACAGGGGGATAGGAAGGCGGAATGTCTCTATCATTGTTAAGTTACAACGTACGAGGACTAAACAGTCCCCAAAAAAGATCCTTTTTAAAACATGATATTCAAGGATTCAAACCAGATGTCCCTTTTATTCAAGAGACACACTTTAAAGAAAATAACAACCCCCAGATAAAAATAATAGGTTACTAAAAAATCTTTTATGCCAACGCGAATGCTAAAAAAGCAGGAGTGGCTATAGCCATTAAAGACTCCTTGACCTTTCAGCTCATAGACCATATCCAAAGTCCAGTATGTAGATATCTAATCATCACTAGTGATGAGCGGCAGGGACAATATTCGAATTCGCGATATTTTGCGAATATTTGGGCGAATATTCGCCATATATTCGAGAATTCGCAAATTCGTAATCTCCAGTCATTATTTTCTGGATTGCAAAAATTTGCATATAAAAATTTGCATTAAACTGGTATGTTAAAAAACGAATATTCGTGATAACGAATAAATTTCGCGATATTCTAAATATTCGCAAATTCTTGAAGTGCTGATATTCGCGATTAAAATTCGCAATTTGAAGATTCGTGATCAACACTAACCTGTAAAATTCATAAAAACATTCTTTATACATTAGTAAATATTTATGCTCCCAACACCAGACAACTAAGATTCTTAAATAAACTAATTAGGAAAATAAAACACAATCCAAAAAAGGTACCCTCCTGATAGGCGGAGACCTAAATTTTATCCATGACTCCCAATTGGACTCAAGCAGTGGAATAAACAAAAATAGAACCAATATAACCAAATGGCTCCAAAGACAATACCCTTTATGATATATGGAGATGCCTAAATGCCTCGGAAAGAGATTACATACATTTCTCACAAAGACATAAATCATACACTAGAATTGATATGTTACTAACAAAAGCTAAATATACAGATTGATCGGCACTTTCATCCAAATTTGTGGGTGCTCAGTGACGGGAGTGTATCCCCAGTTCAAATAAAGAGGTATTCACGGCACTCCAACTTTAGATAAGCAGAAATCTTTTATTAAGTTATCATTAAATTTTCATGCCAAACATGTTGAACTGGCCGACGTTAACGTTTCGGTCTTAGTAAGACCTTGGTCACGGCCTAAAAAGATTATTGGCAGTGTGCTGCTCATATTGTTTTGTAATGCTCTATAATTACTGTATTAATATGTTTGATGTTGCTGCCATCTAGCAGTCAGAATTATTATTGCCTACTAAGTTCAGGTCAGCTTTAACAGGAAGTTGTAATATTCTTATGAGTGACCTTCAACCTGGAACTTCTTGTCCTCCATTTCATGAGTGAGCCTGGACCAGCAAGCAGCACACAGTGGTGCTCTGAAACATTTCAAGGACTTATGGTGGAATTGTCCGTAAGTTTTTTCATTGATGGTAGGAAGCTGTTACACGATGTTTAATGTACTGACATGTATGTTATCATTATGTTTATGTTGTAGTTTTACAAAGTTATTCAGAAAGAAGAATACATACAGATTTGATGTCTCACGTTTCTTGACTTCTGAATTATTGTTAAGCTGTCTGACTAGCGTTATACAATAGTCAATATCGCGAAGCAGAACAGTAAAAGGACAGCCACGTGGCGGTCTGGAATACACAGAGACGCCATTACTGCAGCATGAGTCTAAGATCAGGAACAAAGTACCAGGCTGATGACATGCTACCGCTGACACAGCAAGGCAGGGAGAACATCCCTAGTGCCCAGCAAGACGATGCACAGTCACATGTGCCCAGATCTTCACAAGCTAGCAAGATGTCCTTAGCAAGTTCCTCAGCAGTTAGAGCTCGTGCCAAGGCAGAAGCTGCCCGTGTCCAGTTACAGTACGCAGAAAAAGAAGCCATGATGATGCTAAAGATAGCAACTAAGAAAGCTAGCATAGCACAAGAGAGATCAGCCAAGGAAGTTGCCATAGCACAAGAAGAAGCAGAATTAGAGTCAAAATTGCTCATCCTGCAGTGACAGACTGCAGCTGCAGTTGCTGAAGCGGAGGCCGCTGCCTACATGGGAACAAGTCGGTCAGGAAGTGAAAAATCATATAAAGAACCAAAAGTTCCAGAAAAACCTCTATCCTTCACAGATCGTACAAGTGAGTATGTCAAGAACCTTACTGATGTGCATACAAAGGAACGGTCTCTCAAACTTGAAGCAACAGAATTCAGACCGAGACGGACAGATCCCATGTGCAGGTCCAATCAACCACACGAGATTAGCAGCTGCCAGCAAAGCAAGGATAAAGCGCCAGAACCCCCAATAATCAAAAAACAAGTGTTCTCACCACCTCAACCTAAAGATTACATGTGTGAACATCAATGTGCAGTAGATGTCACCAAATATCTAATCCGCAAAGAACTGGTGAGCTCAGGCTTTCTCCAATTTGATGACCGTCCTGAAAACTATTGGGCATGGAAATCTTCCTTTCTGAATGCCACTGGAAGCCTGAACTTATCACCAGCAGAGACGCTTGATTTAATGATAAAATGGCTTGGTACCGAGTCAGCAGAGCATGCAAAGAGGATGAGAAGAGCGAACCTGTTCAACCCTGCAGTAGGACTCAACATGACCTGGAAAAGACTAGAAGAAACGTATGGATCCCCAGAAGCGATTGAAGGAGCACTGTTGCAAAAGCTTGGAGCCTTTCCAAAGGTGGGTTACAGAGACAACGTGCGGCTACAAGAACTGGGTGACCTTCTGTTAGAGATAGAATATGCCAAAGAGGATGGCTACTTGCCAGAACTTTCTTACCTAGATACAGTAACACCTATAAATGTATGGGACAAAAACCTATTAGAACCTAGTCCCTCAATAATATTACCAAAAACAAGGCAAAAAATACAATAATAATTCAATACATTATCATAATAAAAAACAAGGAAGATGGGACATTAAAAAGACAGGAAAATGTAATATCCATAAAGGGAGCAGTGATGTATCCAATGAACCACAGTAGGTACTACTCAAAACAGAGGAGCATAAAGACTCACATATAGTAATGACATAAAGTGCAAAGTGCCTATTACAAGAAAAGCAAATTCACAAAAACAATATAAAGGCATAAAGTGCCAAGTAATACCTACAAATACATCAATAGCACTGCTCACCGAACCCGATGTACGTTTCGCGATGTTAGCTTCATCAGGGGAATGTAGATACAGCCAGAGGCACTAATCCCACAGTGGAGAAGCTACCTTCCAATCTGCAAGACAAGTGGATGTCTGTGGGAGGCAAATTCAAAGAAGTCTATGGAGTCGATTTCCCCCCTTTCTCTGTGTTTTCTAGGTTTGTCCGACAGCAAGCAAAGATCCGGAGCGATGCCAGTTTCGCCTTCGCCACCAACAGCAATCAAACGCACAGACCTGAAAGGCCTCACAGACCTTATGGTAAGACCTCTGTGTCCACACACAAAACAGCTGTACCTTCAGAAGTCACTGACTGTCAAAGTACCCACAAGGTACAGACCATAGAAAACCCTGATAGACATTGCCCTATACATAAAAAAACCACATCCACTAAAGAAATGCAAAAGCTTTAGAAGCAAACCCATTGCTGAGCGGATGTCCTTCCTTAAACAAAATGGCATCTGTTTTAAGTCCTGTGGTTCCACTTATCACATTGCCAAGGACTGTAAAATGTCAGTAGAATGTTCCGAATGTGGCAGTGAGAAACATATTGCAGCTTTGCACCCTGGGCCTGCTCCAACACCACTAGAAACTGTAGAACCCGTTAAAGATCAGGGCAGGGAGCAACAAGAGACCCCACTCTCCTCAGTAAGGTCTAACTGCACAGAAGTATGTGGCCCAGGCAAGAGTGCATGATCATGCTCTAAAATCTGTTTAGTGACTGTGTATCCCACTGGTATGAGAGAAAGGGCAGTGAAAATGTATGCAGTGCTAGACGAGCAGAGCAACAGATCCCTTGCAAAGCCAGATTTCTTTGATATCTTTAACCTTAAGGCAAGTGCAGTTCCATACACTCAAAGGACATGTGCGGGGACAGTTGAAACCACAGGGAGAAGAGCTACTGGCTTTACCATTGAATCCCTCAATAAGAAAGTGCAGTTCTCACTTCCTACCCTTATAGAGTGTGGCATGATACCTGATGACAAAACAGAGATTCCCTCTCCAGAAGTAGCCCATCATCCTCATCTCCGCTCAATTGCTCACCTTATCCCAGCTGTTGAGTCACATGTTTCTATCCTTCTACTTTTGGGAAGAAACATTCTTCAGGTACACAAGGTACGTCAGCAAATTAATGGACCTTACAACGCCCCCTATGCACAGAGATTAGACTTGGGGTGGGTTATTGTAGGAGAAGTTTGCCTGGGGACAGTTCACCAGCCTGACAACGTTAGTAGTTTGAAGACATCTGTGTTAACAAATGGACGCACGTCCCTTCTCAGTCCCTGTCATAACAGCTTTGTAGTAAAAGAAAGCTTTGGCAAGCCAGCACAACACTGGGACTCTCCTATGCTACATTGAAAAGGAGAAGTCAATTCCAACATTGAGACAGACAGTCTAGGGATTACAGTGTTCCAGAAAACTAAAGATGATGATAAACAGGCCCTGTCTATAGAGGATCAGACCTTCTTGCAGATCATGGACAGAGAGGTCTACCAAGACAACAATCACAGTTGGGTGGCCCCTCTCCCCTTTCGCATACCCAGACGTGTTTTGCCTTGTAACAGGGATCAAGCCTTGAAGCGTTTGCATATACTCAGCAAAACACTACAGAGAAAGCCAGAAGTGAAAAGAGATTTCACTGAATTCATTAAAAAGATGCTAGACAATGATCAAGCTGAAGTAGCAAGTCCCCTTGAGACAGATAGGGAGCACTGGTATCTACCAATGTTTGGTGTCTACCATCCACACAAACCTAACCAAATCAGAATAGTTTTTGATTCCAGCGCAGAGTATGAAGGAGTTTCGCTAAATGACGTACTGTTAAGTGGCCCTGACCTAAACAACACCTTGCTAGGTGTCCTTATGCGCTTCAGAAAAGAGCCCATTGCCTTCACAGCAGATGTGCAGCAAATGTTTTATTGCTTTCTCGTCAGAGAAGACCATAGAGACTTTTTACGCTTTCTCTGGTACAAAGACAATGACATAGACAAGGAAATGATCGAGTATAGAATGAAGGTGCACGTATTTGGCAACAGGCCCTCTCCTGCTGTCGCTATATACTGCATGCAAATGGCAGCCCAGAAATATGCAGAGTGCTATGGTCAAGACGCCAAACACTTTGTATTGAGGCATTTCTATGTAGATGATGGACTCGCTTCTGCTAGCACTCCTGAAGACGCAATTTCCATCCTCAGTAAAGCAAAGCAGATGCTGGCAGAATCTAATCACTTCCAACAGCCAAAAAGTCATGGAAGCTTTCCTTGTGACAGACAGAGCCAAGGACCTTAAAGATCTTTGCCTAGGTACAGACACCCTTCCCCTGCAGAGAAGCCTAGGCCTAAGTTGGGATCTAGATACAGACAGTTTTGTTTTCCAAGTTTCCTCAGAGGAAAAGCCCTTTACACGTAGAGGAATTCTATCCACCATGATACCCTAGGGTTTGTATCCCCTGTGACAATAAGAGGTAAGGCCTTAGTTCGTGAACTGTCATCTGGGAAAAGTGAATGGGATGCATTGCTTCCTCAAGAAAGACTGAGTGAGTGGGTTCAATGGACAGAATCCTTGCTAGCGTTAGAGCACCTAAAGATAGACAAATGTTATGTTCCCGTCTCTCTATCATCGGCCTGCAGGAAAGAACTGTGCATTTTCTCAGACGCATCCACCATAGCGATAGGTGCAGTAGCTTACTTGAAAGTAATTGATGCAGAAAACATGTGCCATGTTGGATTCATTATGGGAAAGTCCAAATTAAGCCCTAAACCAGCCCATACTATTCCTCATTTAGAGTTGTGTGCTGCTGTACATGCAGTCGAGATGTCCGAGCTAATTACATATGAACTAGACACTGACTTTGATGCTGTGAAATTCTTCACTGATAGCAAGACTGTCCTAGGGTACATTTGCAATACCACAAGGAGATTCTACCTGTATGTCTCAAACAGGATTAACAGAATCAGGCAATCTACACACCCAGATCAGTGGTTCTATGTATCCACAGAGCAAAACCCTGCAGATTATGCCACTAGACCTACTCAAGCAGCATGCCTTCAGAACTCTATATGGTTCTCAGGACCATCCTTTCTGTACCAACCACGCTGTGAGGACATAGACACTGCCAGTACTTATCCTCTCATAGAGCCTGAAGCTGACCCTGAAATCAGATCAGAAATTACAAGCTTCAGTACCAAAGCTTCTGAAGCCACACTTCACTCACATTGCTTTGAGAGATTTTCTTCCTGGAAGATTCTAGTTAAGACCTTAGCCAGACTTATCCATGTCGCTAAAACCTTCCGAAGAGAAAACAATAACGATCAGGTCAGAAGGTGGGAAAGTTTCCATGAACAGGTCAGTCTGGAAGAGCTCTCACAGGCACAATCTGTTATAATTTCTTCCGTTCAAAGCAAACATTTCCAGAAAGAGATTGACTGCATCACAAAACAACAGCCCCTCACAAAGCATAGCCGTCTTAAGAAACTCAGCCCCTTTGTAGACAAGAATGGGTTGTTAAAAGTAGGTGGACGTTTGTCTCTTGCTGAACTTTCTGAAGAAGAGAAACAGCCTGTCATTATACCCCATGATAACCACATCGCCACACTGTTTGTTAGATACTGTCATGAACAAGTTGTTCACCAAGGTCGACACATCACAGAGGGTACAATTAGATCCGCTGGTTTCTGGATTCTTGGTGGTAAACGGTTAGTGTCAGCGGTTATACAGAAATGTGTCACCTGTCGAAAGCTGCGAGGGAGATTACAAAGCCAAAAGATGGCAGAGCTACCAGCGGACAGAGTAGTTGTTGGACCACCTTTCACCAATGTGGGCTTAGATGTGTTTGGTCCATGGTCAGTTTTAACCCGTCGCACTAGGGGAGGCAGCGCGGATAGCAAACGATGGGCAGTCCTTTTCACTTGTTTGTCCAACCGAGCTGTACACATAGAGCTACTTTAAGCCATGTCAACATCAAGCTTTATTAATGCCTTGAGGAGATTCTTCTCAATTCGTGGCCCAGCAAAACTTCTCCGTTCTGATAGAGGAACAAACTTTGTGGGAGCCTGCAAGGAACTTAACATTTGTGCCAGCGACTCAAAATTGCAAGACCAGACCCAATACAGAGGATGTATTTGGGTCTTTAATCCTCCACACTCCTCACACATGGGTGGTGTCTGGGAAAGAATTGTAGGTATAGCCAGGCGGATCTTGGATGCTATGTTGCTACAAACTAAACCTGCTTATTTGACCCATGAGACTTTGAGTACCTTTATGGCCAAGGTTACAGCCATTATGAATGCAAGACCTTTAGTTCCTGTATCCTCAGATCCAGATACACCTATGGTTCTTACTCCAGCAATGTTGTTGACTCAAAAAGTGAACCCTATGTCTGCTCCACCTGTAAATCTGAGTACCCATCAAGTTCATGCTAAGCAATGGAAGCAAGTGCAATGCTTGGCAGACACTTTTTGGAAAAGATGGAAGAGAGAGTATCTGTCAACCTTGCAGGGCCGTAGGAAGTGTACTGAAGATCGGCCGAATGTAAGAGTGGGTCAGGTTGTTCTGTTAAAGGACGGCCAAGAAGGCAGGAATGAATGGCCCATGGGACTTATTGTCAATGAACTACCAAGTAGAGATGGCAAAGTTAGAAAAGTGGAGGTCAAGGTAAAAAATGGGACTTCCAAAATTTATCTTAGGCCTGTAACTGACATTATTGTACTAGTCCCAGATTAGCTAGGATTATGTTCTCAGGTTTATGTGTTTTTAATGCAATGCAGTAATTACATAGGTAGTGACATAATAAATTATGTCAGGCAGGGAGTGTGCTGCTCATATTGTTTTGTAATGCTCTATAATTACTGTATTAATATGTTTGATGTTGCTGCCATCTAGCAGTCAGAATTATTATTGCCTACTAAGTTCAGGTCAGCTTTAATAATATTAATATGAGTGACCTTCAACCTGGAACTTCTTGTCCTCCATTTCATGAGTGAGACTGGACCAGCAAGCAGCACACAGTGGTGCTCTGAAACATTTCAGGACTTATGGTGGAATTGTCCGTAAGTTTTTTCATTGGTGGTAGGAAGCTGTTACACAATGTTTAATGTACTGACATATATGTTATCATTATGTTTATGTTGTAGTTTTACAAAGTTACATACAGATTTGATGTCTCACGTTTCTTGACTTCTGAATTATTGTTAAGCTGTCTGACTAGCGTTATACAATAGTCAATATCGCGAAGCAGAACAGGCAGGCATGGCTCTCCCTGAGCCATGCCTGCCAATAATCTTTTTAGGCCGTGACCAAGGTCTTACTACCAAAAGCTAGTTCTTCATGTAAAAAAAAAACCAATATCACATGGTAAGATCATGCTCCTAAAATTATGGAGATCAAATCTTCAGCCTACCCATGCAATGTCTCAACATCTTCATACTATAACTCAGATACACAAAATACAATTCTGAAAAACTAAGAAGAGTTCTTTAAGTTTAATATTAACTCAATTAAGGATCCTATTATGCTATGGAGAGCACATAAAGCTTTCTCTAGGGGTATTATAATTCAACAGACTTCCAGGTTTAATAGAAAACATAAAAAAGAAATCACAGACACTCTCCAAAAACTGGAACTCCTCAAGAAACATAAAGCAGACAATTCGTATGCAAGATTAGAGTCCCTTACAGTCACTAGACTAAAACTACATGAAATAATTTTAAAAAAATCACATAAAAACGACAAAACGAATAGAAGCAGAGTACTACAGAGATCTCAACAAACCCTTTCTTATTTACTGAAGTTGGTTTCTTATTCGGCAGTTTCTTATACATTACTATGACAAATAAACCTTTTTTCCTCTTATTCCTCTGCAGTAAATCTGTTTTTTCTACATAAATGTTAAATATTATTTGTGAACAATCAGATTAATAAAAAAAATCTATATTATTTGTGTTTTTACAAAAAAAAACGATTGTGAAAAATGGATGAAGAAATATGCATTTTGAATAAGTAACTGAGGAATTTAAGGGGTTAAACACTGTTGGGTCACTGATCTAAGGGTGGAAATACAAAGAGTAAGGACCCCTCCATAACACCCAACTGTACCCAGCCTGGCCCAAACTGTGGATTGGCATTAAAATAGGTGCCAACCTTGCCAACTATATACATTTTCAGCATTTTGAATAAGTAACTGAGGAATATAAGGGGTTAAACGCTGTTGGGCCACTGATCTAAGGGTGGAAATACAAAGAGTAAGGACCCCTCCATAACACCCAACTGTACCCAGCCTGGCCCAAACTGTGGATTGGCAAGAAAACAGGTGCCAACCTTGCCAACTATGTACATTTTCAGCATTTTGAATAAGCAACTGAGGAATATAAGGGGTTAAACGCTGTTGGGCCACTAATCCAAGGGTGGAAATATAAAGAGTAAGGACCCCTCTATAATACCCAACTGTATCCAGCCTGGCCCAAACTGTGGATTGGCATTAAAATAGGTGCCAACCTTGCCAACTATATACATTTTCAGCATTTTGAATAAGTAACTGAGGAATTTAAGGGGTTAAATGCTGTTAGGCCACTGATCTAAGGGTAGAAATACAAAGAGTAAGGACCCCTCCATAACACCCAACTGTACCCAGCCTGGCCCAAACTGTGGATTGGCAAGAAAACAGGTGCCAACCTTGCCAACTATATACATTTTCAGCATTTTGAATAAGTAACTGAGGAATATAAGGGGTTAAACGCTGTTGGGCCACTGATCTAAGGGTAGAAATACAAAGAGTAAAGACCCCTCCATAACACCCAACTGTACCCAGCCTGGCCCAAACTGTGGATTGGCAAGAAAACAGGTGCCAACCTTGCCAACTATATACATTTTCAGCATTTTGAATAAGTAACTGAGGAATATAAGGGGTTAAACGCTGTTGGGCCACTGATCTAAGGGTGTAAATATATAGAGTAAGAGCCCCTCAATAATACCCAAATGTACCCAGCCTGGCCCAAACTGTGGATTAAAACAAGACCTATATTGTATTGTTGTAAATATATGGACCTACAGATAACGGGTGAGATTTATCAAAATCTGTCCAAAGAAAAAGTTGATGAGTTGAACATAAACCAATCAGATCGCTTCTTTCATTTTGTAGAATCCTTGTTAATAATGAACGAAGCGATCTGATTGGTTGCTATGGACAACTCAGCAACTTTTCTATGGACAGGTGTTAATAAATCTCCCCCAACATGTTATTTTTTTTTCCAGAGAAATGCAGTGTGGAAACAATACTTTCCAAGAGTTGTTAAATTGCACCCTCATAACTCTTCCAATATTCCACCTCATGGTCTGTAGGTGGAGAATTGGAAGAGTTATGTCACTGTGTCCTCAAAGAGCAAAGATACATTGTTAGTCTGAAAAAAGAGAAACATAATTGAATAAATAAAAGGCAAGTCTCATAGATTGTGGGGGTCTAATGCCAAGCCAAGAAAGCTTTCTATTGGTAAGTTTGTTTATCTTTTTGAGTTTTATCAGAGTTGTCAGTGAGAGATTTACAGTGACTAGCAGACTAGCAGCTGCCCTCCACCTAGGTCTTATCATATTGCTGTGTTAGCCACAAGAGGTAGGAGCTTGCTACTTGTGTAACTTTTTTCTCTTGACAATGGGATGGAAAAGGTTTTTTGACCAGAAAGAAACTGAAAAAAGAGTAATAGAGCTCTTTATTCAATATAAATTGCTAATGGGAAAGGATGGCTACAGAAAGTCCTGTTCTGTGTGGGGGAAGATTGCATCATTGTTGTATAGGAACAATTTGTCAACAAGAAAATGGCTATATCAACTATGGCATGATGATAGAAGAAAAATGCGCACAAGAACAGAAGGATTAACTGTACAAGTGCAGCCACAGAACAGAGAAAGTCCTATTGAGGATGAGAATTTTGCTGATTGTTCAGGTGATGATGATGACAAACTGTATTGTGTGTGTAGGCAGAAAAACAATACAAATGAGCCTTATGCCCAATGTAGTAGATGTGAAGATTGGTTTCATCCTACATGTATTGGATATAAAAGTAGTGCCAACCTTGCCAACTATGTACATTTTGAAAAATGGATGAAAAAATATGCATTTTGAATAAGTAACTGAGGAATTTAAGGGTTAAACACTGTTGGGTCACTGATCTAAGGGTGGAATTACAAAGAGTAAGGACCCTCCATAACACCCAACTGTACCCAGCCTGGCCCAAACTGTGGATTGGCATTAAAATAGGTGCCAACCTTGCCAACTATATACATTTTCAGCATTTTGAATAAGTAACTGAGGAATTTAAGGGGTTAAATGCTGTTGGGCCACTGATCTAAGGGTAGAAAAACAAAGAGTAAGGACCCCCCCATAACACCCAACTGTACCCAGCCTGACCCAAATTGTGGATTGGCAAGAAAACAGGTGCCAACCTTGCCAACTATATACATTTTCAGCATTTTGAATAAGTTACTGAGGAATATAAGGGGTTAAACGCTATTGGAACACTAATCTAAGGGTGGAAATATAAAGAGTAAGGACCCCTCTATAATACCCATCTGTATCCAGCCTGGCCCAAACTGTGGATTGGCATTAAAATAGGTGCCAACCTTGCCAACTATATACATTTTCAGCATTTTGAATAAGTAACTGAGGAATTTAAGGGGTTAAACGCTGTTGGGCCACTGATCTAAGGGTGGAAATACAAAGAGTAAGGACCCCTCCATAATACCCAACTGTACCCAGCCTGGCCCAAACTGTGGATTTGCAAAAAAACAGGTGCCAACCTTGCCAACTATATACATTTTCAGCATTTTGAATAAGTAACTGAGGAATATAAGGGGTTAAACGCTGTTGGGCCACTGATCTAAGGGTAGAAATACAAAGAGTAAGGACCCTCCATAACACCCAACTGTACCCAGCCTGGCCCAAACTGTGGATTGGCAAGAAAACAGGTGCCAACCTTGCCAACTATATACATTTTCAGCATTTTGAATAAGTAACTGAGGAATATAAGGGGTTAAACGCTGTTGGGCCACTGATCTAAGGGTGTAAATATATAGAGTAAGGGCCCCTCAATAATACCCAAATGTACCCAGCCTGGCCCAAACTGTGGATTAAAAACAAGACCTATATTGTATTGTTGTAAATATATGGACCTACAGATAACGGGTGAGATTTATCAAAATCTGTCCAAAGAAAAAGTTGATGAGTTGAACATAAACCAATCAGATCGCTTCTTTCATTTTGTAGAATCCTTGTTAATAATGAGCGAAGCGATCTGATTGGTTGCTATGAACAACTCAGCAGCTTTCTATGGACAGGTGTTAATAAATCTCCCCCAACATGTTATTTTTTTCCAGAGAAATGCAGTGTGGAAACAATACTTTCCAAGAGTTGTTAAATTGCACCTCATAACTCTTCCAATATTCCACCTCATGGTCTGTAGGTGGAGAATTGGAATAGTTATGTCACTGTGTCCTCAAAGAGCAAAGATACATTGTTAGTCTGAAAAAGAGAAACATAATTAAATAAATAAAGGCAAGTCTCATAGATCATAGATTGTGGGGGTCTAATGACAAGCCAAGAAAGCTTTCTATTGGTAAGTTTGTTTATCTTTTTGAGTTTTATCAGAGTTGTCAGTGAGAGATTTACAGTGACTAGCAGACTAGCAGCTGCCCTCCACCTAGGTCTTATCATTTTGCTGTGTTAGCCACAAGAGGTAGGAGCTTGCTACTTGTGTAACTTTTTTCTCTTGACAATGGGATGGAAAAGGTTTTTTGACCAGAAAGAAACTGAAAAAAGAGTAATAGAGCTCTTTATTCAATATAAATTGCTATTGGGAAAGGATGGCTACAGAAAGTCCTGTTCTGTGTGGGGGAAGATTGCATCATTGTTGTATAGGAACAATTTGTCAACAAGAAAATGGCTATATCAACTATGGCATGATGATAGAAGAAAAATGCGCACAAGAACAGAAGCCACAGAACAGAGAAAGTCCTATTGAGGATGAGAATTTTGCTGATTGTTCAGGTGATGATGATGACAAACTGTATTGTGTGTGTAGGCAGAAAAACAATCCAAATGAGCCTTATGCCCAATGTAGTAGATGTGAAGATTGGTTTCATCCTACATGTATTGGATATAAAAGTATTCAGGATATTGCCACAATCTCACCATGGTTGTGCCCTATGTGCACAGAAAAAGATAAAGAAAAATACACTGAACAAAATGTTAAATCTGATATTTTCATTAAAACCAGCAGAAAAATGTTATTTAAGGACACTGAGCTACATGAAAAATTCCAGAATATGGAAAAAAGTGATAATATTTCAGAGACATTTGAGGCACAAAATTCTACCCCATTGTCTGAATGTGAAGAAACAGTTTCTTTTAGAGACACAACAACTCCATTTATGGCACAGTCAGAACCAGAATCTAGTCAAGGAGAGGTTTTTTCAGCACACTGTCCTTCACAGTTTACTCTGTCTGTTTCAATGGAGGAATGGGTAAAAATTAAACCCCATAAAAGAAATGGCTACCGAGTCTTAAAACATGGCTGGACCGATGTTTTATGCAAAAAAATATGTGAAATTAATAATTTTTGTGTATTGAAATTTACATATAACAGAGTTAAAACAAAACATTCAAGGAAGCAAAACTGTGTCTACTGGCGTGCAAAAGCTATTTGCCCAATTACCCAATATACTTTTTCAATTCTGAAAAAGCCCAAAAAACACCATAGACAGGTTATTTTCAGAGTAAATGTGACAGGCTCCATCAATCATTCAGAAAGACAGACTTATAGAAGGCACACCCGTGATGAAGACAGAAAGTGTATTACCACCCAATTGAGTGAAATGAGACCAATGCTTTTGTATACCAAACAAATAGCAAACGCAAATACAGAACAACTTAAGTTTGGTAATTTAAGCTCTGTTAAAAGTATTGATGTTCTTCAGAAAATTTCAAGTGAAAAGAACTTACAGAATAGAATAGACAAAAATGATTTCTTGGATTGTTTTGCAGTACAAAAACAACAAGACGAAAATAAAAAAAATCAAATGGCAACAAAGCATGCCTATATACAATATATAGGAATGGTGCCATTTATAATACACATGTACTCAGACACTCAATTGTACCTCTTAAAAGATTTACAAAATTCACAAATATGCAACCTTTATCTTGATGCAACTGGATCAGTCATAAGAAAGCCACAAGACATAAATAAAAAAATACTATATTATGCTTTATGCATTAATTTACAGAAACCAAAGAAGGTTGTTGTGCCACTTGCAGAACTGGTCTCCTCGGACCACAGTACACCAACTATACAACATTGGCTAGCCTGTTTATGTCGGGACTTCATAAATATTTGTAATAAAAAACTAACACCGCAAAAAATAGAAGTTGATTTTAGTTGGGCACTTATTCATGCAACTTTACATGCATGTAATCAAGTTAGTATTAACGAATACCTAAAAAAGTGCTTTTTAGTCTGTGAAGGTAAAAGGTCCTGTGATTTCACTGTTTTACACATCTGTGCAGCACATATGATAAAACTAATTTCTGTAAAAACACACAGAAAAAATACAAATAAGGATACAAAAAAACTGTTCCTGTATTCATTTGCAGTTCTTCAAAATGCTACCAATCTCAATGATATAAAAATTCAAATATCACGAATGACATATGTACACTATGCAAAACTAAAAACAGAGGCCTACCAAGAGTGCAAACACCTGTTAACCAGTGCAATTTATAATCAAAAAATTGACGACATTAACAATTTGCTGGAAAATGATAGTGATATCAACTTGGAAAATTGCAAAGACAGTGATGTAAACATGAAAAAAAAATCACCGTTTTCAATTATGATGCTAAAACTGATATGTGAAAAAAGAAGAAGCTCAGAGGGATTGCAAAATGGAAAGATCTTGTGATCCAAATCCTTTTCTTTGTCCCGCACTTGTTGCCATTTTAGAAAATTACGCTGCAACAATACCAATGTGGAGTGGTATAATGCTGCCATATAATAACCCAGAACAAACCAGAGACACCAATTCATCTGTTGAAAACTGGTTTCGGATTACAAAAAACATAATCTTAAATAACAGACTATATCGACAACGGCAAAATACAAAAAATCTAAATATTACCAGAATGTATACTAACAACCGAAAAATCATACCTAACATCAGACTGCCCCCCATGGTCCGGAGAGGGGAAACTTGGGCAAAGAAAAATAATTTTAACACTTGCACAATTGACAATTTGCTCTTTATTATTCACCTGATAATGAAAAAATATAAAGCAATTTTTGAGGAGCTTGAAGACTTGGCAAGTAAAGATTTGCACATTAACTGCCTCATGAAAGTACATCGACATTTTGTCAAGAAGGAATGGTTTAAGGGCAAATTAGAATGGCTCAAACATTTTGATAGATTTAAAGATAAAACTGTATGGGATGCCTATGGGACTGAAGAAGACTTTGTAGTATGCAGGCTGGATTTTCTCTTGAGTACGACTGTTACATCAGCTTGCAGTGAGCCAAAATGCCCTGTACCTGTTATTGTGAGAAGTACCAATCTCATTGAAATTTGGTAAGTCAGTGATTTTTTATATTTTTCTATATTTTATGGTAGGTTAAAGAGTTATTTTAATTTAGATAAACTTTGTCAGAATAAACTTTTTACAGTTGTCTGGCTATAGCTCCTGAGGCCCTCTGCAATCTTAAAGGGGTCCTCCACTGCTCCAGTGTTCAGAACATTTAGTTCCAAAATGCCATTCAGTTCTACCACGCCCCCTCAATGCAAGTCTATGGGAGGGGGCGTAGGGCGTAGGCCCCCCCATAGACTTGCATTGAGGGGGCGTGGCCATGACGTCACGACCACACACCCAGTTTTTAGAACGAAATGTTCTGAAAGCTGGGGCAGTAGAGTACCCCTTTAACCTTTGATATGTCTGGTCAAAACTTTATTCACATGGCAGTAATGCTTTAAAGGGGTATTCCAGGGAGCTGAAGGTCTCAGACACTTTTATGTTAAAGTATAATCGCAGGGGGTAGGGGTCTGACTGCCTGGAACACTTCAATCTCCTGTGCAGGGCCCACCCTACTTACCCCTCCTCAGCACTCTGACACTACTTTGCACTTGTCAGTCCTGTTTGGTAGTGTTGAGCGAATATCCGAATCTTCACCACAAATATCGGCACTTAAAGGGGTACTCCACCCCTAGACATCGTTCCCCCTATCTGAGGGATAGGGGATAAGATGTCTGATCGTGGGGGTCCCGCCGCTGGGGACCCCCACGATCCTCGCTTCAGCACCCCTCTGTCACATCCTCTGAGCAATTCACACACTGACCGGCCGTGACGTCGTGACTGTCTTCCACGCCCCCTCCCATAGACTTGCATTATGGGGCGGGCCGTGTCGTCACAAGGGGCAGGGCCATGACGTCACTGACGGCCTGTGTGTGAATCGCTACGTCATATCCTCCGACCGAGAATCGCTCAGAGGATGTGACAGAGGTGGGGGGGTGCTGCAGCGAGGATTGTGGGGGTCCCCAGCAGCGGGACCTCTGTGATCAGACATCTTATTCCCTATCCCTCAGGTAGGGTAAAAGATGTCTAGGGGTGGAGTACCCCTTTAAATTTATAATATAGCAATACATATTTGTTGTGACTAAATGCTGTGTACTGTGTAAATAAAAAGTGATCATCACTCCCTGCTTTCTCCTTGTGGTCCAAAAGAAGGCTACAATACAGCATGCATGGACAGCCAAAGGGCATACTGAGAGTTGTAGTTGTGCAACATATAAGGGCGCCCAACTATAACTCCCAGCATGCCCTCTGGCTGTCCATGCATGTTTGGAGTTGTAGTCTGCACTGCACTGCACTGCATGCCTGTCTGGGCATGCTGGGAGTTGTAGTTTTACAAGATCTGGAGGGCCACAGCTTGGAGATCACGGTGCAATGATGTCCAAACTGTGACCCTAAAGATACTCATCATATTGCCATCACCGTCCGGACCACCCGCAACTGCTGCCACCGGCCACCAACAACCACTGGGCACTGTAGTACAGGTTCTCCCTCTCTTCTCAGACTTAGTATGGTCGGGCAGAACGGGGGAACCAAACTTTGAACCCCGGCCCCCCCTACCAATGGTCGTTCTCTCCCAATCGACCAATCACAGGGATAGGAGTGGGGTGGCACCACTGCCACCCCACTTTTATTCTTCTGAGTAATTGGTGCTGTCTGTGACAGCACCAATCACCAATATCTTCCAGGTCACCAGAAAATAACATTATGTTATTATACAAGTCATTACGGAACTATTCAGAGTAGGAGAAAATCCCCGTAGCAAACATATGCTGCTCTGCACAGTTACTAAAATGGACAGAGATGTCAACAGAGAGCACTGTCTTCGTGATGTCAGCAGAGAGTACTAGAAGGATTAAGATATTTTAATAGAAGTAATTTACAAATCTGTTTAACTTTCTGCCACCAGTTGATTTAAAAAAAAAAAAGTTTTTTTTACTGGAGTACCCCTTTAAACTGACATTCAGCTGGTGCGATCCAGCCTATGAATGAATCTAACATACTGCCATACTAGACAGACAGGAGGCCATCAGCAACCAACAGGACCTCATGATTACATTGTCGGGTCACTACTGGGGAACAGGGGGAGCCTGTAGTTATGCTCCTATACTCAGCAACTGCGAAGTATGCAAATGTCTTGTGGCAGGAAGGGGTTAATAAATCAAATTATTGATCCAGTATAGTGATGATCAAAAACCCCACAAAAAATATACAGTGACCCCGACATACGATCATTTTGACATATGATGGCCCCGACATACGATCATTTCGACATACGATGGGCCTCTCAGAGGCAGAATCAACATACGATGCTTTTTTATGTCGGGGCCATTGCATTAACTTCTATCCGGCAGCGCAAAATGCTTTAGCTGCTGCCGGATATCAGTGTAATGTGCCCTGTGTGGTGTGGCAGGTGTTACTTACCTGCTCACGATGCTCCGAGCCGTCATCCTGGTCCTCCGGTGCCCTTGTGGACCTGGAGGACAGCCTGGAGCAGCGGGGAAACCATCGGGAGCGGAATAGACATGGTCCGGAGCGGTGGGGACAGGTGAGTATTACTTTGCTTTCTTTACTTTTCCTATTGCACGAATCCCTCAACATACGATGGATTCAACAAATGATGGCTCGTTTGGAATGAATTACCATCTCATGTTGAGGGATCACTGTATCACATTCCATTAAATATGTAATAAAAATTATCAAAAAGTAACATATACACAAAGGTGGTACCGATAGGCTGAGTGGTAGTGTAATACATTTAGCCACGGCACAGGTGGCCATGGCTCAATGTATCACACTGCCACTCAGCCTATCACTGACTGAGGTGGGACATCGTTATAGCTGGCAATTTGCTGTGTTGTGGTGTCACATGTTGACCACGGGCAACCAGGAAGAAGACAGAGTGTGATACTGGGGCAGGGAGGGAGCAGGGGCCGGTGAGTTGGGTGTATTGTTTTACATGCAGACATCCCGGGCATAGTACAGCAAAATAAAATGTTTGCTTGAGACATCTCTTTTAAAGGCTTTTCATTCCAGTGATTTTCTAATTCTGAATTGTTTTCTATTATATCCATAGATTACATACAATATAATGTACATTATTATATTAATTCAGTAATTCATACTATTTCAGTTTTGAAGATTTAACCAAGATTGAAACAGCGTTGGATAGCTGGATGTCTGAACAACTCAGTGAATGCAAAAGAAAAGGGTAAGTTATATCTGTAATTCTGTAATATAAATTAACAAAACAAATGATTTAGAATTATCAAAATGCTTTATATTTTTAATAATCTTTAGTAAGCACAATTTTTTTAAGGATCTTCATTTCTATGATATTATTTGTATTCTGAATGTAGAGAACAGGAGCGTGAGTGACTATAGGAGCCTTTTCATACGGCTGAATCTCTGTGGGCAGAATCTTTATAATTCCACTGTAATGCATTTTCGAGAGGAGCCCACTGAAAGAACGAACAGTTCATTATTTCGGCAAAGTCCTGAATTTAAATTTTTTTTTAGTAAATGTTTCCACTGCTAAAATTCTGCAGTGTGCAGTGTGTAGCACAATCGTAGCACAGATTCTGCTGCAGTGATTTTTTACACTGGATTTCAGCCATTATTCTGCAGTGTGAATTGTGCCAAAGGGGCCCATATCATCTCTCTTTTCTATATGAGTAAACTGGTACTATAAATAAAGCATAATAGCTGGGGGCCCTGTTACAGATTTTGTAGATGGAGACCAGCATCTTCAAGTTATGTCATCGGAGGAGAATAGGTATATTATGCCAGCATAATTCAAAGAAGATTGGGCACCATTAGTAGAGATGTTGTGGTAAACTATAATCCACAAATGAAACAACAATTTTAAATACATATGAAAGACTGGCCAATATGTTAAAGGGGTATTCCAGGCAAAAAAAATTCTATATATCAACTGGCTCCAGAAAGTTAAACAGATTTGTAAATTACTTCTATTAAAAAATCTTAATCCTTCCAATAGTTATTAGCTGCTGAAGTTGAGTTGTTGTTTTATGTCTAACTGCTCTATGATTATATCAAGTCTCAGAATCTCAAGTCCATGGTAGGAGCAAATCCCCATAGGAACTGCATGGGAATTTGCTCCCATCATGCACAGCTCCCGGGACGTGACATCATCATAGAGCAGTTAGACAGAAAAAAACAACTCAACTTCAGAAGTTAATAACTATTGGAAGGATTAAGATTTTTTAATAGAAGTAATTTACAAATCTGTTTAACTTTCCGGAGTCAGTTGATATAAAAAAAAACTTTTGGGCTGGAATACCCCTTTAACTCTTCCACTACCTTCAGGAAGGCTGCATCCAAACTAAAAATTACATTCACAGGTCTGACTCTGTCTGCTGATATGGAGCTGGTCCATGAACTGGCCACCCCACAATCTGTGTAATTAATTTAATGGTTTCTGTCAGCAAAGAATGTTGTCATTTCATCAAGCAGCTCCATGGAACATTTTCACATGGATCCACAAGGTGTTTTCATCAACAGAAGGCCCATTTAATTCACATTTTTATCATATTCAATCAATTTGATTGCAATTCAGATAATGATTCTATGCTCCTCCATACTTTCAATGACAAAAGTGTGATTATTGAATAGAAATAACATTATAAATCGTTTAATTTTTTTTTTTTTTTTCTTTAAAGTATTGCAGAAAAATGCATGGTTACCTCTTTTTACTCCTTGTTTTAGTGGAAACATTAAAGCCTGTGAAGGAACAAGAACATTTTTGAAAAGGAAGTTCATAAATGGACCAACTTGCTTACTTTTTCTGACCGCTGTTCAAAATCAATTTAATTATCTCACATACTGCCCCCCAAATCCATCAATACTTCCATCTGTGATTGCTTCAGGGGGTACAAGGTACAACATTTATTTATATAAAGTTATACATATTCATTGAGAAAACATATTCTTGGTCTATTTTTGATGGTTTAGGGTGGGGCCACATGTTGCACATCCGCACTGATGCTTCTTCAGGGGGCATCACATCAGTGTGAAAACACACGTTTTGGGAGGAGGTGAGAGCATTCCTTACAGGGTATATGACCACTACTTATACTGAATTATATTTCACTCATACTTTCTTTGTTATTGTGTATACAACATGTGGATCAACTGTTTGTAGCTTTGTCATTGTGCTAATACTGGCAGTTTACCATACCCCATTGGATTTATTTATCCATATATTGGATGCTTTTCCCTGCTGTTTGTACTGCATTATATGTGATTGATCCTGTGATATTGTATAGAGCAGGCTACCATCTGTATATTATATTTGCTCCCCCTCCATTTTTTTCTCCCTCTGTAATTGACCCTTTCATCTCATTTTTAAATGTTTTTAATGTATAAATCAATAAGGATTTATATTGTATAAATTAATCCCACATCTTTCTCATTTTGGTGTATATAGGTAAAGAGTAATGTATGTTCTCTCAATAGATACAAACTGGCGGCAGTAACATACAATGTGGGTGATCATTTTGTCTGCTTCCACTGCCTGACTGACACGGAAGACTGGTATTTTTATGATGGCGTAAAGGAGTTTGAATACCCTGGTGGAGGCCTTAAATTAGCCACACAGGAAATGTTTCAACAAATAATAAAAGCTGGAGTCAAAATTGGACACATTGTGTATTATAAGCATGAAGGGGAAGTTTCACAACAAATGGTAAGTAAAAACTGAAAAATATTTGTGCAATTATAGGCTGGTTTTACCCCTCTATTAAACATTTGTGTAAGGCTGAGCGCTCCGGTCTCCGTCTGGGACCGGAGCGCTCACAGCCCTGCTCTTCCCTGAGCGATCCAGTCACTCGCGCTGATCGGGAGCGCACCAGCCTTCCTCTGCATGACGGGGATGCAGTTCGCGCGGCGGGACACTCCCGCACGCGCGCCGCATCCCATCCATCCTTACCTCCGCCTCCTGTCCCTTGTGCGTCCCATGTGTCCTGGAACGCGCGTCCCTGCTCTGTAGGGTGCGTGCGCGACGGCACTATGAAATTTAAAGGTCCAGCTCACCATTGATTGGTGCCTGCCCAAAATCATCTAATTAAGGTTTCCTAATAAAAGCACCCTGCCCCTTCCTGCCCTTGCTGGAACTTTGTTGCCCTAGAGAAAGCGTTGTTAGTGTATCCCTTGCCTTTTGCTGAACCCGTTGCTATTGACTACCGCCTGTGAACCATTGCTGCCTGCCCTGACCTTTTGCTACATCTGACCTCACCTCTGACTGACCTTTCTGTACCGTGCCTATCTCAGCTGCCAGGAGAAGGCTGGGATCTATGATCCGCAAAAAGCTGGTGCTGGGTAGCGCTCGTTTCCAGTAAAAGTAGGGAATTAGCGTCCACAAAACTCGAGTTGTTCATAAACCAAGAAGGTCTTAATTCGACAGCTGTTTCGGGGTGCTTGCCCCTCGTCAGTGCAGAGCAGGGTGTGGAGAACTATTGTGGACGCTAATTCCCTACTTTTACTGGAAACGAGCGCTACCCAGCACCAGCTTTTTGCGGATCATAGATCCCAGCCTTCTCCTGAATTTATCAGACGTCCAGGACCAGCTCCCGAGACGACCAGGTGCCCAGCTGCTCTTCCATCACTGCTTCTCAGGGATCTGGGATACAAGCTTACAACAGTGTTGTGTCTGCCACACAACACCTCCAGATGAGCAGAATATTTTTGGCTCACCTATACCCAACCTGTAATACAGATTCATGGCACATTAGTGCGCTTTTCTCTCTGTTTCCTTTTTTTGTATATATCTGAGCATATCTCAGCTGCCAGAGAGGCAAGAACATCCCGCTTTGCGGTGGGCTATGGTGATAACCAGTAACCCCTTAGACTCCGTTCCCCTGGTATGGCCCACGTCATCACCTCTCTGGCACAGCGGATCCACCACCAGCCTCCGCTACCAGCCGATCTTGACAATTTATTTTACATTAAATTTGTAGACTTTCAATTATTAATCAGAAATCCTTTTGATTGACTTCATGATGCAGCTATTTTTTTGTTTTTGTTTTCTTCCTTCTTACCTTTTAAGACCTTAAACAATTTTATTTTCATACAGAAAAACTTGTATTATGGCATTTTGTGGGACAAATTTTACTATTCTTTGGCGCTTTATTACTATTTTTATCACATAATGTATTATGGCGACAGAAATAGGGCCAAATTGAAAAAACTATAGAATTGCACAATTTTGCTGTGCAATAATTTTATTGGAGTTGACAATATAGTAAAACAGACATGAAAACTTTATTCTGTAGGTCAATAGGATTCCAATGATACCAAACTTTGATAAATTCAGCTTCGTTTTAGGGTTAAAAAAAAATAGAATTTTTTTTTGCAATGTTCTAATGTCTATAACTTTTTTATTTTTCCATCTTAGGCTGGGTTCACACTGCAGTTACGCTGTACAATGCGGGAACCGTATGTAATGCATGTCTATGAGCCGACCGGAGTGAAGCGCAGCCTCCGGTCAGCTCCGTTTTCGCCCGTATGCGGTTTCCCGACCGTAGGCAAAAAATTGGTCGACCACGTTTTTGCATACTGTCGGGAAACCGCATACGGGCGAAAAATGAGCCAACCGGAGGCTGAGTTTCACTCCGGTCGGCTCATTGACATACATTTAATACGGTTCCCGCATACGGCTGTGTGCGGTTGCCGCTCCTCCCCCCGCCCCCCCCCCCCCCAGCCGTATGCGGGAACCGTATAGCGGAACCGCAGTGTGAACCTAGCCTTACTGGGCTGTGTAACAGTTTACTTTCACTATTTTTGTTTTTTGTATTAAATAAGAAATAAAGATAACTCAAACAATTATAGGAAATAGGAGAAAGATGCAACTTTCAAAGTAGTCTTTCAAAGTAACTCTGACTTTTTCAAACAAGGATAGCAAAAACATGAAAAACATCCCTGTGAAGGTAGAAGAGCAGAACAGTATGCCTGAGTTTTAAAAACCGTGCACTCCCGTACCCCAACCGGACCAGTGCAAAAATGCATTGACTTTTATGAGCCTTTTTCTCCAGTCGTCTCATTTTTGACACATATCCGGTTTTGTGACCAGACCTAAAACCGTAGCATACACTGTTTGATAAATATCGGTTAATATGTTCTAAAAGCCAATTAGTGCCTTTAGTTATGTATGCTATGTGGCTAACACTTAAAATGCCCTAAGAGTGTTTTTACTTAATTACAATGTTAAAAATATGTTATGTCTTTATTTTTAATATAAAAACTTACATAATTTATTTCAATTTATTTAGGTCTTATAAGTTTAGGAATTTTTAATTAATTAATTCTAATTGATATTGCACATTTATGTTTTCTAACATTACACAGGACAATACTTTGATGACTGCTATCACAGCTGCCAGCAAATGGGTGGATGTAAACCAAGCACAATTTCGTGGAGATGTTTTTAAGCCATCAGTATTGAACATGGATAATAAAAGTTCAGAACAGTGCATTTTAGATTATAAATGTAATTCTAATGATGCTGAGAGACAACAAGAAGTCATTGAACCTTTCACATTCATATTCAAAGAAAAGGAAGACATGGAAGTGTTTCTACAGGAGATGAGGGATCATCAAAAACTGTTTGTCCATGCTTCTCTCTATTAAATTACAAAACCTATTCTCAACAAAATTGTCATGGATAAAAGGCTACAGGGACAATTTTCCCAGTATTCCATTATTTTTTTGGATGTATATATGCACATTTTTTATTAAAAGTCATGTCAATATGTCCTATGTGCCTCTGGTTGCCACAACTCTCTCAGATTTAGCTTCCTCGTCTCCTGTCGTAGGTTTGGTATCCTGCCTATAGAAGGATTGTGTCACCTCTGGTGAGCGACCAGGACAAATACAGGCACCTTATAATAAAGGACAAATACAGGCGCCTGTATAATAAAGGACAAATACAGGCACCTTATAATAAAGGACAAATACAGGCACCTTTTAATAAAGGACAAATACAGGCACCTTATAATAAAGGACAGGGGAATTAGAGGACCACACGACACTGCGCCATCACCATTGGCAGCTATTCAGTGTTCACGGACTTCAGCAAAAATAAGGAACATGTTCCTTCTTTTCTCTGAACAATATCAGAGGCGGAATTGTCCACTGCTGAAATTCTGAAATTCCTCAGTGTGAACGGGTCTCGCGGAGTTAACACTGATGCTATGTTCACCGTGCAGAATTAAACTCATGGGAGTCAGCAGTGTGAACATACTCTAAATATACTAACCCATTTGTGTTTGTTTTTTCTTCTCATTTCAAATCTGTGTATCCTGTAGATTACTTCAGATTCAATGGACTACATTGACCAGCGTTTTTTTTGGTTTAATAATAATAAAATTGTTAACGAGGGCTTGTTAGAATGTTTTGTTTTTAGTTTTTTTTTTATTTTATTTACTTTAAAGAGTCCATTACTAAGCCACAAAAACAGCTAGCGCTAACCCCCAATTATTACCCCGGTACCCAGTGCCACAGGGGTGCCGGGAAGAACTAGTACCAACAGGCCCAGAGCGCCAAAAATGCCCTCCTGGGCCTAGGCGGTAACAGGCTGGCGTTATTAGGCTGGGGAGGAGTTGTAACAATGGTCCTTGCCCACCCTGGTAACTCTAAGCCCCCGTTTAGTGATGGACTCCATCTATAAGACAGCTTCCACTACTAAGCCCGTAAAGTAATAAAAAAAGAAAAAAAAAACATGTTTAAAACTTTTTATTTCAAAAAACAATCCCCCACAAGCTCTCATTAACCATTTTATTAACACAAAAAAATAAAAAAAATAAAAATAATGCTGCTCATCAATGTAGTCCACCAACTGAAGTAATCCACAGAATACACAGATATGAAATGAGAAGAAAAAAACGCCAGAGAAAAATAGGTTAGTACATTTATTGTCACCTGTCTGCACATCTCCCACCTGTGCAGCACAACTACTACTCCTTAGAGTAAGGACATGTTGGGAGATGTAGTCATCCGCCCGCACATCTTCTACCCGAGGAACACAACTACAACTACAAAGTCCTGAGACTTTTTGTGCAACTTTTAAAAATGCTGTCAAAAGCAATTTTTTTAAGCTAGGTCTGACCTTGCTGATACTGGCGACTTTTTAAAAGGGTTTTGCCACTAGTTTGACTTTTGCACTTGATAAATTCCAGACCACAGCAAAGTGAAAACTGAAAATTTTTGAAGTTAAGGCTGATTGGTTCTTTATGCTTACCCACAAAAGTCGCACAACAAACGGCATAGGCGCACATTTCACTTATGTAAAAAAAAAAATAAAATACTCTAAATCCATTGTTAAATGTCCCTCATTGAGTTCTTGACATGGAGATTTTTCTCCTTTCCAAAGGAGTAACAAAGGTCTCTTTTATAGGGTGACAACAAGCAATATTTTCGAACAATACAAAATGGCTTCAGGGGCCAGGCATTACCACAGCCGCGCTCATGCCTGAGTGGAATGGTGGGTGTTGGGGCTGTACAGCGCAGGCAGATTTCACACTCAATGAAAATTTCTCCTTGTGTAATACAAAGATGCCCTTCCACACCAAAAAATATTAGCACTTGATTTTTGGCCACTACCTTTTTGGATATAATATAGGGGCCATTATTCTTCTAATTTGTTTCCTAACGTGAGTTACCAAATGGGCTTTAACCCCTTAAAATCACCAAAATGCTGAAAATGTATATAGTTGTCAAGGTTGGCACCTGTTTTCCTGCCAATCCACAGTTTGGGCCAGGCTGGATACAGTTGGGTATTATGGAGGGGCCCTTACTCTATATATTTACACCCTTAGATCAGTGGCCCAACAGCATTTAACCCCTTAAATTCCTCAGTTACTTATTCAAAATGTAGAAAATGTATATAGTTGGCAAGGTTGGCACCTGTTTTCCTGCCAATCCACAGTTTGGGCCAGGCTGGGTACATTTGGGTATTATGGAGGGGCCCTTACTCTATATATTTACACCCTTAGATCAGTGGCCCAACAGCGTTTAACCCCTTAAATTCCTCAGTTACTTATTCAAAATGCTGAAAATGTATATAGTTGGCAAGGTTAGAAAATGGACTCCCACAATCCACTGGGTTCAATTTTGAATTATGCTTTATTAGAAGTGCGGTAATCCAGTTATAAGAAATGAAATAAACGTTTTCGGCCTATGGCCTTCTTCAGTGTAACTGGAAAAGTACAAACATAGTGGTAAACAAAAGTGCACTTTAGTTGAATTTACAAGAATTGTACAGAATAAGGCTTATCAATCAAAAGGCATATACAATGTATGCAGACTGAAAGAGAATAAACACATATATATATACGGGAATACGAGATATATAGGCGGTCGTGGTTCCACATAGTAGTGGATGCCGTAGTAGTCATAATCCGCTGCTGGGTTTGAGGTAAGTATGGCGTACATCTAGTCAAGGAACAATGGTGCTCAAGGGTTATAGTATACATAACAATAAATAAAGTAAAGTAAAATGAAATAAAATAAAAAGCATCACAGGAAGTGCCACTCTATGCGTGGGCATACACTGGATATGATGTGATAACTATCACTGTATTTAGAGCTTGTCATCCATAAGCAATTATGACACATGTATGAGGCACAGAATCTCTCGTACAGACATTATTAAACAGATTATTACCTGGTTGTGCCGCTTAGAGAAAAGATAGAGTAGGGTGGAATGCCCTATGGAAGATTGCTGAGCGTTGTAGTACTTCTGTGTGGTGCTCATATGCAGTGTTAGATGGTGGTCTCTGTAAGGATAATAGTGGCATATATGAGAAGCGGGATCCACAAGGGTCAGGTAACTGTGGTAGTATGCTCACCTTGAGATAAGAGGTCCAAATATGGGGCGGTGTATCCCAAAAAGAGCCGCTGTGCGCTGAAGGAGATTAGGGTCTGGCCTGGCTGATTGTACGCTGGGCTTCTGCCACTGTCCGCTGCGCAATCCCTGTAGCTTAGATCGCATCTTTTTATATGCGATAGTGGCGGGAAGTCGCGCTGGTGGGCGCCCGGGTGTGCGGGCTTCGGTGCGCGGCCTGACATGCGCAGTGTATAGTACTGGATGATCAAAGATGGCGGGCGCTGTTAAATGTGGGCAACTTCCGGTTCCTGTACATGTGATCTCTGTAGTATACTGAAGATGGCGGATGCTGTGTTGTGTGGGCAGATGTCACTTCCTGTGTGGGCTAATCTGACATATGGACTTATGTTGTGATGTGCGTGGTCTGCTTTGAGACACGGCAAGGAATAAAATGTTTGAAGGATGGAAGGCTGAATGACAGATAGAAGAAGATACTGTACCAGTAGCAGGAAAAAGGATATAGGATGCGGCGATTAAGCGAACCCCAGCTAATATCTAGTCTGTGAATAAAAATGACATATAACATATTAGTAACAGGCATGGTTTTTCCGGAGTTTAAATAAAGTACATAGACCAATATTAATACTTTTAGTACCGGTTCTTAGTAATGCTGACATTTTTGTGCATTTTTTAACCCTGAGATAGCGGTGTTGGTAAATCATTTGCCGAGAGGATCTGGTGCCCATAATATAGTAAAATTTAGAGGAAGCTCCCAACTTCGTATTCTCTGTTTAGTCCTTTGGGTTCGAGGGTTTGCAGTTTGTGGATCCACATTGCCTCTTTTTTGATGAGGATATTGGATATATCACCCCCTCTTCTCGAGCCATGAATCTGTTCCACAACTTGAAAACGAAGCTGTGAAATGGTGTGTTTTTTTGAAATGAAATGGGCTGGGATTGGGAGATGGATACTCTGGCAGCGGATGTTCGACTTGTGTTGGCATATTCTGTCCCTGATGGTCTGTGTGGTTTCACCCACATATGCCAGACCACAGGGACATTTTATGACATAAATCACATTAGAGGATTCGCAGGTATAGAATCCTCCAATGGGATAGCCTTTTCCGGTTAAAGGGTGATATACTTTGTCCCCCTTAGTGACATGCGAGCACTGGATGCAGTGCAGGCAGGGGAAGGTACCCCTGCGCTGTGTCATGAGGTGGAGTTGTTTGGATATTTTTTGATTGGTACCTTCGTCCGCCCTCACCAGTGTGTCCCTTAGATTTTTTGGGCGTCTATGACATGGCATGAAAGGCACGGAAAAGTTCTCTATTTGTGGATAGGCTTGATGTAAGAGCGGCCAATGTTTTCTGAGTATATGTTGGACTTTGTAGGCAAATGGATGGAAAGTGTGTATGAAAGGAATTCTTTGAGGTTGTTTGGGTTTGTCATTGTGTCTAGGAGTTAGACTTTTTTGGATGAAGGGGTCGGGGTATGCCCTTTCTTTAAAGCGGGTAGACATCTCTTGTAGTCTTATTTGTCTGTTGGTGTCATCGTCTACTATTCTGGAGATCCTTTCAAATTGGGATCGTGGAAGGGATTTCTTCATATTATTAGGGTGGAAGCTGGTGTAGTGCAGCAGACTGTTTCTATCTGTGGGTTTTGTGAAAAGGTCTGTGTGTAGAATACCCTGTGCATCTTTGTAGACAATAGTGTCCAAGAAGTTGATGGATGAATCACTATGGTGTAGTGTGAACTGTAGCTCCGGCCAGGTTGAGTTGATGGTAGATGTGGAGTTGTTGAGTGATTGTAAGTTCCCGTTCCATAGACAGAACACGTCGTCTATGTAACGCTTCCAGACAATCGCATGGGTTTGGAAGTCAACATTGGTATATATGAAATCTTCTTCAAAATATGCCATGTAAGTATTTGCATAAGGGGCGCCATGTGCGCCCCATCGCAATCCCTTGTCTTTGCACATAAAGGTATCCTGAAACAGGAAAAAGTTCTCTGTGAGCACTAGTTGAAGTAGGTCCAGGCATAGTGAAGTGATTTCTGGTACTGTGTCTGTTGTTTGTAGTAGTCGGGAAACCGCAGTCAAACCTTTGTGATGTTCTATTGAGGTATATAGACTTACAACATCGAGTGTAACTAGAATGGTGGTTGGTTGTACGTTTTTAATTTGTCTTATTAATTTGAGAAAACTTGTAGTGTCAAGGAGGAATGATTTAGTGGTTTTTACTTTAGGCGTTAAAATCTTCTCGAGGAATATGGATAATGGAGATAATATGGAATCTGTGGATGAGACAATGGGACGTCCTGGGGGTTTGTTTAGGCGTTTGTGAACCTTGGGGAGGGTGTAGAGGACAGGTGTGATGGGGTGGGATTTTGTCAGGAATGAGACTGTATCCTGATCTATAGTGCCTTTTTGTAGGTGGACTTGGAGTGTATGCTGTATCCTACTAGCAATTGCCGGAGTGGGATCTGTTTTCAGTTTCTCATATACACTAGTGTCACTGAGTTGATTATAGATCTCTTCTAAATAATCCTTTCTGTCCATAACCACCAAAGCCCCGCCCTTATCAGCAGGCTTGATGGTTATTTCTTTATCCTTCCTGAGTGCGAGTATAGCTCCGCGTTCTTCTTGTGTTAGGTTAGCCTGACATGTGAATTTTCCCATTTCCACATTCTTTCTGAAGACCTCCAATTCTTTGTTCACCATGGAGATGTATGTCTCAACAGGGTGGGAGTTTTTGGGTGGGCAAAAGGAACTTTTGGGTTTAAGCCCTAGTTCCTTAGAGGTAATAAGGGCCTTGTTCTCCTTAGTGTTAAAGTTCTGAGGTAATAGTGGTTGTTTCTCCTTCCCAAAAAAGACTTTGAGGCGTAGATTCCTAAAGAATCTAAGGAGGTCCAATTCAGTTTGAAAAGTGTCAAATTTGTATGATGGACAAAATGAAAGCCCTTTTTGTAATACCTCGATCTGTGTAGGTGTAAGAGTCTTGGATGAAATGTTGATAACTAGTGATTGTGTGGGTGTTTCAATTACCTGTGATCTCGTTGTTCTTCCTGCTGAGAAGTCCCTTGCGGAGCCTGGACGATTGAAACGTCCTCTGCGGTTCTGATTCCTCCTGGGTCCGAGATATGGAGGAGAGGGGTTCTCCTGTCTTGAAGAGCCATCACGACTGGAATATGAAGATTCTGATGAAGAGATGTCGTCTCTACGTTGATCCAGGGGACGGAGGAAAGTGTGTTGCCACTTGTATATTCTATTGGTGCGGTAATCCTCTGCATCCCTTTGGAATTTCTTCCGTTTTTGGTTTTCCATATCTCTTCTATGTGTGGAAAGGGTGTTGTTTAATTTTTCATTAAATGTGTTATACTCTGTTGTTGGTAGTGTTGCTTGCAGTTGTTGCTCTGCTGTTTTAACCTGTTTTAATCCCACCCCATCACACCTGTCCTCTACACCCTCCCCAAGGTTCACAAACGCCTAAACAAACCCCCAGGACGTCCCATTGTCTCATCCACAGATTCCATATTATCTCCATTATCCATATTCCTCGAGAAGATTTTAACGCCTAAAGTAAAAACCACTAAATCATTCCTCCTTGACACTACAAGTTTTCTCAAATTAATAAGACAAATTAAAAACGTACAACCAACCACCATTCTAGTTACACTCGATGTTGTAAGTCTTTATACCTCAATAGAACATCACAAAGGTTTGACTGCGGTTTCCCGACTACTACAAACAACAGACACAGTACCAGAAATCACTTCACTATGCCTGGACCTACTTCAACTAGTGCTCACAGAGAACTTTTTCCTGTTTCAGGATACCTTTTATGTGCAAAGACAAGGGACTGCGATGGGGGCGCACATGGCGCCCCCTTATGCAAATACTTACATGGCATATTTTGAAGAAGATTTCATATATACCAATGTTGACTTCCAAACCCATGCGATTGTCTGGAAGCGTTACATAGACGACGTGTTCTGTCTATGGAACGGGAACTTACAATCACTCAACAACTCCACATCTACCATCAACTCAACCTGGCCGGAGCTACAGTTCACACTACACCATAGTGATTCATCCATCAACTTCTTGGACACTATTGTCTACAAAGATGCACAGGGTATTCTACACACAGACCTTTTCACAAAACCCACAGATAGAAACAGTCTGCTGCACTACACCAGCTTCCACCCTAATAATATGAAGAAATCCCTTCCACGATCCCAATTTGAAAGGATCTCCAGAATAGTAGACGATGACACCAACAGACAAATAAGACTACAAGAGATGTCTACCCGCTTTAAAGAAAGGGCATACCCGACCCCTTCATCCAAAAAAGTCTAACTCCTAGACACAATGACAAACCCAAACAACCTCAAAGAATTCCTTTCATACACACTTTCCATCCATTTGCCTACAAAGTCCAACATATACTCAGAAAACATTGGCCGCTCTTACATCAAGCCTATCCACAAATAGAGAACTTTTCCGTGCCTTTCATGCCATGTCATAGACGCCCAAAAATCTAAGGGACACACTGGTGAGGGCGGACGAAGGTACCAATCAAAAATATCCAAACAACTCCACCTCATGACACAGCGCAGGGGTACCTTCCCTGCCTGCACTGCATCCAGTGCTCGCATGTCACTAAGGGGGACAAAGTATATCACCCTTTAACCGGAAAAGGCTATCCCATTGGAGGATTCTATACCTGCGAATCCTCTAATGTGATTTATGTCATAAAATGTCCCTGTGGTCTGGCATATGTGGGTGAAACCACACAGACCATCAGGGACAGAATATGCCAACACAAGTCGAACATCCGCTGCCAGAGTATCCATCTCCCAATCTCAGCCCATTTCATTTCAAAAAAACACACCATTTCACAGCTTCGTTTTCAAGTTGTGGAACAGATTCATGGCTCGAGAAGAGGGGGTGATATATCCAATATCCTCATCAAAAGAGAGGCAATGTGGATCCACAAACTGCAAACCCTCGAACCCAAAGGACTAAACAGAGAATACGAAGTTGGGAGCTTCCTTTAAATTTTACTATATTATGGGCACCAGATCCTCTCGGCAAATGATTTACCAACACCGCTATCTCAGGGTTAAAAAATGCACAAAAATGTCAGCATTACTAAGAACCGGTACTAAAAGTATTAATATTGGTCTATGTACTTTATTTAAACTCCGGAAAAACCATGCCTGTTACTAATATGTTATATGTCATTTTTATTCACAGACTAGATATTAGCTGGGGTTCGCTTAATCGCCGCATCCTATATCCTTTTTCCTGCTACTGGTACAGTATCTTCTTCTATCAGTCATTCAGCCTTCCATCCTTCAAACATTTTATTCCTTGCCGTGTCTCAAAGCAGACCACGCACATCACAACATAAGTCCATATGTCAGATTAGCCCACACAGGAAGTGACATCTGCCCACACAACACAGCATCCGCCATCTTCAGTATACTACAGAGATCACATGTACAGGAACCGGAAGTTGCCCACATTTAACAGCGCCCGCCATCTTTGATCATCCAGTACTATACACTGCGCATGTCAGGCCGCGCACCGGAAGCCCGCACACCCGGCGTCCACCAGCGCGACTTCCCGCCACTATCGCATATAAAAAGATGCGATCTAAGCTACAGGGATTGCGCAGCGGACAGTGGCAGAAGCCCAGCGTACAATCAGCCAGGCCAGACCCTAATCTCCTTCAGCGCACAGCGGCTCCTTTTGGGATACACCGCCCCATATTTGGACCTCTTATCTCAAGGTGAGCATACTACCACAGTTACCTGACCCTTGTGGATCCCGCTTCTCATATATGCCACAATTATCCTTACAGAGACCACCATCTAACACTGCATATGAGCACCACACAGAAGTACTACAACGCTCAGCAATCTTCCATAGGGCATTCCACCCTACTCTATCTTTTCTCTAAGCGGCACAACCAGGTAATAATCTGTTTAATAATGTCTGTACGAGAGATTCTGTGCCTCATACATGTGTCATAATTGCTTATGGATGACAAGCTCTAAATACAGTGATAGTTATCACATCATATCCAGTGTATGCCCACGCATAGAGTGGCACTTCCTGTGATGCTTTTTATTTTATTTCATTTTACTTTACTTTATTTATTGTTATGTATACTATAACCCTTGAGCACCATTGTTCCTTGACTAGATGTACGCCATACTTACCTCAAACCCAGCAGCGGATTATGACTACTACGGCATCCACTACTATGTGGAACCACGACCGCCTATATATCTCGTATTCCCGTATATATATATGTGTTTATTCTCTTTCAGTCTGCATACATTGTATATGCCTTTTGATTGATAAGCCTTATTCTGTACAATTCTTGTAAATTCAACTAAAGTGCACTTTTGTTTACCACTATGTTTGTACTTTTCCAGTTACACTGAAGAAGGCCATAGGCCGAAAACGTTTATTTCATTTCTTATAACTGGATTACCGCACTTCTAATAAAGCATAATTCAAAATTGAACCCAGTGGATTGTGGGAGTCCATTTTCTAACATTTTTTGGCCTGGGAACCATCTCCCTCTACCCACGTCAATCGTATATTGGAGTACTATCCAATCCTCTTCAATAGTTGGCAAGGTTGGCACCTATTTTCCTGCCAATCCACAGTTTGGGCCAGGCTGGGTACATTTGGGTATTATGGAGGGGTCCTTACGCTTTCTATTTCCACCCTTAGATTAGTGGCCCAACAGCGTTTAACCCCTTATATTCCTCATTTACTTATTCAAAATGCTGAAAATGTACATAGTTGGCAAGGTTGGCACCTGTTTTCTTGCCAATCCACAGTTTGGGCCAGGCTGGGTACAGTTGGGTGTTATGGAGGGGTCCTTACTCTTTGTATTTCTACCCTTAGATCAGTGGCCCAACAGCATTTAACCCCTTAAATTCCTCAGTTACTTATTCAAAATGCTGAAAATGTATATAGTTGGCAAGGTTGGCACCTATTTTAATGCCAATCCACAGTTTGGGCCAGGCTGGATACAGTTGGGTATTATAGAGGGGTCCTTACTCTTTCTATTTCCACCCTTAGATTAGTGGCCCAACAGCGTTTAACCCCTTATATTCCTCAGTTACTTATTAAAAATGCTGAAAATGTACATAGTTGGCAAGGTTGGCACCTGTTTTCTTGCCAATCCACAGTTTGGGCCAGGCTGGGTACAGTTGGGTGTTATGGAGGGTCCTTACTCTTTGTATTTCCACCCTTAGATCATTGGCCCAACAGCGTTTAACCCCTTATATTCCTCAGTTACTTATTCAAAATGCTGAAAATGTATATAGTTGGCAAGGTTGGCACCTATTTTAATGCCAATCCACAGTTTGGGCCAGGCTGGATACAGTTGGGTGTTATGGAGGGGTCCTTACTCTTTGTATTTCCTCCCTTAGATCAGTGGCCCAACAGCGTTTAACCCCTTAAATTCCTCAGTTACTTATTCAAAATGCATATTTTTTCATCCATTTTTCACAATCGTTTTTTTTTTTGTAAAAACACAAATAATATAGATTTTTTTTATTAATCTGATTGTTCACAAATAATATTTAACATTTATGTAGAAAAAAAACAGATTTACTGCAGAGGAATAAGAGGAAAAAAGGTTTATTTGTCATAGTAATGTATAAGAAACTGCCAAATAAGAAACCAACTTCAGTGAATAAGAAACTGGACGAATAAGAAACCAACTTCAGCCTCGTCCAAACTCATGGCTAGACAGACTAAAAATATCAGATCTCAGCATAGAATAAACAATCTGATAAACTAAATAACAAAAGAAAAAATAACAAATACATTGCCAATACAATTGCAGGTTACTATGAGAAACTATATAACTTAAAATAAACTACACATTCCAACCTGCCCAAGAACAAATTTCCCAATATTTAATTGACAGTTAGCTCCCTAAAATAACTCCTAAAATAAAAGCATCCCTAGAGACTCCCTTTTCAAATAAAAAGATTGAGATGGCTATAAAAACATCAAAAAAAGGTAAATCTCCTGGCTCGGACGGATTCTCTTCAGAATATTAGAAACTCTTTAGTGACATTTTAGTCCCCCATCTAATGAAAACCTTTAACAAAGCAAAAGATATAGGCGAATTCCTTCCAGAAATGTTAGCTGCAAACATATTTACACTTCCCAAACCAGGGAAAGACCCGACAAGCCTAAGTAATTCTTTTGACCAATTTCACTATTAAATGTGGACGTCAAACTATATGCAGTAATACTTGCCTAAATATTACAAGAGGTGGTTCCGACGTTGGTACAAAAAAATAGACAACCATATGACGGTTCCAGGAAGGTCATAGACCAGACGTACAGGTCCAGAATAAAAAAAAATGCCTTATCTGCTCCTTTCCATGGATGCAGAGAAGGCATTTGACAGGATTCATTGGGATTTTGTAAAAGCAGCACTTCTAAACTATAATATCCCAGGTTCAATGATTAAAGCCATCTTCTCATTATCCTCAAAACCTTCTGCGAGAGTACAATGCAATGGTATTTTTTCAAAAGAGTTTCTCATCAGTAACAGAACAAGGCAAGGATGCCCCTTGTTCCATTATTGTTCATACTTGCCATTAAACCACTAGCCGCACATATTAGAAATAATGGAAAAATTAAAGGCATAAATATTTCCGACAAATCCGACAAAGCCTTTTTGCAGATGACATGACTTTAACGCTAACTGACCCATTGGAATCCATTAGAGAAGTCCAAAAAGAATTAAAACAATTTGGCCAAATATCAGATCGTAAAGTGAATCCAAATAAATCACACATATTAGGCATCAACTTAGATAAGAGCACTGTGACTACAATACAAAATGAATATAATTTCATTTGGAACCCCAAAACTATCACCTTTTTGGGAGTAGAGATAGCATCAGACAAACAAACACTAATAAAAGAAAATTTCCCCAAACTACTAAATGATCTACAAAAAGAAATCAACATATTATTAACTCAAGAATGGAGTTGGTTTGGAAGGTTAACATTGTATAAAATGCTTATACTCCCAAAACTACTTTATAAATTTGGGATACTTCCGATCTTATTACCTAGCAATCTCCTGAAAAAGTTCCAGATGCAAGCTTCAAACTTTGTTTGAAAAAAAATTAAACCCAAAATAGCGTCACAAATCCTTACTAAAAAGTCACAAAACGGGGGCATCTCATTTCCAAACATCGAGGCATATTGCAAAACAAATCTTATACAACAATCTTAAGGTTAGTTGAAAGCCAAAAACTTACAAAAACGTGGGTGCAAATAGAATCCAGTATCCTACAACTCACAAATTGTCCGCAGCTCATTTTGAACTCAGTCAAATTCTCGAACTTACCTAAATCATGTGTACCCACCCTTAGAAGCATGGAGTACACAAATCTCGAACACTAGGGCCTCTTTCACACGAGCGTGTCCGGATTAGGTCCGGATGCGTTGCGGATGCGTTCAGTGAAAACTGTGCGATTCCGCAGGCAAAGCCATTCAGTTTTGCCTGTGATTGTGTTCAGTTTTTTTTGCGCGGGTGCAATGCGTTTTGATGCGTTTTTCACGTGCGTGATAAACTGAAGGTTTACAAACAACATCTCCTAGCAACCATCAGTGGAAAACGCATCGCACCCACACTTGCTTGCGGATGCAATGCGTTTTTCACGCAGCCCTATTCACTTCTATGTGTGAAAAACGCAGAATATGGAACATGCTGCATTTTTTACGCAACGCAGAACTGATGCGTGAAAAAAAAACGCTCATGTACACAGACCCATTGAAATGAGTCAGGATTCAGTGCGGATGCTATGCGTTCACATCACGCATTGCAGCCACGCGAAAACTCGCTCATGTGAAAGGGGCCTAACAGTTCACCAAATATGGTCAAATATGCCCTTGAAGTAGAACCACTCTAACACTTCGTAACTCTCAAAAATATAGATGAATGGACATCAAAGGGTATAACAACATTGAGTAAAATAGTCAAAGAAAATAGAATATTGGATTTTAGCTCCCTTAAGAACAGCTTTAACCTTTCTAATAAAGATTGGTTTACCTACAAATCTTTGAAAGATATTTGGGGAAAGTATCCTAATGTCGAGGTTTGCCTCCCCCAGCAATTATCGGATCTACTAAACCAATCCAAATAGACGCCAGGGGACAACCAACTTCAAACCAATTTACGATTTAATCAACAACGACTCGACTCGGGAATCTTTACCTTACCACAAAAAATGGGAACTAAACAAAATTCTACCGCTGAACAAATGGAATAAAGCAATAGTTCTGTTCAAAAAAAGCTACGATATGTACTAATCATAGAGAACAACTATTTAAAATGTTGTCTAGATGGTACTATACCCATGTGAAGCTTCATTTCTTTTACATTCGTGCTCGGATAGGTGCTGGAGAGGATGCAACCAAAATGGAACTCTAATTCATGTTTTTTGGTCATGCTCAAAGTTAGAGAAACTGAATGAAGACCTAAGTGTGTTAAATAACATGGTGTTAGGAACACCGATCGCGCTTTCCCCCCCGAGCTGGTATTAATAAACTTGGAAATAGATTCAATTAACCCACTAGCTCAATTCTCAGTAATACACGTCTTTGTTGCCTATAGAACACTACTAGCGAAAAACTGGAAAACAGAAAATGTTCCAAAAATCAAAGCCATTATAGACATGGTGTCAAAACTTTATCAATGAGCAACTATATGCGGTGTGTATAGGTAAAGAAGACATTTTGAAAAAGAAATGGGAAACGTGGCTGAAACACTTCCCTAATAAATAAAATGGATGAAACATAGGTCAAGGACTGGTCAATCAAGAGGTTACTCAGCAAGAATAATCATATATTGTTACCTTTCTTGTATTTTATGGTTTTGTATGTTATACATTTTATTAGTACAATTGACTTGACTCAATAAATACATGCTCTCAAAATTATCATTAACATAAGAGAATATTAAAATTGTTTACGTTATGTCTTTAAATTGAAAAATAATAAAAAATACTTTGTTGGAAAAGGTGTTCCTCTGCCATTAATGGGCATAGCGGTGCTCAGGTGCCGGCCAGTTCCCAGCCTGAATTATTCTCTTGCCTCTCGTGACTTTCGCCAGCATATCTGTGTTATAGCATTCTGGTTTTCTGTTTTGGCAGAGGAGCAGAATACTAAAACTGCTGTTTTCAGCATAGCCAGACACCGCTGGGTTATGCCAGATCCCTATTCACTTAAGGGCTTATCTACACGAACGTATTTTCTTTCCGTGACCAGGTTTTTTTGCCATGTTTTTTTTTTTTTTGCCGGACCATATGCGGAATGATTCATTTCAATGAGTCCGCAAAAAAAAGGAAGGTACTCCGTGTGCATTCCGTTTCTGTATGTCCGTTCCGCAAAAAAAATAGAACATGTCCTATTATTGTCCGCATTACGGAGCCAGCTGTTCAGTTTTACAAAATATGGAATGCACACGGACGTGATCCGCATTTTTTGCGGATTTGTTTTTGCGAGCCGCAAAATACATACGGTCGTGTGCATGAGACCATCAGTTTTAAGGCAACAATGCCAGCTTTCTGCAGAAAAAAACCTCTCCATGATTACAGTTAATAGGCATCAAGCGTGCCCTATGCCATATATGGCTATTCCAGTACTTGTCTCCTCTGCCAGAACAGAATGCTGAACTGCTAAAAGACAGGCATGGATGTAGCCTTATTCTCCTGTGGGATGACAGTGTTTAGAAATACTTTCTGGTGTAATACACCAAGAAATGATTGTCATAACCTTGAAGCAACAATTGACCAACTCACGCTCTATGTAATATAGGAATTATGGGCTCAACTATATGCCAATTTTTGTATAAAATGCTTACAATCAGTGGAGGAGCTGAGAGCCTTTGGATATAACTGGACTGTATTATATTATATAGCCTGCAGAGTACCTGTATAGAATTGGTTTCTACCACTATATGGAGCATTTATGGTTTTATTTTTAGACATAGTACAGTGGTTTTCATTAATAGTCAGTATGGAGGTATTAATTTACTATGTTCAAGGTACAGCGGTGTTATTTTCCAAATATTATTAGTAATGTTGGTTTACTGGGTTTTGTTCAGTAATAGTTTGGTGATAACATTTGTTACTTGGATAGTGGTATTATTTGTAAACTGTATGTATGTGTTATTTAGAGATAGGTTATCAATCATATATAGAAAATTGTATATATTATTTTTCGAGATGGTGGTGGGAGAAATTTCTTTGTAGACCAAAGCAACGACACTAAGGTTTTCAAATTTTTACCCAAGATATAAAGCTCAGAAGGGGGACAAGAACTCTGCTATATTAAGAATAATTTACCGTATTTTTCGCCCCGTAAGACGCACTCCCCCCCCCCCCCCAAAAATGGGGGAAAAGTGCCCCTGCGTCTTATGGGGCGAATGCTGACATTTTTACATCGCCAGCTGCGATGTATGCACGAGTGGGGAGGGATCGGGAGGAGGAGCTGGGGGCCGGCAATTGCGGAGGGGCCGGTGCAGTGACTGTACCCGGCCCCCCAGCTCCAGTGCTGCACTATTAAAATATAAGGTATCTAAATCAATTAAAAGTTCTGGTCCATGCCCCCCACCCCTAATATTACCAACACACGGCTTGTTCAGTTACTCACTGACGTCACGTGCCTGCGCCGCCTACTTTATGAATGAAGCAGGCGGCGCAGGCTTGACGTCAGTGAGTGACCGCCGGCCGCCCGGAATGCCTGCTATCAACTGAACAAGCCGTGTGTCGGTAATATTAGGGGTGGGGGCATGGACCAGAACTTTAATTGATTTAGATACCTTATATTTTAATAGTGCAGCACTGGAGCGGGGGTTCGGGTACAGTCACTGCACCGACCCTCCGCAATTGCCGGCCCCAGCTCCTCCTCCCAGTCCCTCCCCGCTCGCTCAGTTTTATTGTGGGAGGGGGTCTGTGGATGGCACTGTTATGGGATGGGGGATCTGTGGATGGCACTGTTATGGGGTGGGGAGGGTCTGTGGATGACACATATATAACAGTGCTATCCACAGATCCCCCATAACAGTGCCATCCACAGATCCCCCATAACAGTGCCATCCACAGATCCCCCATAACAGTGCCATCCACAGATCCCCCATAACAATGCCATCCCTGTTATGGGGGATCTGTGAAGGGATACTGTTACAGGGGGGCTGTAACAGTATCCTTCACAGATCCCCCCCATAACAGTATCCTTCACAGATCCCCCATAACAGTGCCAGTCACAGATCCCCGCATAACAGTGTCAGTCACAGATCCCCCATAACTAGTGCGTCATCCCCACACCCCTCCATAAGTGTGTCATCCCCAGATCCCCCATAACAGCACGTCATCCCCAGATCCCCCATAACAGTACGTGATCCCCAGATCCCCCATAACAGTGCAATCCCTAGATCCCCCATAACAGTGTCCTTCACAGATCCCCCCCATAACAGTGACATCCACAGATTCCCCATAATAGTGCCATTCACAGACCACCATTAGTTCCAAAAGCACACCTTTTAGTTAAAACTATTTTTTTCTTATTTTCCTCCCCAAAAACTCCAGGTGCGTCTTATGGGCCGGTGCGTCTTATAGGGTGAAAAATACGGTACTAACCTATTGTCATTGATGTCACATTGCCTCCTGTCTATATTGTGGTAAATAATTATACGTTTCTGTAAATCCGTGACGGTGGAACAGTTGCTTTAAAAGTTTGAAATTTGAGTAATGCAGTCATCAGTTTCATTTATAATATCCTGAGATTTTTCAACCTCTTTATAACAGACTTTCTGTCACACTTGCTATTTTTTCCCCAATTTTTTCAAGTCGACCATCAGGATCCTCCTCTTTGTCAACTGGTCTTGGTACATCTGACCCCTATCTTGGATCATTCTGAAAGCAAAATTCATTTGAAGGTTCTCTTTGCTGAAACATTGCCCATTGTCTTGACGTGTACTATACAGTTGCCATAATTTAATGATTTTCCTAGTTTACGACGTAAAGTCATAGTTTTATTAAAGACACGAAGGCGGAGTATTGCATTCTCTTCCTTTACTGACCACCAATAGCAGCAAAAAAATTTACATATGCAAAAAGTAACCATGGTAACTCAAGGTCCCACCCCTACAGCCCCTATAATAGGCCGTTCCTCATGTGGATCTTCCTCTTTCTTCGCGAACCAGATGCTGAAACATCACAACAGGAACTCAGAACCGCGAGCCCAAACGGAGAGGTCTACAGCAGACAGAGCCCCTCAACAAAGCCAATGTGGCCAAACTGTGGGAACAGAACAACCGAAGATGCAAGATCGTGAGACAGCATGACTTTCAACCTGAAAAAGAGAGAAAAACAGACCAAATGGCCAGGGTAAGCAGTAAAGTCAAGACCACCAGGCACGAAAGATAACACTTGACAAAACCCAAAGCACAGCAGCGGAGAACAGACAATAACAATCATCTCGGCAATAATAGGAATACATACAAGTCAAGTAAGGATCAGAACAATAATATAAATAACAATATAAAAATACAATAATCTAATAATACAATAATATGATAAGACAATATTGCACCCAAGAGCCGAATAGACTAGACAGAAGGGTGGGAAGGGGAGTGCAATACTCGCCTCCGTGTCTTTAATAAAACTATGACTTTTCCTAGTCTACGACTTAAAGTTTTACAGCAAGACACGGAGGCTCATATTGCAAGTTCAAAGCTGATCGACAAGAGAGGAAAACAAGTGAGGGGGAGGACGAAAATAATGTTCTCTAAAAGTGGTGGTGCTACACCAATCCGCCAAACGCAAGATGTCCTCCAGACGGGCCCCCGAGACCGCCAAGTAAATGGCCCACGCACTTTTAGCAGAATAGGCGGTAAATATGGACCTATCTATCCCCGCAAGGGACATGACCCATTTGAGCCAACATGCCAAAGTTGGGCTAGAAACTGGCCTGAACGGAGGGCGAAGCGAAAGAAAAAGTTGAGGCACCGCGGGGGACCGATGGGCTCTAGTCCGGGACTCGTACTCCCGTAAGCAAGCAACTCGGCACAAGGCAAGGGAATAAGGAAAACTAGGGTAGGAGACCAACTTGATGTTGGTCTTAGTACGACGCGAGATGTTAAAAGAGATGCCCTCGGGCGTAAAAGACCGCGCATCGTGATCAAGAGCCCTGACATTGGAAACCCTCTTACGAGAGATGAGACAAAATAGCGCTACCAATTTCGCAGATAGCTGACGCAAAGAGAGGTTCGAATTAGCAGGCCAAGAATACAGAAGAGACAAGACCACGGAAATGTCCCAGGTGGTAGAAAACCGCGGCCGAGGAGGACGGGCCAAACAGGATCCACGCAGAAGCCGGGAATCCGATGGGTATTGACCCGCAGGGACACCCTCAAATCCTTGATGAGTGGAAGAAATGCAGGAACGGAACAAGTTAATGGTCCTGTAAGCTTTCCCAGCCTCAAAGAGGGAGATGAGAAGTTGTAGGAGATGAGCTACAGATGCTGAAACGGGATCCAAGTCCCGTTCCATGCACCAGCTAGCCCCCAAGTTCGCCAGGCCACCAGAGAAGATTTTCTGGTGCCGGAAGCCCAAGCGTTGTCCAGGAGGCGTCAAGTAGCCTCCGAAACTCCGTCGACCGCTCCGGGAGTCCTGAGATGCGGCAGGCCAACAACCGAAGGGAGCTGTCCAGGAGAAGTGGGGGTGAGAACCCAAAGGGCTGCGAAGGAGGGTCACTTGATACGGGAGAAGCAGGGGAACATCCACCAGTAGCTCCAGAAGCGACGGGTACCACACCTGAGACCCCCAGAACGGGACCACCACCACCACCAAGTCTGCCCGCTGGCGACGAACCTGGAGGAGCGTCCGTGGAATCATCGCGAACGGGGGAAAGGCGTAGAGGCGGCCAGTTGACCAATCCTGAAGAAAGGCATCCACCGCCATCGCCTCCGGGCGAGAGAAGTAAGAGAGAAGAGAGAAGTAAGCTCGGCGTCCACGAGCGCGTGATCCGGGCGCGACACCGGGGGGTGTGGAACAAGACACGGAGATCCCGTGAGCTCCACGGTGAAACCCCTGACCGTGGTCAGAACCCAGGGGTCTGAGGTGACTCGTTCCCAAGCAGGGAAAAAATGTTGGAGTCTGCCCCCTACACAACGGACCAAAGAATCCCCGTCCGGGGAAGGACTTACCCGAAGACTTGCACGAGGTGGTGTTGCCTCTGAAGGAACGGGAGCGCCACTGACCGCCTCTGGATGGGAAGAACAGCGAGGAATACCGCTGCCCCTGGAATGCAGACCTCTGGGTGAAGAAGCCTCGTCCTGTACCTCGTGCACGGACGCTGGATCGGCCGGACAGGCGGCCCCTGCTACTGCCGGCCCTGGTAGAGACCCGTCCCTGAAAGACTCTGCGCATTGACGACTGAGCCTTGTCCAAGGCGGTAAACGCCCCCCTTGTGCATCTTTACCTGCCTCCGTAAGGGCGAGGTTGGCCAGCTTGGGGTCAATCTTGAATAAGATAGCTTTACGCCTCTCAACCTCTAGGGATGTATTCGTGCTGCCAGCGATACAGATCGCCCTTTGCACCCAGCCAGTCAGCTCCTCCGGATCCATTGGTGAGCCTTCCACTCTGGCAGACTCTGCCATCTCAAAAATCATGGCCAGTGGGCCAAAAATGGCAAGGAGCTTGTCCTGACAGCTCCGCAGAGCAGAATCCAGCCCTTTACAGGGATTCCAGCCAGTTTTAGATAAAAACTGTGTCATCTTGGTGTCGACTACAGGAGTCTCACAGATTTTACTGGGAATCAGGGGCCTGGGACATTTGGCCCTAAGCTTGCTACGGGCTTCTTCCGTTAGAGGACGGCAGACCCAGTGCTCCAGGTAATTGCTCACATGGGTCGCTGGAAGCCACTCCGCCGACCCAGGGTGGTGGAGGGCGTCAGGGTCAAACATGGGGGCGCCCGCGGGATCCACCAGGGAAGAGGGCGCATTGACAGCGGAGGTGGACTCCTTGGCTAAGGAGGTGGAAGGGGTGCTGCAGACAGGGTCTCGGGCACCGCAACGGGGTCGTCCTCCTCCGAAGAGCCAATAGCTTCCGGTAACTTCTCTGGGTCAGATCCAAAGTCCGATTCGGACTCACTAGAAGTTTGTGCTCTGGCACATTTCCACATATGCGCCCGTTCTGCCTGGCGCGGCAAGGCTCTTTTGCGTGGTCTAAGCACGCTTTCCTGGGTGGCTGTATTCACACCAATCAAAGTCTCCTGTGGAACAGGAGGTTCTGCAGCAACAGAATGCGGGACTTGCCCAGAGGGGGGCGGTCTGGCCCCCACTAGGGGGTGAGCAGACAGAGCCTGTGATATTGTCTGGGATATGATGGAAGACATGGAGCCCATTGCCTCCAATATGGCACTGGATACTGATCGCTGGAGGGCCAGCGCCTGTGCGTCATAATCTGCGGGTCTGGGGTCCCCAGATGGAGAGGGGGGGCTGGTCTGGGTGGCAGCATGGTCTGGGTTATGCATGGTGAAATAGGTGTAGGTGCAGGGAATTTAATCCTAAATCTGGTGGACTGCAGAGGGGCACAAACCTAAAAACTGAAGGCACTAAAGGGGTTAATCACCCCAGAGAATGCGCAGCAACGGCGGGAAACAGAACCGGCAGCAGCAGCGCAGGAGGAGATGGAAGACGACGAGATCTCGCGAGATCGGGATCCAAGATGGCCACCGAAATCTCGCAGCTGCCGGGATCCAAGTGCGGGAACGCGAGGAGGGAGGACGGAGATGGAGGAGGAAGGAAGGAGAAGGAGGGAGGAGGAAGGAAGGAGAAGGAGGGAGGAAGAAGGAAGGAGGAGGAGGGAGGAGGAAGGAGGAGGAGGAAGGAGGAGGAGGGAGGAGGAAGGAGGGAGGAGGGAGGAGGAAGGAGGAGGAGGGAGGAGGAAGGAGGGAGGAGGAAGGAGGGAGGAGGAAGGAGGGAGGAGGAAGGAAGGAGGAGGAAGGAAGGAAGGAAGAAAGGAGGAGGAAGAAGGGAGCAGGAAGAAGAAAGGAGGAAGAAGAAAGGAAGGAAAGAGGAGGAGATAACTGGAGGGAGAGGTTCCCGACTCTAGTATGTACCGGAGCGGCGCTGGGAGGGGCGGGGAGCCGCACCAGGGAGCGAGCCAAGCAAGGGGACCAGTAAGAGTAGGAAGGAGCTCCAGCAGGGGGGGCAAATGAGGAGAAAAGGGGCAAAATGGCACAAATCCAGGAGGGGGAACAGAGGGGTCCCGCAGGGGAAGCACTTTAACTGCAACTTGCAATAAGGCAAAGCAAACCAGACAAAAAAGCACAAGATATATAAAAGGAAATTATATATATATATATATATATATATATTCTGGTGAGCAGCAAAGAAAGAGGAAGGTCCACATGAGGAACGGCCTATTATAGGGGCTGTAGGGGTGGGCCCTTGAGTTACCATGGTTACTTTTTGCATATGTAAATTTTTTTGCTGCTATTGGTGGTCAGTAAAGGAAGAGAATGCAATATGAGGCTCCATGTCTTGCTGTAAAACTAGTGTTTACTTGCATGAAATACAAGCTATTAGAGAAAAAGCACTATTCCTAGCCAATGGCAGGCAGTGACTGGGACAAACCTCCCTAGCATCGCGGGTGAAGCTAGGAAGACTCGCCCATGTCTGCCATTGGCTACCGCCAACCCCGACAAGACCCCCCCCCACTGACAACAGATGTTTTAATCCGTGCACGGGGAGAAGCAGCTGTTGCGGTGCAGGACCAGGAGTGGCACATGAAGCGGGAAGCCAGGTAAGTATAATCGGTGTGGGGGCCTGGCATTTGTGTCGGATAACACCTTTAAAACCAATGGACTTCACAGGAACGCCCACAAACAGCAGGTTTTCTGAAACTGAGCCAGGGCGAGTTCACATCACCATTATGTGTTCCGTTATACATTTCCCTTATTTCCAAATAACGGAATTTATAGATCTGTTAGAAACAGATTTCAATGGTGTTAAAAAGTGTTTGTCTGTGTCCGTTTTAGCCATTTCCATTTGAAATTGACTTTTTATTAAAAATAGAAACAAGTCTTTTTTTCCCCATTTCAAATAAATGGACATTCCTTTTTTTTTTTATGGAAATCAATGGCAGACAGAAAGTAACTGATTGTCATTAATTGTGTTCAATTATGCTGTCTGTTTTTAACAATCAGTTTTTTTCTTGAAGCATGCGCAGATACACATTTCACAGGTTGCAAGAGTTCACTAGTGATGACAGGAAACACAGGAAGTCACGTGACAAGATATTCAGCAGAAATTTTGGCCACATCACTATCAGCTTTCTGGTATGTGGCAGCAGGAACTGTCCAGCACACCTCACAATATCTCAGTATTATGATATATAGGCCAACTTCCTTTACTAGTAATACTCCATAAACATTATATATGTATACATTAGTGTAAAAACACACTGTTTTGGCCACGTTAACAGCAATGTGATTGTGTCCCCACTTGACATGACCCTTTCCAAGTTGTTAAACAGTTATTAATCCACAGTCATGACAGCCATTATCGCACTGTCACCTTTATATCTTTAAAGGGGTTCTCTGGGAATCAAGAAAATGAAAATACCTAAATGTTACTTGATTATAAATGTATTCCCAAATGCCTTTCATTATTTATATTGGCTCGTTTTGTCGGGGGAAACAAAATGGTCGATGTCCCATTAGTTCACACAAAACCAGTCCTGATCACACATGAGGACAAGGTAATGTGTTGCTGTGGTAATGGAGACTGCATACAAGAGCTGCTGCTCATTAGCCACACCACCCTCCTCTTATGTCTCCTCATCATCTGCTTTCCCACAGAGATTCACCTGTATTTAGGATCATAATCCCTGACAAGCAGAGCAGAGAGGAGGATGAGTTAGCTCTATGGCTCATTGTGGTGAAGTAACTTGTCATCCTGTGTGATTAGTACTGGTTTTGTGTGTACTGATAGGATGGTGGCCATTTCATTTCTCCTAATGATTGCTCCCTAGACAAAACAAGCCATTCTAAGTAATAAAAGGTATTTGTGAAAATAATTATTATAAAATAATATTTAAGTATTTAATTTTTTTTAATTCCTGGAGAACCTCTTTAATTACAAGTGTGAAAAGTGTCTGTGCATAATTAGGGTAAATCATGGGAAAACCTGGTACTATCTGAAAATAGTGTCATTATAGAATTTATTACAAGAATATATCTCTCATACAGTATATCTCTTGAGTAAACTATGGTATATAGGACATAATCCATACTGTGTGTAATATATAGGAGTGCCCTTTGTTTTATCAACTTTATGGCTACAGCTTTCCAATGTTTTGATCTGTATGGCAGAAGCGCGTTGTGCCATATAATGTCACATCATAAATCCAGTTTTTATGAAGCATTGCTGTTTTAAAGTCATTCCTGTATTAAACTGGCAAAAAGTGTGTTCCTTTTCATGAAATGGTTATTCTGTTTGTTTTACATTATCCCATATACACAGGATACGGTAGAACTATTAGATCCGTGGGGGTCATACTGCTGGGACCCCTACCTTTCACAAGAATGGGGGCCCTGTAACCCCTGCAGCCCCCATGTAATAAACGGTGTGGCGGGTTGGGCGTGTGTGTGGGCCCTCCATTCATGAATATGGCAATTCCAGATATAGCCAATACAGTGCTAGCTTATCTCCGGAACTCCCATAGGAAGTAATGTAGCTGCCACACGCACGTGCTACCGGCTGCTGCAGGGGATACGGGGCCCCGGGTTCTCATGATCGCTGCGGTCCAAGCGGCAGGACCGCCACTGATCTAATAGTTATCCCCCATCCTGTAGTTAGGGAATATAACTTAAAAAAACGTGAATACCCAGTAAAATAATATTGCAAAAGCTCCCTATAGTGGTGGCTGCACACAGGAAGCTATATCGCAATATGTGAGACAGTATTATACTTAGGGTCCATTCACACGTCAGTATTTTTCTATAACCGTAATTGCGGTCTGTTTTTTGCGGATCCGTTTTCTATAAATTGTTTCCGTATATCATCCGTTTTTGCGGATCCGCAAAAACGGAAAGAAGAATATAAATTTTTATTCACTAATAAATTCACCGTAATTGCGGTCTGTAATTATTCAATTATTCACCGTAATTGCGGTCTGTTTTTTGCGGATCCGTTTTCTATAAATTGTTTCCGTATATCATCCGTTTTTGCGGATCCGCAAAAACGGAAAGAAGAATATAAATTTTTATTCACTAATAAAGTTATATGAAAAAAAGTGAAAAAAAAGTGAATGTTCTTTATTTTAAAAATTCTGTCAAGTGACATCTCTGGCGCCATTTTGTTTGGTTCATTGTGTTGTGAAGAGCTGTGTTTGAAAACTGTGTTTGATATAAGCATTTTTTTCGGACATTCTCATCTACAACGATATCATGCCGAAAGTATTAGATGGAGTACTTTTCCATTGGATCCTTTTTCGGCTCTTTGGCCATCAGGCAGCGATGCTGGACGAAGAGCCGGAGGGGGGGAGGAGGAGACACTGGATCCACCCCATTGTCGCTCAACGTCATCAGAAGGGACAATTTCATACGATTTATAATGACCTGCGCCAGGACCCCTTCAAATTCAACAGTTATTGCCGCATGTCCATGGAGACCTTTGACAATCTATTGTTATCTTTACATCCTCACTTAAACTTCATGGACACATGCATGCGGCGCAGCATCTCTGCTGAGCAAAGACTCCTTGTCACTTTGAGGTAAAATTTTTTAGTAATCATATTTTATGTATTTAAATTATAAAATTTATATATAAATCTAATTTTTCTTTTTTGTTTTCACAGATTCTTCACAACTGGTAATTCCTTCGCATCGCTGCACTTTGAATTCTTGCTTGGAATCTCAACAATCTCTGGGATTGTCTGCCATACTTGCCAAGTTATATGGCAGCGTCTCAGAGAAGCGGTCATGCCCACACCCAAGGCGGAGGATTGGCTACGTATCGCCGAGGGATTTTACCAATCAGCGCAGTTTCCTAACTGCATTGGGGCACTGGACGGTAAACACATCCGTGTGCAGAAGCCGCCTCACTCAGGGTCCCGGTACTTCAATTACAAGCAGTATTTTTCTGTGGTGCTGATGGCCTTGGCTGACAGTAACTACAGGTTTGTAATTGTGGATATCGGGGCCTATGGGAGCACTTCTGACAGCCGCATCTTTAGTGATTCCAGAATGGGTGAACGGCTTTGTGAAAACCAGCTTGCCCTGCCAGAGCCAAGAAGACTACCCGGATCTGCAGGTCCGCCGGCTCCATTTGTGATCATGGCAGACGAAGGATTTGCATTGTCACAACACATAATGCGGCCCTTCCCTAGACGCGATCTGGATGAAAGGAAGCGCATCTTCAACTATCAATTGTCTCGCGCCCGTCGGTATGTGGAGTGCGCTTTCAGAATACTGTCCACAAAGTGGAGAGTATTCATGTCATCCATACAGATGAATCCGGAGAATGCCACCCTGGTGATCCAGGCTTGTGTACTACTACACAACTTCACCAGGATACATGATGCCTCCACTGATGCAGATAATGGTCAAAATATGGCAACTCCTGTCATTTTTGATCATAGTCGGACTGGACGACCTGGAGCGGCTGGACTAGCTGTTCGGGAAGTCTATGCTGACTACTTCTGCAGTCCAGAGGGGGCATTACCGTGGCAGATGGAAGCCATCCGTGGTAGTCGTTGATTTCAGCTTGGTTCTGGTGTTTAAATTAATTTAAATTTGAAATTTCTTAGTTTAGTTAGTTCCCCTGTTGCTAGTTCAGTTAGGGACTCGCAAGATAATGAGGACCCTTGACGTGGGTTGCGGGCTGAGGTATTTTGTAATTTCAAAATTCCACTATCAATTTACTAATATAATATTGATAGTGAATAAAAAAAAAATTTTGAATTTGGTTTTAATACCTTCTAATCCCTCATTAAACCTATCCGTTGTAGGACAAAGTTTTTCCCAAAAATATTAGGTAAGTATGTGAATTGCATAAAAAATTATCAATAAAGATTTTATTTCTGAAGACTCATTATTTAATCTCAAAATATTATCCATATTGCTTGCCTAGCTGGCTGACATTTTATCATACATTATACACTGCTTGTTTCCATGGTAACAGATCACTCTGCAATCCATCAGCTGTCTTAGTGCTTGTACACATTGGATGGATTGTACGGTGGTCTCTTACCTATATACCTTGTTGTGTATAATGTTAAATTATTAAAAAAATAATGCAAACATACTCATATTAAACATAATAACATTTATTGAAAAATACAAAGAAAGTTTTTTAAGAAACTTTTTTTTAAAGATCATAAAGTTCCCTTGTAAAAGGGCCGGCACTGGTAGATGGTTGACGACTGTCCTCCGATGAATGTACTGCACCCTTCCCTGGGAATATGCATCAGAAGGCTGATAATTTTGTGGGGGAGGATTTGGGCAAACATTTGTGGGCCTATTGCGATTCAAATTAAGCATAACATCACGTGCCTGTTCCATATAATGAACCACATCAGTTGGTTCTCTGGGACCTGCAAATAGGTCCATTACCATCACCACTGCACCTATACACCTTGATCGCCGTTCTTCTGGCACACGTTTTAATATATGTGCCAAACTTTTTAATAAAGTTTCTTCCTCACTCTCTCCACGATTCTGGTTTAGTCTAGAACACGTGATTCTACTATGGTTCTAGATTCTAAACCAGAATCCTGGGGAGGAGCACCTCTACGTCTGCCAGAAGAACGGCGATATGTATTAACAGGGATATCCTGTGAGATACATGGTTGTGGTCTCTCACAAGGCTGGGACACCTCTACACGTTGAACCGGCAGTTCTTCAGACAACTCTGGAGTAGGTTCTTCCGGATTATCTTGGGAAGGTCGTACAGATATTCCAGTTGCTTGGGAGCTGGATTCGTCTGGCTCTTCACTCAAGTTGTCCACAGTCCGATAAAAAAAAAATATATATATATATATATATATATATATATATCTTATTTTTTTTAGGCATATAAGACAACCCCCCACTTTTCCTGTTAAAATATGGGCTTTGGGCAATTTTCGCAGTATGACTACCCCTCTTCCAACGCACACTAAATAAAAATTAAAAAGATGATCTGAGCATGAGAAAAGCACTGAGAGCAGGGAGAGGGGGCTGCTTCAGGAGCGACTGGCCGGGATGCAGCGCACGGTGGCTCAGCTAGAGGGTTCCTGTCCCTGAAGCTGGAGAAGGACAGCTTCTCCAGTCCGGCTTGGAAGTAAAAAGGACCTTTCACTGGTCCAACAATTGTTAGTAAATAATATATGTGTGTCTAGAGCCGCGCCAAGGGATCTCCCTGCACTTAATACTATTATCCCTGGTCGCCTCTCTGTTCGCCCGCTGTTGTCCCGATCACCGCCCCCTGCGTCATATGCTGGCCAATTGCAGCGCTCAGCTAGCATACTGGGAGGAGATGCCCAGGGCAGAAGTGGATTTCTCCTCCCAGGTGCGAGATTAGCTCTAGCTGTAATTAGCATACGTCGCGGGCGCCGGTAATCGGTGCCACAGCCGGTGAAAGGAGCGGCGCCCAGGGATAATAGTAAGTGCCGGGAGATCCCTTGGCGCCGCTCTACACACACATATTATTATCTAACAATTGTTGGACCAGTGAAAGGTCCTCTTAAAAGTTACAGCACGCAGGATACCGGCGTACAAGACGACCCCCAACTTTTGAGAAGTTGTTTATGTCTTAAAAAGTAGTTATACGCCAGAAAATATATGATAAAATAAAATGTCTTTTTATATGACTTCTTTGCAGATGCCTGCAATTTTCCCGAAGCCCCATTCACTTGAATCGGACAGGTGTTGCAAGAAAAACTCTAACAATACTCTACAATTATCCTATCCTCAGGAAAAGACATCAATATCAGATTGGCGGGGTTCTACCACCCGACACCCCTGCCGGTCAGGTGTTGTGGGAAGACGACGCAAGCATTACACACGACTCGTCTCCCTTCTTTCTTCCTGTCTACTGCTGTGTCCCATAGACATACAGCGGTGAGCAGGAAGTGAGAAGGGAGACGGCTCTTACCACCTTATTAATGCAACTTCACCACGCAAAGCTGATCGGCGAGGGTGTCGGGTGTCAGACCAACGCCAATCGGATATTGATAGCCTATCCTGAGGATAGGTCATCAATATCAAAAAAAAAACATTGAGAACACAACCTATTAAATTTTTTACAATACTTACGGTCCAGTTTCCAAAATTGGATTTAAAAATCCTAATTGTGCCGTGTATAAATACGTTTTTTTGTTTTTTCGCCCATCTCCACTCTTCGACTTCATATTTTTCTCTCGCCGAAATTGGTCACGGCATGAATACCATCGGGTCTTCAGACGAGATACTACAGAAAAAATAAAAAAGTTTAAGTTAAATATTATATAAGTATACTATAGTAGTTAAATTTTCATATAGGTTTGCTAATCTCACATATCTGTACGCATATGCAGCTGTATATAGATGCACAGCAATGCTAATGTTTGAAAAAACATTTATTTTAGCTGGAAGGGGTTAAAAGTTATACTTTGCAAACATAAATGCATGCATATGCAGCTGTATATAGATGCATAGCAATGCTAATGTTTGCAAAGATTTCTTTTAGCTGGCAGGGGTTAAAACTTATACTTTGCACACATAAATGCATGCATATGCAGCTGTATACAGATGCATAGCAATGCTAATATTTGAAAAAACATTTATTTTAGCTGGCAGGGGTTAAAAGTTATACTTTGCAAACATAAATGCATGCATATGCAGCTGTATATAGATGCATAGCAATGCTAATGTTTGCAAAGATTTCTTTTAGCTGGCAGGGGTTAAAACTTATACTTTGCACACATAGATGGATGCTTATGAAGCTGTAAACAGATGCATAGCAATGCTAATGTTTGCAAAGATTTATTTTAGCTGGAAGGGGTTAAAAGTTATACTTTGCACACATAAATGCATGCATATGCAGCTGTATATAGATGCATAGCAATGCTAATGTTTGCAAAGTACTTTTTATATAATCAGCAAGGGGATAAAAGTTTTGCAGTGAAAAAATATATTCACAATTTAAGCTGCTGTATGTACATAAAATATGGCAGGCATGGCCAACCTGCTGATCTCAAACTGATGCTAAACTACAACTCCATAGAGCACGTCACGGTGGGAGTAGTAGTTTTCAAACTATTTGAGAGGAAAAGGTTGGCCAGTCCTGGGTGTTCACATGAAAAAGGTGTCTATACATAAACTGAAAATATACTGTCATTACTTACTGATGCTGTGCTTCCTCTTAGCATCTGCCTTCTCCCATTCTTCTGATCCACAAATTTCTTTTCCAATCTCCTCCAACGACCTGTCCTTCATTATGCGGTCATGGTAGGACTCCTTTCTTTTATCCCATATATTGGGACGGTTCTGTATGAGGCCTATTCATTTTTCCACATCAACAAATTTTGCCATCTTCTTTTCTGGCCAACTTCTGGTGTGGTTAATTTCTGGCTCTTCCTGCTCTGCCAGGGCCTATCTCTTTGGTCTATGTGGGCAGGGCTTTATTTCCAGGAACGGAATCCGCAACTGCGGATGACATACGGATTGTCATCCGCATGTCATCCGCATTTTGCGGATCCCTATACTTTGTATTGGTCTGCGGACCGCAAGTTGCGGATTATAATAGGACATGCTTTATCTTTTTACGGACTTGCGAAACGGATTCAGTGATGCGGACAACACACATTGTGCTGTCCGCATCTTTTCAGGACCCATTGAAAATGAATGGGTCCGCAACGGATCCGCATCTTTTCCGCAAAATGCGGAATAGATGCGGAAAGAAAATACTGATGTGTGAATGGAGCCTTAAACAGTACAAAAACACATTTGTTAGCTGGTTGTGAATTCTTTGCACAAAGGACGGACAACACTAGACCTAACCACATGACCCACTATGGGAATGTTATGCTGGGAAACTTCTTGGTGGGCCACATGTCTTTTCACATGCAGTGGGCCGGTGGAGCCCAGCTATTGCTTTAACCACTTGCAGCCAGCACCAATACACATACCGCCTGTAGCCCTGGGTGACAAAGATCCGGTCTGCTACGCTGCTCAGTCCCGACTGTGACACTTCTGGGGCTGTGAGTATGTGCGGAGGTGGGTGGTGGTTGAGGCCATGTGTGGCTTGCCTCGTGCGCAGGGTCAGAAACTTACTGTGAGTGACTCAGTCACTGCCTGCCTGCCATTCCTGTGGGCATATACTGACTGGACTTACTATGGATGGGGCTTGGCTGCTCGGGTGTGCAGCTCCGCTCCGAGTTTTACACTTCCAAGTGAAGTTCGACACAAATGACATTATGGGGCTGGCTGGCATGTGCAATGTCGACCAAACTACACAGACATCACAAGCAGCTGTGTTCTGAGATATTTTCCTTTCCTGGCGAATTGAGCATGCTCAGTACAAGTGAAGTCCCCATCCACATGTAAAGTTCCCACCCATTACACTTTCCTCATCACCCATTATATTATCCTACTGCTTCTCTTCCCGATCTGCTGGATTCATTGTGTCTCCTGCTGTCACATGTAAGTTCCTACTGGTTTTAAATTGTTGAAGCCTCCTATATACTGTATATGACTTCTTTACTGTGCTATCTGCTGGACTCATTGTCTCCCAAATACTTCATGTATCCTATATACTGTATGTAACTTCTTTACTGGTTTTAAACTGTTCAATGAAGACTTCATTCAACATTTCACATCTGAAACCCTATAAAAGATCTTTACTGCCCCCGAATGACAAAGACATCCCCGAACAAAAACTGGAAGAAGAAATAAGTGGTGTGTTGATAAAAGAAAGGTCTTCTGAGATAACGTCAACTCATCTTGAAGAGGTTTTAAACTCTTCAACATATGTTGACAGTAAGAAGTGAAAGTCAAGAAATCGAGGATCTGACGCAGCAAATTGTCAACTGTGCCAAATGTTGTGAACTGGAGGAAAAAAAAAAGCTTTGCTGGATCACCACAGAGAAGCAGAAGGTGTTTTATTTGCATGAACAGAGGCCCCGTTGGCCATGCTTTTTAAGAGAACAGGTGTTGGCCTTGATTTTTAAGAGGAAAGAATCGTATAAACTTTTCATATATGGTGGCAATATAATTGCACAAATTTCTTCCGCTTTTCGAAATGTGGTACCCAGAAAACCACAAGCTCTGTCTTCTGAGTACAGTGATAATGTGAGCATGCACACTGATAATCTCGGCAGAATTTCATGCGCCCTTTACAAACCCTATAATTTTGTCTTGTACTGGCAAAAAAAAATTGGTCTGTGTGAACGAGCTGAGCGTACAAATTTCGGTAAGGTGAGAAAAATAAACACTATATAACACATAGTTTTGAGCCAAAAGTAGAAATTTGTACAAATGTTTTGCCCGTGTGTACATAGCATTAGGTGTTTGCCCTGAAAATGATTTGATGTGAACATGACAGCATTCCAATGCTAACTTAAAAAAATAAAATATATATATTAAAAAGCCTTTAGAGCAAGAAAGATACAGGTCGCCTGGAGGCAATAATTGGCCGGTATAAGCTCACTGATAAATATTTTAGAGCCCTTGAAAACGGCAACTGGTTGATCGATGAAGTAAGAAATACAGTACTTAACTATATTGTTTTTGCAATTATTTTTTGCATTTTCTAACCCAAAGTAAGGATGCCTTTTCTGAACATTTGATGTGCTTTTTCATTCACAGAAACCCATCTACCATATGAGTGCATGTGTGTCGACCGCATTGTTTTCTGGCGATTCAGGTGTTTTGGAAAGATAAGCTGTAGTAATTTTATTTTTATAAATCAATCTATTTAGGTTTATTTTTAACTCCTAAATATAGTCTTAAAGGTGAAGGTGACAAATATCTGAAAATTGTTGTTTACATCTTCTCCTTAACTCCTACCTTCAGATTAAGTTACCAGAGGAATCCATTTGTATTTGTCCTGTTAATACAACAGTACACTGGATAATTGTAGTAAGTAGTGTTGAGCGAACAGTTCGAGCATAGTTCGGGTTTGTACAGAATTTTGGGGTGTTCGGGATACGGACCTGAACATTTTCAAAAAAGTTCGGGTTCGGGTCAGTTGTTCGCCGATTTCTTCCCGCTTTCTGAAGGGCTGCACTGCAGCCAATCAGCTAGCGTTTTAGTTCTTGCCCTAAGAGCCCATCACAGCCATGCCTACTAATGGCATGGCTGTGATTGGCCAAGTGCAGCATGTGACCCAGCCTCTATTTAAGCTGGAGTCACGTAGCGCCGCACGTCACACTGCTCTGATTAGTGTAGGGAGAGGACGCAGCTTCTGTGAGGGCGAGATTAGGCAAGGAAAAGTCAGCATTAGCACCTAATGAAGTGATCGATCTACAGCTGTGAATGATTCAACTTCTGCTAGTTAATTGCTCACTGGTTTTTAGGTTGCGCAGAGCGTTTTTCTGTCACTTTTTTTCTGGGATGATCGGCGGACATTTTGTGACTTGTGGTGCACCAGAACAAGCTGCCACCAAGTCCATCAATACTAGTTTTTTTTTTGCTATATTCTACATCAGGGGCTTGGCTGTGCTTATTGTCACCCCTAGAAACTCAGGATAGCAATTTCTATATTTTATTAAGGGGTTAAATACAATTGCCAAAATCCCAATCCCCTAAATCTGGTGTTCCAGCTTTGGATAGCCAAGTATAATACTGTCTGCTGTCTGGCAAAGGATAGATTATTTTCTGTGGTGAAATTCAATTGCCAAAATAGCAATCCCCTAAATCTGGTGTCCCAGCACTGCTGACAAAGTATAATAGTGTCCGCCAAAACATATTTTGTTCTGGGGTGAAATTCAATTGCCAAAATAGCAATACCCTGAATCTGGTGTTCTAGCAGTTGCAGGCCAAGTGTTAATCTGTCCGTAAAAGGGTATATTTTGTTCTGGGGTGAAATTCACTTGCCAATATAGCAATACCCTGAATCTGGTGTTCCAGTAGTGGCTTGCAAAGTATAATAGTCTCCGCCAAAACATATTTTTTCTGGGTTGAAATTCAATTGCCAAAATAGCAATACCCTGAATCTGGTGTCCCAGCTGTTGCAGGCCAAGTGTTAATCTGTCCGTAAAAGGGTATATTTTGTTCTGGGTTGAAATTCAATTGCTAAAATAGCAATACCCTAAATCTGGTGTTCCAGCTGTTGCAGGCCAAGTGTTAATCTGTCCGTAAAGGGTATATTACACTCAAGGTGTATATACAAGTGCTGAGAGGGTCATCCTCATTAACTTCACACGCTACCATGCATCTCCCATTGTATTTCTGTCCGTTAAAGAGTATATTACACAAAGTGTTAAAATACAATTGCCAAAATCCCAATCCCCTAAATCTGGTGTTCCAGCTTTGGATAGCCAAGTATAATACTGTCTGCTGTCTGGCAAAGGATAGATTATTTTCTGTGGTGAAATTCAATTGCCAAAATAGCAATCCCCTAAATCTGGTGTCCCAGCACTGCTGACAAAGTATAATAGTGTCCGCCAAAACATATTTTGTTCTGGGGTGAAATTCAATTGCCAAAATAGCAATACCCTGAATCTGGTGTTCTAGCAGTTGCAGGCCAAGTGTTAATCTGTCCGTAAAAGGGTATATTTTGTTCTGGGGTGAAATTCACTTGCCAATATAGCAATACCCTGAATCTGGTGTTCCAGTAGTGGCTTGCAAAGTATAATAGTCTCCGCCAAAACATATTTTTTCTGGGTTGAAATTCAATTGCCAAAATAGCAATACCCTGAATCTGGTGTCCCAGCTGTTGCAGGCCAAGTGTTAATCTGTCCGTAAAAGGGTATATTTTGTTCTGGGTTGAAATTCAATTGCTAAAATAGCAATACCCTAAATCTGGTGTTCCAGCTGTTGCAGGCCAAGTGTTAATCTGTCCGTAAAAGGGTATATTACACTCAAGGTGTATATACAAGTGCTGAGAGGGTCATCCTCATTAACTTCACACGCTACCATGCATCTCCCATTGTATTTCTGTCCGTTAAAGAGTATATTACACAAAGTGTTAAAATACAATTGCTGAAGGCATAATCCTACATATTTTTTCTCACGCTACTGTGCATCTCCAAGTGTAAATCTGTCCATAAAAGGATACCTTTCATCTAGGGCCTAAATACTAGCCCTAAAAGAGATATTCCCCTAAATCATTGGTTACTGCTGTGCCTGGATTAGTGTAATACGCTACATAAATAAATAGGCAGATAGTTTTAGGTGCCTGTAAAAAAAAGGGCGGAATTTGAAATCAATACATTAGGCGAAATATTATTTTTCTTATTGTGGTGCTTGGTGAACGGTAACAATGAGGAAAACATCTAGTAAGGGACGCGGACGTGGTGGTGTTAGTGGACCCTCTGGTGCTGGGAGAGGACGTGGCCATTCTGCCACAGCCACACGTCCTAGTGAACCAATTACCTCAGGTTTCAGTACCCGCCAGAATTTACAGCGATATTTGGTGGGGCCCAATGCCGTTCTAAGGATGGCAAGGCCTGAGCAGGTACAGGCGCTAGTCAATTGGGTGGCCGACAGTGGATCCAGCACGTTCACAACATTATCTCCCACCCAGTCTTCTGCAGAAAGCACACAGGTGGCGCCTGAAAACCAAGCCCATCAGGGAAACCGTCTGAGCCTCAAGTTATGAAGCAGTCTCTTATGCTGTTTGAAGACTCTGCTGGCAGGGTTTCCAAAGGGAATCCACCTAGCCCTTCCCCAGTGGTGGAAGACATAGAATGCACTGATGCACAACCACTGATGTTTCCTGATGATGAGGACATACCACCTCATCGGAGTCCACACGTCTCTGATGATGACGAAACACAGGTGCCAACTGCTGCGTCTTTCTGCAGTGTGCAGACCGAACAGGAGGTCAGAGAGGAAGACTGTGTGGAAGACGATGCAGGGGACGATGAGGTCCTAGACCCCACATGGAATGAAGGTCGTTCCACTGACTTTCATAGTTCAGAGGCAGTGGTGAGACCGAGCCAACAGCGTAGCAAAAGAGGGAGCAGGGAGCAAAAGCAGAACAGCCGCCGCCAAGAGAGTTCGCCTGCTACTGGCCACCGCTACCAGGGACCAAGCACCCCAAAGGCAGCTTCAAGGAGTTCCCTGGCATGGCACTTCTTTAAACAATGTGCTGACGACAAGACCCGAGTGGTTTGCACGCTGTGCCATCAGAGCCTGAAGCGAGGCTTTAATGTTCTGAACCTTAGCACAACCTGCATGACCAGGCATCTACATGCAAAGCATGAACTGCAGTGGAGTAAACACCTTAAAAGCAAGGAACTCACTCTGGCTCCCCCTGCTCCCTCTTCTGCTGCTGCCTCGGCCTCTTCCTCGGGAGGAACGTTGGCACCTGCCGCCCACCAAACAGAGGATGTGCCACCGACTCCACCACCTGCGTCACCAAGCATCTCCACCATGTCACATGGCAGCGTTAAGCTCTCCATCTCACAAACCTTGGAGAGAAAGCTTAAATTTCCACCTAGCCACCCTCGAGACCTGGGCCTGAATGCCAGCATTTCTAAACTACTGGCCTTTGAAATGCTGTCATTCAGGCTGTTGGACACAGACCGCTTCAAACAGCTGATGTCCATGGCTGTCCCACAGTATGTTGTTCCCAGCCGCCATTACTTCTCCAAGACAGCCGTGCCTTCCCTGCACAGCCAAGTATCCGATAAAATCAAGTCTGTACTGCGTAACGCCATCTGTGGCAAGGTCCACCTAACCATAGATACGTGGAACAGTAAGCACGGCCAGGGACGCTATATCTCCCTAACTGCACACTGGGTAAATGTAGTGGCGACTGGGCCCTAGGCGGAGAGTTCCTTGGCGCACGTCCTTCCGCCGCCAAGGATCACAGGACATCATTCGTTGCCTCCTGTAGCCTCCTCCTCCTACTCGGCTTCCTCCTCCTCTGCTTCCACCAGCTCATCCAGTCAGCCACACACCTTCACCACCAACTTCAGCACAGCCCAGGGTAAACGTCAGCAAGCCATTCTGAAACTTATACGTTTGGGGGACAGGCCCCACACTGCGCAGGAGTTGTGGCGGGGTATTGAACAAAAGACTGATGAGTTGTTGCTGCCGATGGGCCTCAAGCCCGGTCTGGTGTTGTGCGATAATGGGCGAAATCTCGTCGCAGCTCTGGGACTAGCCAGTTTGACACACATCCCTTGCCTGGCGCATGTGCTGAATTTGGTGTTGCAGAAGTTCCTTCACAACTACCCCAAGATGTCAGAGCTGCTGCATAAAGTGCGGGCCGTCTGTGTGCGCTTCCGGCGTTCACATCCTGCCGCTGCTCGCCTGTCTGCGTACAGCGTAACTTTGGCCTTCCCTCTCACCGCCTCATATGCGACGTGCCCACCAGGTGGAACTCCACCTCTTGCACATGCTGGAGAGACTGTGGGAGCAGCAGCAGGCCATAGTGGAGTTTCAGCTGCAGCACGCACGCGTCAGTCACACTGCGGAACAACACCACTTCACCACCAATGATTGGGCCTCCATGCGAGACCTGTGTGCCCTGTTGCGCCGTTTCGAGTACTCCACCAACATGGCCAGTGGCGATGACACTGTTATCAGCGTTACAATACCACTTCTATGTCTCCTTGAGAAAACGCTTAGGGCGATGATGGAAGAGGAGGTGGATGATGAGGGGTCATTTTTAGCACTTTCAGGACAGTCTGTTAGAAGTGGCTCAGATGGAGGTTTTTTGCAACAGCAGAGGCCAGGTACAAATGTGGCCAGCCAGGGCCCACTACTGGAGGACGAGGAGGATGTGGAGGAGGATGAGGATGAAGCAGGTTCACAGCAGGGTGGCTCCCGACACAGCTAAGGCCCATCATCAGTGCGTGGCTGGGAGGATACGGAGGACAATGACGATACGCCTCCCACAGAGGACAGCTTGTCCTTACCTCTGGGGAGCCTGGCACACATGAGCGACTACATGCTGCAGTGCCTGCGCAACGACAGCAGAGTTGCCCACATTTTAATGTGTGCGGACTACTGGGTTGCCACCCTGCTGGATCCCCGGTACAAAGACAATGTGCCTACCTTACTTCCTGCACTGGAGCGTGATCGGAAGATGCGCGAGTACAAGCGCACGCTGGTAGACGCGCTCCTGAGAGCATTCCCAAATGTCACAGGGGAACAGGTGGAAGCCCAAGGCGAAGGCAGAGGAGGAGCAAGAGGTCGCCAATGCAGCTGTGTCACGGCCAGCTCCTCTGAGGGCAGGGTTAGCATGGCAGAAATGTGGAAAAGTTTTGTCTCCACGCCACAGCTAACTGCACCACCACCTGATACGGAACGTGTTAGCAGGAGGCAGCATTTCACTAACATGGTTGAACAGTGCGTCTGCACACCCTCCACGTACTGACTGATGGTTTGGCCCCATTCAACTTCTGGGTCTCCAAATTGTCCACGTGGCCAGAGTTAGCATTTTATGCCTTGGAGGTGCTGGCCTGCCCGGCGGCCAGCGTTTTGTCTGAGCGTGTATTCAGCACGGCAGGGGCGTCATTACTGACAAACGCAGCCGCCTGTCCACAGCCAACGTGGACAAGCTGGCGTTCATAAAAATGAACCAGGCATGGATCCCACAGGACCTATGCCTCCCTTGTGCAGAATAGACATTTATAACTGCCTCCCCCTCAACCATGTATTCTTGTACTCCGGGGCACTTCTTTATTGAATCCTCATTTTCTTAACTTTACCATGATCTTGCGGTGCAACCCAAAGTTGAATGAACCTCTCCTTAATCTGGGTGCCGGGGCCTAAATAACTGAAAGTGGCCTTCTCCAGTGGTGGGTGATATGACACCTTATTCCTTGCTCTGGGACCTCTCTCCCCTGTCTGGGTGCTGGGGCCTAAATAACTGAAAGTGGCCTTCTCCAGTGGTGGGTGATATGACGCATGATTCTCTGCTATGGGACCTCTCTCCAATTGATATTGGTTAATTAGACTTATTTTAATTCATTTCCCTAGTCACATTTGTTTGCAGGGCATTTACCTACATTTTGCAGCCCTCTAGCCCTTTCCTGGACTATTTTACAGCCTTTTTAGTGCCTAAAAGTTCGGGTCCCCATTGACTTCAATAGGGGTTTGGGATAAAGTTCGGATCCCGAACCCGAACATTTTGGGGAAGTTCGGCCGAACTTCTCGAACCCGAACATCCAGGTGTTCGCTTATCTCTAGTAGTAAGTCTACAATCTCATATAGAACTGCCTTAAAGTTTCCTTTAGCTGAAACTGTTCTTCTTGCTCTTTTTTGGCCTCTAAAATGTAACCTTAGCATCTAAATCACATTTCCATGATCTAACCATACTTGAATTGCTCTATATCTTCAGATTGTTCTTTTAACTAATAAAACGTCATTGCTAATGGATCCCTTAGGAAACGAGGACAAATACAAGAGGTAAAATTGTATTTGCTGTGCTGTGTATATTTTGCTGTTTTTATTTTAGACGTGCTTAAAATACTTATGATTTGTCCAGGAACTTTCTAATAAATAGGAGGCTGTCCAAGCACGGGGAAGAAATAGACAGTTAATACTTTGGAGCATGAGTTGCAAATAGATAGCAATAGCTGTGGTGTCTTAATACTAAAGGTAATGAAGTCTTCTCTCTTTTAAATGTACTAAATATTTTAATTAATTCATCTGTATTGTCTGTGCATTATGCAACATTTACAACAATTTACTTTACTAATGCTTTCTGTATTTTTTTGTTTTCATCTTGCCTTCTTCTCTCCTTGACTTTCCCGTCAAATACCCTGTGTCCTTGAACTTCTGTACCTCATAAACCTTAATATCAATCTTTTCTTATTTCAACTGTGTTAGGAGAAAAATACACTTTTTGTGGCTGTGTATTTTTTCTTGGCTTTGGCAAACTGATCATTTTTTGGGCAATAGTTTGCAGAACATTTCCTTGAGGCTGGTTCAATCTGCAATGTGAAAACATCATCCGAAGGGATCATGAAAGTGAGAATGCAGATTGCCTGTACATTAGTGGCATACACAGTTCAGTACCCTATTAATAAGAGTATTAAACTCACCGGTAATCCGGTTTCCTGGAAGTCTCCATGGCACCACACCCTGAGAGATTGACTTCCTTCTGATTGGACAGGAAAAACACAGAGAGGTTTAAAAACCCCACCCCCTCCCTCCATCGCCAGTGTATTTTAATGAAGAACCCCAGGATGATGAAAGGATATTATAAACAGAAGAAAACCAAAATGAATTAAGTATCTAAAGGGTGGGATGCATGTGGTGTCATGGAGACTTCCAGGAAACCGGATTACCGGTGAGTGTTATACTCTTTTCCCCAGTCATCTCCATGACACCACACCCTGAGAAAATATCAAAGAAAATTATTAGGGGGGGGGGACAACTGCAGAGAGGACTTTCCGTCCAAACCTTAAGTCGTCGTTGGCAAAGACATCTAGTTTGTAATGCTTGGTAAAAGGTATGAATTCTTTTCCAAGTTGCTACTCTGCAAATTTGCTGTAAAAAGGCCGAACTTTTTTCTATGCCAACTTTTGACCAAATACTTACTAGTCTTCACATCACTCCACAACAATTCTCAGAATGAACAGTTGTACTTGTTTTCTTTTAAAGTGTAAGATTTGAGAATGTTGTAAAATCAATGCTGTATTTGTATGTAACAAATGTGTCTGTGCATGGTTTCAAAGCCTATAATAGATTTCATTTTTCTATTTTAGGAGCAATGTGACAGATACAATCGATGGACCCATGTTGAATGTGCACCTGCACTAAAGGACACAGAGCAACCCTTCTTTTGTGAGAAATGTAATTGAGGTGTGGCATGCATGTTCTTTAGTAAGGGACACAATCGGACAGGACTCTGGACAGATCTTCCCTCTGTCTCAGATAAGGAGGCGCATTTGCCCTATAAGACACCCCCCCTCCCCCCATCAAAACGACTTTGTACGTGGCCAAACTAATTTTTTACTTTTAACTTATTTGTTATGGGAATTTGTAATAAAAGAAGGTTTATAGATACATATGCCCCAATTAATTCCAATCATATCAAGTGTTTTGCAGGATGTAGCAAACTTATGAGTTGATATGATAACTGAAATGCCCCTTTCACGGAACATATCATGGGATGACATAGGGGTAGAAAAATATCACAGGATAAAATCTATATAACATGCCGTGATATTTTTCTAACACCCCCCCCCCCCCAATCAGGGGGTAAGAACATATCATGGGATGAGATAAGGGTAGGAAAATATCACAGGATGAAATCTATATAACATGCCGAGATATTTTCCTTCCCCCCCAACACAGGGTAAGAACGTATCACAATAGGGTAGCAAAATATCACAGGGTACGATACTTCATAGGCTAGCCATACACGGTACAATCCCCCGTGCGATCGAGTGATTATTTCAGTGAATAATTGCTCGATCAATGGGAAAATGGAAAGTGCCGTTGGATGCAATCGCATGCGAAAAATTGTAATAGGAATCCATGTAATGGAATAGCGAGCAATTTTGTCATCGCAAAAAATTGTGATCACAAATCGGTCGCACGGCGCAGCAGTGAATAAAAAAGTTCAGATTATTACTTTACTTTCAAAATAGTAAACTATATACAGCAGTGAATGAAAAAAGGTTACTGAAGAAGTTCAGATTATTAATATAGTAAAGGTAGGAAAATATCATAGGCAGCATTTTATCACATGTGTAGCTATGCTATTTTCCTGTGTGGGTGGGGAGGGCCGGGAGAATGGGCAGGAACTTTACATGCGGGTGGGGACTTCACTTGTACTGAACATGCTCAGTTCGCCGGGTAGGAAAATATCTCAGAACACCGGCCCTGGCACCGGCAGGGCAGTCAGCTAGCAACGTTACCCCCATGCACGCTGCCTGCAAGCCCAGTTATTATAATGATGATACTGACAGGCTAGTTCAGTAGCTCAGGGCCATCAGCTTGCCAATGCTGAGACAGATAGATGGGAAGGAGCGGGGGATAAAAGGAAGAATAAAATAACATTTTTATTAAAGTGATAAAAAAAAATAAAAAAAGGTATTAGAAGAGAAAAAAACAATACACGTATAAGGCCCTATTCACATGACCGTACATTTGGTCCACATCCAATCTGCATATTTTGCGGATGGGTTCCATTTATTTCACACAGTGCAGTCTGCATTCGTATTTCTGTTCTGTGGCACAACATAAAACATGACCTCTACTTGTTCGTTTTTTCAGACAAGAATAGGCTATTCTAACATAGGAAAAGCAGGTGCACTCTGCGGCAATACTAAACCCTCACACTGATAAAATTGAGGGGTTAGTTCGACATATCCTACTAAGAGGACATGTCTTAAGCTCGGACACCACGGCAAGGTCCCTCAAGTAGCCCGAGGCCCTACCACTCAACCTACCTGTGCGGTATGGGCAATACCAGGAGCCGTTAGGCATTACGGGAGCGTAAGGCCTGACTCACAGACAGCTCACCAGTGACCTCCAGCATGTAACCATGCTTGCAATGGGAGGTGGGAGGTGCTTGTGAGCCCCACCCGAGACCGGCTGATATGGCCCAGAGCCTCCCAGGTGCACCTGAATGTAGCCTGTAAATGAAAAGCAGGCACATTTAAATCGGAGTTTATACACCTCCAAACATATTATACAAACCATTAGAAAACGTGGTGTGGTGTTTAACAGGCAGGATATGCTCAACCCATATGCAGTTGTGCATGTATATAGGGGAGCACATCCTGCATTTGTAGTCCGTTGCTAGGGGCAATCAACAGCAAAAAAATGCATACAATGGAAGATGCCAGCAACGGACTACAAGTACCACAATAACCATCCTACATACGATAGCGATAGTGTGGATGTGGAGAACAATCAAAAACATAATCATAGCAAAAGCAGGTGCACTCTGCGGCAATACTAAACCCTCACACTGATAAAATTGAGGGGTTAGTTCGACATATCCTACTAGGAGGACATGTTTTTTGATTGTTCTCCACATCCACATTATCGCTATCGTATGTAGGATGGTTATTGTGGTACTTGTAGTCCGTTGCTGGCATCTTCCATTGTATGCATTTTTTGCTGTTGATTGCCCCTAGCAACGGACTACAAGTGCAGGATGTGCTCCCCTAGATACATGCACAACTGCATATGGGTCTAGCATATCCTGCCTGTTAAACACCACACCACGTTTTCTAACTATTCTAACATAGGACGGAATGTGCGGGACTGCAAAACGGATATGGTCATGTGAAAGGCTTATATTATTGAAGCCTATTGTGAAATAAAATAAACAAAAATGACAACTATAATAAAAATAACAAAGATAAGTGAAAAATACACAAATAAAAAAAATAAAAATTAATGGAAAACATTGTTTAACCCCTTCCTGATGGAAAACATTGCTTAACCCCTTCCTGACATGGCATTTTTCCCTTTTTGCATTTTAGTTTTTTACTCCTAGCTTTTCCAGAGCCTTAACCTTCTTATTTTTCGTTCACATAGCTGAATGAAGACTTATTTATTTCAAAACAAGATGTACTTTTTAATGACACCATTTAATATTGCATACAATGTAGCGGGAAGCTGGAAAAAAAAATTCCAAATGGGGTGAAGTTGACAAAAAAAAAAAAATCCAATCCCAACACAGTTTTATGGGTTTTGTATTAATGGCTTTCACTAGACAGTAAGACTCAGGGGCGGACTGAGCGGTCAGGCACTTCGGACGTGGTCCGAGGGCCCGGCCGGCCGGCCACCACCCAGTACAGAAAATTATTGGGGCCGGCAGCCGGAGCTACTTATGTCACGTAAGTTACGTGGGAGGAGGGGCCCAGCGTCCGGAGCTACATACGTGGGAGGAGGGGCCCGGCCATGGCGTCCTGTGCGAGGAGGCGCGCCGTGGTCGCATACTGACGTCGACGTATGACGCCTCCACAGACCGCTGAGGGCGGATTTTTTAAAACAAACAGTGTGCGGATGGATTCTTTCCGCACACTGCCTTACAAAGGCAAGAAATTGGTCTCGCCGCTCGGCCACGCATTTGTCAGCCAGGCCCACAGCCAGCCAGCCACCCCCAGGCCCACAGCCAGCCACAGGCCTACAGCCAGCAAGCCCACAGTTGCCAACCAGCAAGTCATAGTCAGTGAGCCCACAGCCATCCAGCCGACAGCCTGCCGGGAGGTAGCCAGCAAGCAGACAGCCTGCCGGGAGGTAGCCAGCAAGCAGACAGCCTGCCGGGAGGTAGCCAGCAAGCCCACAGCCTGCCGGGAGGTAGCCAGCAAGCCCACAGCCTGCCGGGAGGTAGCCAGCAAGCCCACAGCCTGCTGGGAGGTAGCCAGCAAGCCCTCAGCCTGCCGGGAGGTAGCCAGCAAGCCCACAGCCTGCCGGGAGGTAGCCAGCAAGCCCACAGCCTGCCAGCGGGTAGCCAGCAAGCCCACAACCGTAATTAAGGTTACAGGAGCCAACTTGGCCTAGGTATCAGAGAGCTATGTTGTGAATAGGAACCATAGTGTTGGAGAGACCCCCCTCCAAGACCCATTAGACTCCATTGTAGTCTCTAATGTGACCTGGAGAGGACTCTTTCTAACACACTCTCTAAAGGACACTTAGATGTCCTCTGCCAGAATGGCCCTCAATGGCCGATTAGAGAGTCCCCTCCATTGTAGTCGCTAATGGGGCCTGGAGGGGATTCTTTCTAACACACTCTCTAAAGGACACAGAGACTCTGCCAGAAAGACCGCCCTCAATGGCCCTTTAGAAATAGTCCCCTCCATTGTAGTCTCTAATGGGGCCTGGAGGGGATTCATTCTAATAGACTCTCTAATGGACACTGAGAGGGACTCTGTTAGAAATACCCCTCTTCAGGTCCCACGCTGTATACGGTTTTGCCACGGCTGGCCTCACCCCTAAATTATTGCACTTTTGTTCCTTGTGTAGGGCGTGGCTGGAGGCAGGATATGGGCCTGGCTGAATGCGAAACATGGGTGGAGCCTGGAAGGGGGCTCTTGATTTATTTTGCCCAGAGGGTTCTAAGTCCGCCCCTGGTAAGATTGACTTGTTTTCTTCATTCTCCAGGTCAGTACGATTACAGAAATACCATATATGTATAGTTTTTCTGGTATTTTAATGCTGAAAAAATTAAAAACGTTTGAAAAATTAATTTTTCGCATTGCCATATTCTGACCCTCAAAACTTTTTAACCCCTTAAGGACGCATGACGTACCTGTACGTCATGGTTTCCGAGTCCTTAAGGACCCATGACGTACAGGTACATCATGAGTTGTTCCGATCACTGCTGCTTAGCTGGCAGTAATCGGAACAAGGTACCTGCTGAAATCATATTGGGTGTTCGTGCAAACTACAGAATCGGGGGAATAAATATTAAGATTTGTTTGGCTGTTAACCCTTGCTTTGTTACTGGAAAAAATGGATTGAAATGGAAAATTTTCAAAAAAAATCGAAATTTTTAAATTTTATCTCCATTTGCCATTAACTTTTGTGGAAAAACTAAAGGGTTAATTACGTTTGTAAAATCAGTTTTGAATACCTTGAGGGGTGTAGTTTCTAGAATGGGGTAATTTTTGGGTGGTTTCTATTATGTAAGCCTCACAAAGTGACTTCAGACCTGAACTGGTCCCTAAAAAGTGGGTTTTTGAAAATTTCTGAAAAATTTCAAGATTTTCTTCTAAACTTCTAAGCCTTGTAACGTCCCCAAAAAATGAAATAGCCCAAAATGATCAATACATGAAGTAGACATATGGGGAATGTAAATCAATAACTTTTTTTGGTGGTATTACTATGTATTATAGAAGTAGAGAAATTGAAACTTGGAAAATTGCTAATTTTTCTAAATTTTTGGTAAATTTTGTATTTTTTTATAAATAAAAATGAGATTTTTCGACTTTATTTTACCACTGTTATGAAGTACAATATGTGACGAAAAAACAATCTCAGGATGGCCTGGATAAGAAAAAGCGTTTTAAAGTTATCACCACATAAAGTGACACTGGTCAGATTTGCAAAAAATGGCCAGGTCCTTAGGGTGAAATAGGGCTGAGTCCTTAAGGGGTTAATAGTTATGGTACGGATCTGTGTGAGGGCTCATTTTTAGAGGGATGATCTGTAGTTTTAATTATATTTGAGGTGTGTATTACTTTTTATTCATTTTCTGATGGGAAATGAAGTGATTAGTGATGAGCAAGCACCAACGTGTTTGGGTGTTGGGGTACTCGGTCCGAACACACAGCTATATATTGAAGTCAATGGGAGACAACCAGGCACCCCCTGCTTGGATGAGGGGAGGGTGCCTGGTCCATTGGAAAAGTCAGAAAGTGACAGAAACACCACCGAAATGGATCTGGAACAGCATGGGGACCATGTCTGGGTGCATCTTGGACTCCAATGTCGCTGCTGGGAAACATATTGCCCCAGTTGTCCGCCAATTTTACATAGCGACAAAATCTCGCCCCCTCAAAAAAAAAAAAAAAAACATTTTTAGAGGTAAAATTGTTAGGAAACATTCTTTCCTGTATATTCAATTGTATATACAGTGCAAATGCTGCCCAAAATTACAAGGAAGAAGCACTCCGATACAGCTTGTATATCACATAAAGGAGGGCCTCATTCACATGGTGCTACAATTGTTCAGGTACACTGCTACACTCATAAAGCCTATGCACTAAGTGAAAGGGCTGGCAAAAATTACAAGAAATGGGCACTCCACTACACCCTTTATTACACAAAGGAGGGCATCATATACACCCTTGAAAAATGATGATTGATGGCCTGCTGGTGACCCTCAAAAACATTTGGAGCAAGGACCTGCTGGTTACCCTCTAAAACATTATAGTTGAGGGACTGAAGGGGAGCGGACCCTATGAAAAATTGTAGTGAGGGCCTGAAGGTGAGCGAACCCCATAAAACATTACAGTGATGGCCTACAGGTGAGCAGACCGTATACAACAGAGGTGAGGGCCTGAAGCCGAGCGAACCCTACAAAACATTGTAGTGAGGGCATATATATTCTGTATGGAAGAGGAGGCGGATGAGAAAACAAGATTCAAACATATACTCTTTTTTTGCGGTGAAAAGGGTGCATCTGAATCTTGTGGATTGAGTACATTATAAAGCATACATTTAAATCGTGTTTTTGTTTCTCATTAGCTCAGCTTTCATCTGGTGGAGTGGAGAAGTCAGGGGCAATCCAAGCCTTGTTCATTTTTATCTGAGTCAACCTGTCAGCATTGTCAGTGGACAAGCAGATACGCTTATCTGTTATAATGCCACCAGCAGCACTAAATACACGCTCAGACAATACGCTGGCAGCAGGGCAGGCTAGCACCTCCAAGGCGCCTCCAGCTTGGACACCCAGTAGTTGTAAGGCACTGAGGGATCATTTAGGACGCTGACACGGTCTGCAATGTATTCCTTCACCATCCTCCAAAACTTTTCCCTCCTTGTAGCACTAGGCCGCGCTTCAGAGTGAGGTTGCTGGCGGGGTGTCATGAAAGGGTCCCATGCCTTGGAAAGTGTTGCCCTGCCTCTGTTGGAACTACTGTGTGTTCTCCTTGTCTCCCTTCCTTGGTTGTCTAAGGAAGTACGCACTCTGGCGGCCGCGTTGTCAGATGGAAAATTTTGAAGCAATCTGTCAGCAAATACCTTCTGGTATTGCACCACTTTACTCGTCCTCTCCACCAGAGGAATGAGAGATGAGAAGATCTCATTGTAGCGGGGGTCAAGAAGAGTGAACACCCAGTAATCTGTGTTACCTAAAATGCATATAACGCGAGGGTCGCGGGAAAGGCAGTCTAACATGAAGTCAGCCATGTGTGCCAGAGTACCAACAGGCAAGAGCTCAATGTCAACTTCAGGATAACTCTCCATACCCTCATCCTCCTCCGCCCATCCACGCTGAACAGATGGAATTAAAGTTCCATGGATACTTGCCTCTGTAGTGTCTCCAGCTCCTCCTCCTCCTCTTCATAGCCCAATCCGCGCTGAGAAGACGAATTGGGGGAGGTCTGGCTATACCCTGTGTCATCTCCTCCCCTATTACCTCGTCTACCACATTCAAAGCATCCTCCTTAATTGTGAGCAGCGATCGTTTGAGTAGACACAGCAGTGGGATGGTTACGCTGATAATAGCGTTATGGCCACTAACCATCTGTGTGGATTCATCAAAGTTTTTTAAAACCTCACATAGGTCTGACATCAATGCCCACTCCTTGCTTGTGAATAGTGGCAGTTGACTGGAAAGGCGACGACCATGTTGCAGCTGGTATTCCACACCTCCCCACTGCAGCTCACAAAGCCTGGCCAACATGTAGAACGTAGAGTTCCACCGCGTGCTCACGTCGCACAATAGTCTGTGATCTGGAAGCCGCAAGCGCTGCTGCAGCGTTGACAGACCGGCTGAAGCTGTAGGCGAATTTCGGAAATGGGCACACAAGCGGCGCACCTTCACTAGTAGCTCCTTCAAATTGGGATAGGTTTTGATAAACCACTGAACCACTAAGTTTAAGATGTGGGCTAGGCATGGAATGTGTGTCAGGTTGCCGAGCTTCAAAGCCGCTACCAAGTTACGGCCATTGTCAGACACAACTATGCCTTTTTGTAGGTTGAGTGGTGAGAGCCACAGCTCGGTCTGGTCCCTTATACCCTGCCACAGCTCTGCGGCGGTGTGGTGTTTGTCCCCTAAGCAGATCAGCTTCAGCACGGCCTGTTGACGCTTACCCACAGCAGTGCTACACTGCTTCCAGCTAGCGACTGATGGCTGACTGCTGTTGGAGGTGGAAGTGGAGGAGGTGGAAAAGTGGGGGTTTGAGCCAGTAACATAGCTGCTGGCAGAGACCCTGATGGACGTAGGCCAGCAATCTTGGGCGTGGGTAGCACCTGTGCCATCCCAGGTTACGACTCACTCCCGGCCTCCACAACATTCACCCAGTGTGTGGTCAGGGAAATGTAGCATTCCTGGCCACCAGCACTTGTCCATGTGTACGTGATCAGGTGGACCTTCCCAGTAAGTGCGTTGGTCAGGGCACGGTTGATGTTGTGGGACACATGTTGGTGTAAGGCGGGCACAGCACACTGTGAAAAATAGTGGCGGCTGGGGACTGCGTACCCAGGGACGGCTGCCAACATCAGGCTGCGGAAGGCCTCAGTGTCCACAAGCATAAATGGCAACATTTCAAGGGCCAGTAATTTTGAAAGTTGCCCATTTAGTGCTATGGCCTGTTTTGGGTATTTGCGCTTGCGTTCAAATGCCTGTGCTGACTGTTCATGCGAAGGTCCAGGCGCAGGGCGAGGGGCATCCGAGCCTGCGCCTTCGACAGGGGATTGGCCAGCAGTGCTTAACACAGGGGAAGAGGACGAAGTAGTGGGACCGGCAGACCCAGAGTGTGGACCCAGGCGTTCGTCCCACTTATTAGGGTGCTTGGATGCCATGTGGCGGATCATGCTGGCGGTGGTGCGGTTGCTAGTGTTCACGCCCTGGCTCATTTTGGTACAGCACAGGTTGCAAACTACCACTCTTTTGTCATCTGCGCTTTCCTCAAAAAAGCACCATACTGTGGAACACTTACCCCTTGGCAAGGTAGATTTACGCATGGGGTTGCTCGGTGTAACGGTTGCGGGCCTGTTTGGTGTGGGCTGACGTCTCCTTTTTACAACCCCACTGCCTCTTCCAGCCTGTTGCGGTTCTGCTGATCCCTCCCCCTCTGTACTGCTGTCTTCGCTTGGCTTTTCACTGTCCCATGTTGGGTCAGTGACCTCATCGTCCACCACCTCCTCTTCCTCACTTTGCTCATCCTCCTGACTTGACCTAACCACAACCTCAGTGATTGACAACTGTGTCTCATCATCATCCACCTCTTGAACGAATGATTGCCATTCACCACCGTCATCTTCTTGAGACTGTGAAGGCTCAAGAGGTTGGGAATCAGGGCACAATATCTCAGGTACCTCTTCAAGAGTGCTTGGCGAGAGAGCCAAACCAAGCACTGGCGATGAAAAGAGGTCATGGGAATATCCGAGTGTGGGATCACTTGTTTGGCCAGATGCGACATGGTGGGAGGAAGGAGGAGGATCAGAGTGAGGATTCGGTCGACCAGACTCTTGGCTACAGAGACTGGACTTCGTGGAAGAGAGGGTGGTGCTTAACCGACTGGAAGCATTATCTTCTGCAATCCAAAGGACCCCCTGTTCGCACTAGTCCGACTTGGACAGTGTTGTCCTGCGCCACCCAGCTAAGTTGGCCATGAAGCTGGTTAAGGTGGATTTTTTTGTTTTTTCTGGTGCACTGGCAGCAGGCACAGTCTCATTGCGCCCAGGGCCACGGCCTCTGCTTCCACCATCAGCATCACAACCAGGGCCATGGCCTCTGCTTGCACCATCAGCATCACGCCCACTTCCCCGTCCCTTTGTGTTCCCTTCTTCATATTAATGGTTTTGTCTGTAGATATGGCGCAGATTGTTTTACTGTCCGCTAAAGATACCGTTTTCTGATGCAGGACAGTACTGGATACAGAAAAATACAGATTTTGACCACTACACTAGGCCCAAGATAATGTAATTTTTACGATACACACTGTATTGAGATGCAGTAAGGTACTGGATACAGAAAAATACTGATTTTGGCCACTACACTAGGCCAGAGATAATGTAATTTTTACAATACACACTGTATTGACATGCAGTAATTGTCACGATGGGGAGTGGGGAAAACCCCCCACTGTGCACGGGGCCCGCTGGCGGTGTCATCAAAAGAGCAGATACAACCCCACAGCCTCACCCCTTGTATTGGGGGTCATTCCTACACGGACCCTGTTATGGGGAGGGGGGATCTGTGGATGACACATATGTGTCATCCACAGATTCCCCAATAACAGTGTCCTCCATCACAGATCCCCCATAGCAGTGTCATCCAGAAGTTGGAGGGAGGGGGGAGCGCACTTGGGCAGCTCAGCCTCTGTTGGTGGTGGACCTTGTCCCAGCCCTGCACGTACGGCAACCAGAAACCATGTCGTTGGCAAGAGCATGCGAGACCCCAGATCCCGACCTTACCACAGGTCGTGGCACACATGTTGCCAACGGCAACCACACGTGCGGCTACCAGAACATAACCACCGGCAACAGCATGCCCCCAAACAAAGTCATGACCTAAACACAGGTCATGACAGTAAGGTACCGGGGATACATAAAAATACAGATTTTGGCCAGTACACTAGGCCATAGATCAAATTTTTACGATACACTGTATTGACATGCAGTAAGGTACTGGATACATAAAAATACAGATTTTGGCCACTACACTAGGCCAGAGATAATGTAATTTTTACGATAAACACTGTATTGACATGCAGTAAGGCTCTAGATACAGAAAAATATAGATTTTGGCCACTACACTAAGCCAGAGATAATCAAATTTTTACGATACACACTGTATTCGGATGTAATTCTATACTGGATACAAATTTGTCCCAAATAAAATGTATTCTCTGCTGGAATACTGTATACACGGTTGCGGCCTAAACGCACACACTGATGTGCCCAAAACATAAATCACTCTCTGCTGGAGTAATTAATATAACAGTTGCGTATTGAACACACACACAGGTGTGGCACAAGTTAGGTTAATTTCCCCAGAAAAAAATATCTCTGATGGTGCAGTGTATATCTCGGTAGCAGGAACACTGTATTGAATAAGTCCCTTTTTATAATGTCTGCCCAACTCACTGCTTTATGATGGTGCAGTGTATATCTCAGTACCAGGCACACTGTAGTGAATAAGCCCCTTTTTATAATATCTGTCCAACACACTACTTTATGATGGTGCAGTGTATATCTCAGTACCGGGCACACTGTAGTGAATAACCCCTTTTTATAATGTCTGCCCAACACACTGCTTTATGATGGCGTACTATAGATGTCACTAATCTGAAATATTTCTGTCTTTTAGAAGTTTGGGGTTTAAAAAAGCAATTTTCCTATATGAAATGGTATCACGTGTTCCGGTCAGTGTAAGGCCTCTTTCACACGGGCATCATGTTTGACGCCCGGATAAGAGGCGGGAGCGTTGCGGGAATATTTACAATTTTTCCGCGCGGATGCAAACGTTTGTAATGCGTTTTGCACGCGCGTGAGAAAAATCGCCATGTTTGGTACCCAGACCCGAACTTCATCACTGAAGTCTGGTTTTGGGTAGAGTATTCTGTAGAATTTATTATTTTCCCTTATAACATGGTTATAAGGGAAAATAATAGCATTCTTAATAAAGAATGCTTAGTAAAATGAAGATGAAGGGGTTAAAAATAATAAAAGTTAACTTACCTTAGCCACTTGATCGCGTAGTTGCCAGCATCAGCTAACAACTAAAGGACCTGTGATGACGTCACATCACATGGTCCAATCACATGGTTCATTTTACCATGGTGATGGACCATGTGACGTCATCACAGGTCCTTTAGTTGTTAGCTGATGCTGGAAAAGAGAAGACAGAAAAAGTGCAAAAATGGTAAAATGTCACCCACCAATGTAACAGACAATTTTTACAAATTTACCTCCCTATCACCTATGCAGAGCAGTGGATTGTATACGGCAAAAATGGTAAAATGTCATCCACCAATGGAACAGACAATTTTTACAAATTTACCTCCCTGTCACCTATGCAGAGCAGGGGTTTGTATACAGCAAAAATTGTAAAAAGTCACCCACCAATGGAACAGACGATTTTTACAAATTTACCTCCCTGTCACCTATGCAGAGCAGGGGTTTGTATATGGCATAATTGGGTTATTGTCACCCAAGAATGTAACAGACGATTTTTACAAATTTACCTCCCTGTCACCTATGCAGAACAGGGGTTTGTATACGGCAAAAATGGGTTAATGTCACCCAAGAATGTAACAGACGATTTTTACAAATTTACCTCCCTGTCACCTATGCAGAACAGGGGTTTGTATACGGCAAAAATGGTAAAATGTCACCCACCAATGGAACAGATGATTTTTACAAATTTACCTCCCTGTCACCTATGCAAAGCAGGGGTTTGTATATGGCAAAATTGGGTTAATGTCACCCAAGAATGTAACAGACGAGTTTTACAAATTTACCTCCCTGTCACCTATGCAGAACAGGGGTTTGTATACGGCAAAAATGGGTTAATGTCACCCAAGAATGTAACGATTTTTACTAATTTACGTCTCTGTCACCTATCTAGCACACAAAGTGTGTTTTTTTATAGCACCAATGTAAATGCAGTATGTTACGGTTGTAGTGGACTGTCAGAAATGCAGCATAGCATGCAAATTTGCTATCTAGCACACAAAAATTTGCTTTTTTATAGCAGCAATGTAACTGCAGTATGTAACGGTTTATTTGGACTGTCAGATATGCAGTGCCAGTTACAGACAGATAAAAAATCGCTTTAGGTCACAAAAAAAGTGCCAGGTATGCAGTACAGGCCACAATTGTACTTGACCGGCTAAAAAAGGGAATTTTATTAAAGTAATGTCCTTAGCACACATGTAGTTCACATGCAGTTGCAAGTGCACTGCAGTTGCAAGAATTGCTGCCGACAACCACCGAACTAGCAGATGGATTAAAAGTTATTTTTCAGTGTCACTGGGCTCAGGGCTGGGTACAAAAATGTAGCATAGCACCCTCAATAATCGCTGTAGTTTGAAGATTGAACACCAAGTATACCAGAATTGTTCCCTAATCTCTCCCTCACAGCAGCATCCTATCCTTACACTGAGAAGAGCAGAGTGACATGCAGCGCTATGTGACTCCAGTCTATATAGAGGCTGGGTCACATGCTGCACTTGGCCAATCACAGCCATGCCATTAGTAGGCATGGCTGTGATGGCTTCTAAGGGCAGACTAGTGAAACCCTTGTCTATTGGCTGCCCTGCAGCCTTTTCAAAAAGAGCTAAGAAATCGCCGAACACCGAACCCGAACTTTTACGGAAATGTCTGGGTTCGGGTCCAGGTACCAAAAACCCTAAAGTTTGGTACGAACCTGAACTTTACAGTTTGGGTTCGCTCAACCCTACAAGGAATAAAAACATAATGCTTAAATTGTTTATGCAATAGCTAACATGCAACACTAATCACATTCTATTCTGTACATCCATGGGTATAGTATGATGTGTAAAGCAATGAAATACAACACTTTGACAATAGGTCTGCGACTAAAAAGCTGTTTGAATATTTTCATCTAATTTCCATGTATTTTGGTGTGCTGAAAACAAATAAAATATTGAAAAAACTCCTTGACGTCATGATTTGCCACAAAATGCAAAATTGTCTTTTTTTTCATATTATGGGTTTTTAACCAAATTTAAAGTTCAAATTACTATTAATTAATTCACATAAGTGCATTTAAGATATAGTGCATTTGAGATGCCGCTGAGTTACTCTGATCAAGGCTGAAAAGCAGGAATTTATTGTTGCCAGGAGTGTCATCTTCATGATTCAGACATCGTGAAAAGGAGTTTGTTCCTTACTTCGCCCAGAAAGACAAGTTGGTTTATTGCATCGATGTCGAAGGTCTGATTGATTAATTTAAAATCCAATATGATTCAGAGCAATGGCGTCCTTTTATAGATTCTTCAAAAAGAAGTCTCAAAGCCGTTTTACTCCACAACGGTGGTTTTTACACTTCCATACCTGTAGGTCATTCCGTACACTTGAAGGAAACCTACGAGAACTTGGAATTGGTTCTTCATAAACTTAAATATGAAGACCATGGTCGGCAAGTGTGTGGGGACTTGAAGGGGGGGCTGCAGCATATTGGGGGGCATTGCTGGCTTTGATCAGGGGTGGGGCGCAGCCCCAATATACTGCACCGCCCCTGATCAAAGGCAGCAATGCCCCCCAATATGCTACACCACCCCTCTGATCAAAGCCAACAATGCTCCCAATGTGCTGCACCCCCCGCCCCGATAAATGCCAGCCAGCAATGCCCCGCAATATGCTGCAACCCACCCCCAATCAAAGCCAGCAATACCCCCCAAATCAAAGCAAGCAATGCCTCCCAATATGCTGCAGCCCACCCCCGATCAAAGCAAGCAATGCCCCCCAATATGCTGCACCCCATGAATGGAGCAATTATCCTCCCCCCGTCCGCTGGGAGCAGGGAGAGACCAACCTGGTCCTGATCGTAGCTAGCCAAGTTGTCTCTGAAGTGCGCTATGTAATGAGATTTTAAAGTCCGCTCCACGTGTGCGCAGTGTAAGACAACAAAACAAAAGATCTTCTTACACCAGAGGGCGGTTGGGCGCACGCACGGCCGCCTGCACGAGTCAGCCAGCGATGACTGTAATTTTACTTTAACCTGGACAATGTTACTGCGCTTGCTTGGAGGGGCCGACACACCCACTACATCATGTGGGTTAAGGATTTTTGCCGAGCAAGCGCTGGCTGTAATTTCTCTTTTGTAGTGCACTGCGCATGCGTGGGAGCGCACAACCCCAGCACACCACGTGATATAAGGCTTTTTCACGGTTTTAGGCTAAGTTCACACAACGACATTTGTCGCGCGACAAAAAGTCGCACTATTGTCGCGCGACAATTTTTATAATGGGAGTCTATGGTGTCGCATTGCGACATGCTGCGACTGCGACACGACAGTCGGAAAAAATCCATCCGGGATGGATTTTTGCCGACTGTTGTGTCGTAGTCGCAACATGTCGCACGTGCAACACCACCATAGACTCCCATTATAAAAATTGTCGCGCTACAAATGTTGCAGTGTAGTGGTTCCCGATTTGTCGCGTGACAATTGTCGTCGTGTGAATGTAGCCTAAGGCCTCTTTCAGACGGGCGTTGCGGGTGCACTCCGTCAAACAGTGCGGGTGCGTTGCGGAATTGCCGCGATTTTTCCCTGCGAGTGCAAAGCGCTGTCATGCGTTTTGCACGCGCGGGAGAAAAATCGGCACTTTTGGTACCCAGACCCGAACCTGCACTTCTTCACAGAAGTGCATGTTTGGGTCAGAAATTGTCCCGCTGGTATTATTTCACATTATAACATAGTTATAATGTAAAATAATACCCTTGGCCATCTCCCTAATGTTGAACCCGGTGCAGAATGGGTTAAAAATAATAAACTAATAATTACTTACCTGTTCCATTTGATCGCGAAGCCCTGCCTCCTCTCCGTTAGCTTGAAAGATGTAAAGGACCTGTAATTATGTCACAGCATCACATGGCCCAATCACATGCTCCATCACTATGGTGATGGAGCATGTGATTGGTCCATGTGACCACGTGACATCATCCAAGGTCCTTAAGCACTATCCACAGCCTGAGGATAGTGATTAAGGACCTTGGATGATGTCACATGGTCACATGGACCAATCACATGCTCCATCACCATAGTGATGGAGCAGGTGATTGGGCCATGTGATGTGACGTCATCACAGGTCCTTTAGATCATCAATGCTGCAGGGAAAGAGAGGACAGATCGCGACTACGCGATCAAGTGGCTAAGGTAAGTTAACTTTTATTATTTTTAACCCCTTCCTCATCATTTAACAATGCATTCTTTATTAAGAATGCTATTATTTCCCTTATAACCATGTTATAAGGGGAAATAATAGAGATTGGGTCCCGTTGTTAGCAACAATGCGGGAAAATCGCAACGCATCCGCACTTGGTTGCGGATGCTTGCGATTTTCCCGCATCCCCATTCACTTCTATGGGGCCTGCGCTGCGTGAAAACGCAGAATATAGAACATGCTGCGATTTTCACGCAACGCAGAAGTGATGCGTGAAAATCACCGCTCATGTGCACAGCCCCATAGAAATGAATGGGTCCGGATTCAGTGCGGGTGCAATGCGTCCTCCTCACGCATTGCACCCGCGCGGAAAACTCGCCTGTGTGAAAGGGGCCTAAGGCTTTTTGTTAGAACACCCTCGCCCCCCAGCAGTGTTGAGCGCCGACAGGTGGGAGAAATGATGAAGCAGAAAGCTCTCTGCTTCATTACACACAACAGTCTCTGCTTCCTGTGGAAGCAGAGACAGTGACCTGAGAGCGGGATATACCTCTCCCAGACTGGGACTGCGGGACAGCCACTGAAATACAGGACTGTCCTGCTGGATCTGGGATGGTTGGCATGTATGGAAATGTCATTGGGGTCTGTGTTTCAGTTTTATACTTATAACTGTGAAATAAATTAAGTGTTGCATGAATTGTGTTAATTGTACTCAATTGTCAAGTATTCTCCATTTTCACGTTTTATGGTTACATGTCTTGGGCTAATATAACATCAATGAAGAGCATGAATTTTAAGTTGGATTAGTTGCCTATAGCAACCAGATTCCTCCTTTCATTGTTTTAAAGGAGCTGTGAAATATGAATGGTGGAATCTGATTGGTTGCTATGGGCAACTAAGCCAGTTCTACTTTACACCAGTTTGATAAATAACCCCAATAGTCTGTTTTCTTTGGTTCTGTTTTCTAACATTTATAAGGAACTTAGACAAGGCAAATAGAGAACTACTCAGACACAGACATTATGAAATATAGACAGGGACTTTTAGAGTCATGTATTCCATTGGTTCCATTGTACCATCATGCTTCTGATTAATTTCTTGAATAAATACTTATGATTGGACATATTAAAATTTGATGGCTAAAGGGGGGGGTTAGACCTCCAATGTACAACTAATAAAATTGACTCTACGGGTGTTGCTAGGCAGAGAATCCTTTAACCAGCAAAGTGTCTGGGTCTTTGATTCGTAGGTTGACCGCATCCCTTGGCACATGGGGAGAACTTATTAACCAGTTTGAATCCCATAGACAAGTGAGGTGTAGTCCCCTAGTGTAGTGTACGGGAGCTGTAATGCCCGTCACTACAGAAGGGTCACTTGTGTGCTGTCGTTCCCCTTATTTATGGGGAGGTTGGTATAGAACATCTTAATGTAATGTAATGCTGTATACTTCCCTGTTACTGTGATATTGCATGTGCAGGCCTGCTAGGGATGTCATTCCAGCTCCAGGTCAGTAGAGGGAGCTAGGGAGCCCTAGTTTATATATAAGCCCAGTCAGGGAAGGGAAAGTCAGTCTAAGTCCAGGCCATGAGCCTGTGAAGTTCTAGCTCAGGCCTTGAGCCTGTTAAAGTCAGCCCAGGCCCTATAGCCTGAGAGGGTCCAGCCTAGGAAGATTCATTCCCTAGGAGGAGCAGTCCAGACCCTAGGACTAGTGGAGAAGTGTTGCCTCCTTAGTCAAGCTGCAAACAGGACAAGGATCCCTGCAGGAGCATCACTGGTCACCAGCCTGAGTGAGCTGAGGGAAGGCAGAGCAGTAACCAAGACAGCAAGAGGTACTACCAATATCAGAGGAGGTACTCAATAATTATTATCCCAAGGATATAAGCCGAGAGAGGGCATTTGGGCCTTGGAGGATAGTGTCCATGTTCCAGGATTAGTCAGGAATAGAGTGCAAGCCGCCTGTACTGCGAGAGTCCTGTGTGTTAACCCTCTGTGATCACCTTGCTACATGTCGCCTGCCATTAAATGTACTGAAACCAACTGTCTTCTAAGGAACTGCGCTTCCATCTATGTCCATGTATGACTATCACTAAAGATCCAGTAAAGTTCAAGTTCCGTTTTATTATCACGTGGTTCCTCAATTATTCCACCTATCACTACACGGTGTGCCACCGTTCAATTGGCACTGGCGTCACGACATTCATCACCTGCCTGTTCCAGTGCTGACCCGATTGAAGACGACAGTCGGTCCCAGGTTAGTGGGTTGCCCTGCACTACAAAGCCCAGCATACCTAAAGCTACACTACTGACCCCCTGGGACACTGCACTAGTTTGGATTGCAGCGATACCACTGAAGTCAATGAAGTCCAAGCTTTCATAATTTTTTTTTCATAGGTTTTACTTATGAAAGGCTCTTATTGTTTAGAGGGATGTTCTTTCATTTTCACAGTGATGAATAGTGCAAATAAAGAACAAACCTGCATTGATACAACAGAGTGCGCCACTCGCCGAAGTCCTGGAGCTATTGCTTGTAGCTACAAGACTAATAAAGGCATTTTAATGCAATTTCTTCACTTCCTAACATGACAATTGTAAACATTCTGGTAAGCATGCCTGTCTTAAATAAAGCAATTTCTTGTGATCTCTTTTGTTAAGTTCATGGCTTACTTCAGCACACTTTATAGTTTGCGGCTTGTACTGGAATAAGCTGCTAAAGTAATTGTAAATGAGCATCACAAAAAATGACTGCTTTTATGGCTGACATAATACAAGAATGTTCAGCTGTATTCATCATTGTGTTCAGGTGTGCTTGATAGCAAACGGAGGACATGTCAAGCACATGTTAACTCTAAGGCCTCTTTCACAACATGACGCCCGGATAAGAGGCGGGTGCGCTGCGGGAAAATATGCGATGTGATGTCACCACAGGTCCTTTAGCTGGCAGCTAATGCTTGAAGAAGAGAGAAGAGATCGGCAACTACGCAATCAAGTGGATAAGGTGAGATTATTTTTTATTTTTAACCCCTCCATCCACATTTTACTAACCATTCTGTATTGAGAATGCTATTATTTTCCCTTATAACCATGTTATAAGGGAAAATAATAAAGATCGGGTCCCGTCTCTTAGCAACCATGCGGGAAAATCGCACTGCATCCGCACTTGATTGCAGATGCTTGTGATTTTCACGCAGCCCCATTCACTTCTATGGGGCCTGCTTGCGTGAAAAATGCACAATATAGAGCATGCTGCGATTTTCACGCAACACAGAAGTGATGCGTGAAAATCACTGCTCATGTGCATAGCCCCATAGAAATGAATGGGTCCAGATTCAGTGCGGGTGCAATGCGTTCACGTCACACATTGCCCCGTGCGGAAAACTCGCCCATGTGAAAGGGGCCTAAGGGCTCTTTCACATGAGCGGATGCCCTGTGTGGAATCCGCTGCGTGAAAGAGTGTCAAGCCCTATTCCGGACAGCAGAGACACAGAGCATTAACATGATGGTTAATGTTCTGTGCCTCGCTGTGATCTTTTTACTATAAAATCACAGTGACAACTTTATTTTGTAGTAAGAAGTAGTGATGAGCGAGCATCTGTTCGGCTCGAACATGGCTATGCTCGGCACATGGCAGTACTCGGCTGAGTACCGCATGTGCTCGAGCGAAATGCGCGAGTCTCCACCACGCACGATTTGCGGGTATTAAGCAGCCAATAAAGGTGCAGGTAAGTACTGCCCTCACTGTAATGCCAGTAGCCATGTTGGCTGGCCGGTGACGCATGTTCGGCTCAGACATAGACGCTGAAATTCGCTCCCTGCTCTGTCTTTCCCTTCCTACCCGATGCTCTCCCTAGCATCGGGTAGGAAGGGAAATACAGAGCAGGGAGCGAATACAGCGATTTTAGTTAGATAAAGCTTTTGAGAGATCCAAAAGTCCTTTTAAGGATTACTGTGTGTGTGTTTTAGATCAACAATATATTCAACAGCAGTGTCAGGGACATCTGTGCTAAGGAAGGGACAGATAGTGCAGGGAGAGAAATTTGCTGTATTTAATACCAAAAGCTTTTTAAAGAACCCAAAATCCTTTTAAGGGCTACTGTGTGTGTTTCACAGCACCAAGATATTTTTATTTTATAACTATTAGGGACATATACTGTACATCATTCACATACTGACTCTTTAATAATCTGGGTCACATCTAGTGTCCATAATCTGTGGTGTTCTCTGTAACCAATACTGTTCTGCATCATAAAACACTGTCAGTATTATACAGTCCAATAACCTGGGCATAGAATAGTGTCCAAAATCTGTGGTGTTCTACAACCAATACTGTCCTGCCTCAGAAAACACTATCAGTATTACAAATTCCAATAATCTGGGCCTAATATAGAGTCTGTAATCTGTGGAGTTCTATACCCAATACTAAAAACACTGTCTATCTGGACCTAGTATAGTGTCCAAAATCTGTGAGTTTTTGTATCCAATACTGAACTGCATCTGAAAACATTGTCTATATTATAACTTCCATTAATCTGGGCCTAGTGTAGTGTCCAAAATCTGTTAGTTTTTGTATCCAATACTGAACTGCATCTAAAAACACTGTCTATATTAAAACTTCCATTAATCTGGGCCTAGTGTAGAGTCCAAAATCGGTGGGTTTTTGTATCCAATACTGAACTGCATCTGAAAACAGTGTGTATATTACAACTTCCATTAATCTGGGCCTAGGGTAGTGTCCAAAATCTGTGGTGTTCTGTAACCAATACTGTCCTGCATCAGAAAACTGTGTCTTTAGCGCACAGTAAAACGATCTGCGCCACATCGCCCCTAATGTTTTAGAGGGTCAGCTCACCAGCAGGCCCTTGCTCCAAATGTTTTTGACGGTCACCAATCATAATTTTTCACGGGTGTGTATGATCCCCTCTTTTGTGTGTATTGTAGTGTCGGTTCCTTGTAATTTTTGGCAGCCCTTTCACTTAGTGCATAAGCTTTGAGTGTAGGAGTCCCACTACCTAAACAATTGTACCACAATGTGAATGGGGCCCTCCTTTATGTGATATACATGCTGTTTTGGAGTGCCTCTTGCTTGTAATTTTTGGCAGCACTTGGACTTTATATACAATTGAATATACAGGAAAGAATGTGTTTTTTTTGGGGAGGGGGGGGGGGGTTTGGGTGTATTTTCTCAGCTGAGACCTGGGCGTCTAAGATGCATCCAGACATCGTCCCCATGCTGTTCCCGATCCTTTTCGGTTGTGTTTCTGTCACTTTCAGACCTTTTGCCTGGTTGTCTCCCATTGACTTCCATTATACTCGGGTGCACGGCCGAGGACACGAACATAGCTATGTGTTCGGCCCAAATACCCGAATACTTTGGTGCTCGCTCATAACTAGTAAGAAGGTCACAGAGAGACAGAGCATTATCAATCATGTTAATGCTCCATGTCTCTGCTGTCCAGACAAGGGCTTGACACTCTTTCACACATCCGTTTGTGTGAAAGAGCCCTAATTGTTTTCTTATTTCAAAAAAATTAGGTACAAACATTCATTTCACAATGATTGTGATCATTTACTTTTTCAATCACAGCATTAAGTGGGACACCCTGTGTAGGTAATAGTTTCTCAAAATATCTTTCTAAAATTGTGAGATTATAAGTGGTGAAATGCCTCAATTTTAAAGCTTTGTTACCAAGCTGTTACCTCCAGTGCTTAATTTCAAATTTTGTTTATACTAAAATTTTTATTTAACAAATTTTAATATTTCCATTTCAGATGCAACCATTATGCTTTGTGATTTTCCCTGTGAGAAATCATGGACAGAGTGGGTGAAAAAAAAAGATCACAATGTAAAAGGGATCCATTCTTAACGGATACAAACGTTTGCATTATAGGTGCGGATCCGTCTGTGCAAATACCAGACGGATCCGCACCTAACGCAGGTGTGAAAGTAGCCTTGGTAAAAATGACCAGTCCACACCATGTGGGTCTATATTTATGTGGATGCTATGTGAATTGGTGGCACCATCTAAGTATTTAGTAATAATGTAGGTAATCTCTGTCAGCTCCCTTTCTAGACTTCTTCACATCCAGCTTTCCAAATATTAGGCCCCATAACATGTCAACTACTTGTGGACTGTTGTAAAATATCCACCAGGAAAACATGTAACACTGCAAGGATGTTCCTTTTTCCATTATGCCTTCTGTGTGGCAAATCCACCTGAGCTATGTGAGGGGCCCCAAAATTTCTGATGGCAGCCCTGTGAGTGATTGTCTGCCTGTGTGTGTGTCACTGAGTGAGTATATGTCTATCTGTCAGTAAATGTTTGTGTGTCTGTCATTGGGTGTCTGTGTGTGTATGTCAGTAAGTGTTTGTCATTGAGTGAGTGTGTGTATATGTCTGTCTGTAAGTGTCTGTGTGTTTGTCAGTGAGTGACTGTATGTCTATTAACCACTTAAGCCCCCCTAGCTTAAACACCCTTAATGACCAGGCCACTTTTTACAATTCCGCACTACACTACTTTCACCGTTTATTGCTCCGTCATGCAACTTACCACCCAAATGAATTTTACCTCCTTTTCTTCTCACTAATAGAGCTTTCATTTGGTGGTATTTCATTGTTGCTGACATTTTTACTTTTTTTGCCATTAATACAAATTTAACGAAATTTTTGCAAAAAAATGACATTTTTCACTTTCTGTTGTAAAATTTTTCAAAAAAAACTACCTTTCTATATAAATTTTTCTCTAAATTTATTGTTCTACATGTCTTTGATAAAAAAAGTCCAATAAGTGTATATTTATTGGTTTGGGTAAAAGTTATAGCGTTTACAAACTATGGTGCAAAAAGTGAATTTCTGCATTTTGAAGCAGCTCTGACTTTCTGAGCACCTGTCCTGTTTCTTCAGGGGCTAGAATGTCAGGATAGTATAAATACCCCCAAATCACACCATTTTAGAAAGAAGACACCCCAAAGTATTCGCGGAGGGGCATGGTGAGTTCATGTATCATTTCATTTTTTTCACAAGTTAGCGGAAAATGACACTTTCTGAGAAAAAAAAAAAAAGTTTCAATTTCTGCTAACTTCTGGCAAAAAAAAGAAATCTCAGACGGACTCACTATGCCCCTCAGTGAATACCTTGGGGTGTCTACTTTCCAAAATGGGGTCATTTGTGGGGTGTTTGTACTGTTCTGGCATTTTAGGCGGGGCTAAATTGTGAGCCGCCATGTAAAACCTAAAGGTACTCGTTGGAATTTGGGCCCTTTGCGCACCCAGGCTGCAAAAAGTGTCACTCATGTGGTATCGCCGTACTCAGGAGAAGTAGGGCAATGTGTTTTGGGGTGTATTTTTACATATACCCATGTTGGGTGAGAGAAATATCTCTGTAAACTGACAACTTTGTATAAAAATTTTTAAAAGTTGTCGTTTACAGAGATATTTTCACACACAGTATGGGTATATATAAAATACACCCCAAAACACATGCCCTACTTCTCCTGAGTACGGCATACCACATGTGTGCCACTTTTTGCAGGCTGGATGCAAAGGCCCTAAACCAATGAGTACCTTTAGGATTTCACAGGGCATTTTTACGCATTTGGATTCCAGACTTCTTCTCACGCTTTAGGGGCCCCTAAAATGCCAGGACAGTATAAATACCCCACATGTGACCCCATTTTGGAAAGAAGACACCCCAAGGTATTCCGTGAGGGGCATGGCGAGTTCATGTAAAATTTTATTTTTGTCACAAGTTAGTGGAATATGAGACTTTGTAAAAAACAAAATAAAAAAATATATATATCAATTTCCGCTAACTTGTGCCAAAAAATAAAAATTCAGTGAACTCGCCATGCCCCTCACGGAATACCTTGGGGTGTCTTCTTTCCAAAATGGGGTCACATGTGGGGTATTTATACTGCCCTGGCATTTTAGGGGCCCCTAAAGCGTGAGAATCCAAATGCGTAAAAATGGCCTGTGAAATCCTAAAGGTACTCATTGGTTTTAGGGCCCCTTTGTGCACCTTGGCTGCAAAAAAGTGCCACTCATGTGGTATCGCCGAACTCAGGAGAAGTAGGGCAATGTGTTTTGGGGTGTATTTTTACATATACCCATGCTGCGTGTGAGAAATATTGCTGTAAACGACAACTTTTTACATTTTTTATTCAAAGTTGTCAATTTACAGAGATATTTCTCACACAAAGTATGGGTATATGTAAAAATACACCCCAAAACACATTGCCCTACTTCTCCTGAGTACGGCGATACCACATGTGTGCCACTTTTTGCAGCCAAGATCGCAAAGGGCCCTAAAACCAATGAGTACCTTTAGGAGGGCATTTTTACGCATTTTTCTTCTCACGCTTTAGGGCCCCTAAAATGCCAGGGCAGTATAAATACCCCACATGTGACCCCATTTTGGAAAGAAGACACCCCAAGGTATTCTGTGAGGGGCATGGCGAGTTCATAGAAGATTTTTTTGGCACAAGTTAGCGGAAATTGATTTTTATTGTTTTTCTCATAAAGTCTACCTTTCTGCTAACTTTTGACAAAAAGTTAAATTGTTCATGGACTCACTATGCCCCTCAGCGAATACCTTGGGGTGTCTTCTTTCCAAAATGGGGTCACATGTGGGTATTTATACTGCCCTGGCATTTAGGGGCCCTAAAGCGTGAGAAGAAAATGCGTAAAAATGCCCTCCTAAAAGTACTCATTGGTTTTAGGGCCTTTGCGCATCTTGGCTGCAAAAAGTGGCACACATGTGGTATCGCCGTACTCAGGAGAAGTCGGGCAATGTGTTTTGGGGTGTATTTTTACATATACCCATACTTTGTGTGAGAAATATCTCTGTAAACTGACAACTTTGAATAAAAAATGTAAAAAGTTGTCGTTTACAGAGATATTTCACACCCAGCATGGGTATATATAAAAATACACCCCAAAACACATTGCCCTACTTCTCCTGAGTACGGCGACACCACATGAGTGACACTTTTGCAGCCAAGATGCAAAGGGGCCCTAAAACCAATGAGTACCTTTAGGATTTCACAGGCCATTTTTACGTATTTGGATTCTCACACTTTAGGACCCCTAAAATGCCAGGACAGTATAAATACCCCACAAGTGGCCCCATTGTGGAAAGAAGACACCCCAAGGTAATCCGTGAGGGGCATGGCGAGTTCACAGAAAAAAATAATTTGGCACAAGTTAGCGGAAATTGTTTTTTTTTTTTACAGTCTCATATTTCACTAACTTGTGACAAAAATAAAATTTTGCATGAACTCGCCATGCCCCTCACGGAATACCTTGGGGTGTCTTCTCTCAAAATGGGGTCACATGTGAGTGTTTGTACTGCCCTGGCATTTGAGGGTCTCCATAATCATTACACGTATGGCCAGCATTAGGAGTTTCTGCGATTCTCCTTATATTGAGCATACGGGTAATGAGATTTTTTCCGTTCAGCCTCTGCACTGAAAAGAAAAAAAATGAACGGCACAGATTTCTTCATTCGCATCAATCAATGTGGATGAAAAATCTCTGCCCAAAAATGTGCAAAAAAACAAAACGGCACAGATTTCCTCATTCGCATCGATCAATGTGGATGAAAAAATCTCTGCCAAAAATGTGCAAAAAAAAAGTAGTAAGGCCCCATTCACACGTCCGCAAAAATGTCCGCATCTATTCCGCAATTCTGCGGCATAGATGCGGACCCATTCAGTGTGAATGGGGCTGGCGGTGATGCGGAGAGCACACTATGCGCTCGCCGCATCAGCATTTGCGGAGCTGCGGCCGCAAACTTCCGGGTTTCGGCCCCCAAGCATCCGGCCGCAGCTCCGCAAAAGATAGAGCATGTCCTATTCTTGTCCGCAATTGCGGACAAGAAAAGGCATTTTCTATATAGTTCTGGCAATGTGCGGATCCGCAAAATGCGGAAAGCACATTGCTGGTGTCCGTGTTTTGCGGATCCGTGGATCCATGGATCCGCAAAACACATACGGACGTCTGAATGAACCTTACAGTGGGGTAATTAGTGTCAGGGGGTGACATGGGGTGATCGGGGGTTAATCAGGGGTTAATCAGTGGGGGGTGGGGTGGCTGGGTGGGGGGGTCTGTGTGGTGTTTTGGTGCACTTATAAAAGTTTCTTTGGTGGTCCCAAGCAAATGGGACCACCAAAGGAACGATCAGCAAGCATATCAGACGCTGTTAACAAAACAGCGTCTGATATGCCATTTCTAACTTCTACAGCCTGCCAGCGCACGATCAGCGCTGGCAGGCTGTAGCTCTGTCCTCGACGTGATCCTGTGAGCGCGCGCTCACGGAAATCGCCTCGCGAGATGACGCGCGGGCGCGTCAAGGAGGAACAGACCGACCGCCCGCAGGACGCAATCCTGCGTGAGGCGGTCGGCAAGAGGTTAACACCGATAAATACCTAAGACATAAGCAAGATGTAAAAGGAGTCTAGTATATACATACAATATGTACTATCATAGATCCCATCAATAACCCCAAAATATCTTCAAATATCTACAAATATCGGGTCCCAAACTGCTCCCCTGTTGTACAGAGACCAGCCCAGACCCCAATGAATCAACAGCTCAGAATAACGAAGTCCGAATATATAAGTAGGACCAAGGGTAACATGTATTATTCAGCTTTATACAGAGTAATAAGCTTACAAGTAGAGTGAAAAAATAGCATGTGTTGGTCAGCTTTATACAAAGTTGGCTCCCAGAATAACAGCATTGTTAAATAGGAGTCATTCCAAATATACAGAGTTGGCTCCCAAATAACAAGATCATAAAGCAAAAGTCATTCCACATGTACCAAGCATGTACTCTAACAGAACCCAAATAATAACTACGGACCAGCTCTGATAAATAACAGTTGGCATCAATAATAATAGTCACATGCTACAATTCAAAAAGTAAATTACCCATCATGAGCTGAAGATCAAGGGACCGGAACAGATACTGCAAAAAAAAATGCAAAAAATCCTTACCGTCCAAAACTAAGAAAGCGTTATGTCCCAGATGTATGGACAAAGTAGTGACTGAAGAGTTACCCTCCTTCCTTGAGTCTATACGAAGTATGATAAATGAAGAGGTTAAGACGGCAATTGACACAAGATTACCACCGTGTTCTCCCCAGCCCTCTACCTCTCAGATGTCGTATCTTCAGATGGAACCTGACTCTGATGAGGGAGAAAAAATATCAGACGGGGGTTATGAATCCTGTGAAGATCATTCATGGAAGTCCTTCTGTTCCCCGGAGGACACAGAGAGGTTGTTAAGAACCATAAGGGCTACGATGAAGATTGAAGAAGTTAAAGAGCCTCAGTCTATTCAAGATAGAATGTTTCAGGGACTACGAGAAAAGACGAGAAAGGTCTTCCCTGTCCACAATAATATAAAAATGTTAATGGCTAAAGAATGGAGAAATCTAAAGAAGCGGAATGTAATTCCGAATGCCTTTAAACGGAAATATCCCTTTGCTGATGAAGATTAAGCCCTATGGGATAAGACTCCTAAAATTGATGCCCCTGTCGCCCGCATGTCGAAAAAAAACTTCCCTACACTTCGAGGATATGGGCCTGTTAAAAGATCCAATGGATAAAAAGTGTGAGAATCTTAAACGTGCATGAGAAACGAACACAGCCATGCTAAGACCCAGTATAGCGGCCACTTGCGTGGGGGTTGGTCCGCCCCAGGTGCCAGAAGCAATGAGCGCTTACATCAATACAGATGGGAGCGCCTATTGCTGGAGTGCAGGGAGCTGGGTCCTGTCACTCACCGCTCAGCTCCCCGCGCTCCTCCCCTTCTTAAGGCCGGCAGCGCACAGAATGGTGAAGCAGGAAGACTTCTCCCCGCTCCTCCATTCAGCCTGCAGACACCGATTGCGCTGCCAGCCTATGTGGGCGGAGCGTGCAGCCTGGGAATCTGCATAAGCTCCGCCCACACTGTGCTGCAGAGCGATCTGTGCCTGCAGGGGACAGAGGACTGTGAGCTTCAGGAACGGGACAAGGTGAGTAGTTACTATGTTTTTTAACACAGAGGGGGCACAATGGTCATTGCTAATGTGAAGGGGCACAACAGGCATTGCTAATGTGAAGGGGACACAATGGGCATTGCTAATGTGAAGGGGGCACAATGGGCATTTCTACTATGGAGGGGGCACAATGGGCATTTCTACTATGGAGGGGACACAGAGGGCATTATTACTGTGAAGGGGGCACAATGGGCGTTATTACTCTGAAGGGGGACAAAGGGCAATATTACTATTAACCCGTTAAGGACCGAGCCATTTTTCACATTAAGGACCAGGCTGATTTTTGCAAATCTGACATGTGTCACTTTATGTGGTAATAACTTTAAAATGCTTTTATTTATCCAGTCCATTCTGAGACTATTTTCTCACATATTGTACTTCATGACAGTGGTAAAAATTTCATTTTTATATATAAAAAAGACCAAATTTAACAAACATTCTCCATATGTCTACTTCATGTTTAGATCATTTTGTGAATGCAATTTTACAATTTTTTTGGGGGACATTAGAAGGCTTAGAAGTTTAGAAGCAAATCTTGAAATTTTTCAGAAAATTTCCAAAACCCACTTTTTAAGGACCAGTTCAGGTCGGAAGTCAGTGTGTGAGGCTTACATAATATATGCCACTCAAAAATGACCCCATTTTAGAAAATACACCCCTCAAGGTATTCAAAACTAATTTTACAAACGTTTGTTTGATCACCCTTTAGGTGACCCACAAGAATTAATAGAAAATGGATTCAAATGGAAAATTTTCCAAAAAAATAGAAATTCTGAAATTTTATCTCCATCTTTTCCAGTAACAAAGCAAAGGTTAACAGCCAAACAAAACTCAATACTTATTGCCCTGATTCTGTAGTTTACAGAAACATCCCATATGTGGTCGTAAACTGCTGTACGGGCACACGGCAGGGTGTACAAGGAAAGGAACACCATATTTTTTTGGAAGACTGATTTTGCTGGACTGGTTGTTTGACACCATGTCCCATTTGAAGCCCACATGAAGCTCCCCTAGAGTAGAAACTCCAAAAAAAAGTGTCCCCATTTTGGAAACTATGGGATAAGGTGGCAGTTTTTTTGGTACTATTTTAGGGTACATAAGATTTTTGGTGGATCTATATTACACTTTTTATGAGGCAAGGTAAAAAAAAAATAGCAGTTTTGGCACCGTTTTTATTTTTTGTTATTTACAACGTTCATTTGACAGGTTAGATCATGTGCTATTTTTATAGAGCAGGTTGTTACGGACGCGACAATACCAAATATGACTACTTTTTAATTTTTTTTGTTTCAGTTTTTCATAATAAAGCATTTTTGAAAATCATGATTTCCATTTTGTCAACCATGACGGCTTAACCACAAGATTGACCCCTTGACCTCTGTAGGGGCAGGAACAAAAAGTGTTTAAAAGGCCACCACCCACTCTGACCCTCAGTGTTTCCTGTCCCTTGGGGGCACCTCAAAGAGAGACCTCCTGTGGGAGGTGAAGACTTTTTAGTTTATTATTTTAAATACCTGTTGAGGTTTTTTCCCCTTCCCCTCTGCCCTCCTGCGGTTCATTCTAAAGCTGGGCAGAGGAAGACATTTTCGGGAGCAGATCTCTTCCCTGTCCAGCGGGGGCCTGTTATCTCTCCACATGCGCAGGGTCCTCCTTGCCTTTCTGTGTGGAAGCTGACCACACACTACAGAGCACGAGCTGAGCGAAGCTGGCCCCCCTTTAATCAGCACAAACAAAAACTTCAGTGTGTTTCTTTAGTGCTACGTTTGTGCCGCAAAAATTAACATTTGTGCTGCTTTAATTTGAAAGATAATAGCAATTGTTTGTTTCAACATGATGACATCACCAGCCCCCCTACAACAGCAAAAAGACATGAAACTTGCTGGATGGTTAGTGCTACGTTTGTGCTGGTTTGTGCAGTTTAAATCTCCATTCTACCTCCTTTCATTTTCGAGTTATTAACCGTTTATTGAAAGGTCACCCAGCCCCCCATCACAGCCAAAAGACACGAAACCGGGCTGGTTGGTTAGTGCTACATTTGTGCTGGTTTGTGCTGTAGAAATTAACATTTGTGCTGCTTTTATTTGTAAGATAATAGCAATTGTTTTGTATTTTTTAGATGATGCCATATTAGATTGCCATAGAACTAGAAGTGGAATATATGATCAAATCGCATATTTTCTATGGAGCTCTATTACAGGCTATGGCTCCATAGTAAATACTATGCAGCAGCCTGGGTTTCATTCATAGAAACCCAGGCAGCTGCAGGTAGGCTTCTACTTCCCTGATGGCCACACGGGGGAGTCAGAGCGCAAACCGAAAGTGAAACATTCGGTTTCTGCGTGCTCAGATGCCGTGGTCAGGATTGACCACAGCATCTGAGGGGTTAAATGTCCTCAATCGTCAATACTGCCGGTTGCGGACATTAGCCGTGGGTGTCTGCTTGAAGAAGCAGGCGGCCACCCGCGGCTATGGCGCTCACATTGAGCAGGAACGGGCACCATCTTTAAAGACCGGACCTTCGTCGTACATATACGGCGGAGGTCCTTAAGGGGTTAAACTTCAATTACCTTGATTTACCCCGCATTTTCTCAGGTAGCAGTCAAAATATCTAGTATGCAGTTGCTTAAGCTGTATTACTGCCTTCCACCAGGGTGCTGTGTGCAGTACTTACAGAGCCCAGGAAAGAGAAGGAGAATTAGCAAAAGAAAATCTAGGCAGAGTATGGGGTATAGCAAGGAATAATAGAAACAAACAATTTTGCTATTAAAACATTATGGATATTGCAAAAAGCAAAAGTCCTGACTAGCCAGATGTGTTTGATTACTTTTGTTGTGTTTATTAGTACCCTTAACACCCTGGTGGAAGGCAGTTATTCCTTGCTATACCCCATAGATTAGATTGTCTTTTGCTAATGCTCCTCCTCTTTCCTGGGCTCTGTAAGCACTGCACACATCACCCTGGTGGAAGGAAGTAATACAGTTTAAGCAACTGCATACTAGAAATTTTGACTGCTACCTGAGAGAATACAGGGTAAATAAAGGTAATTGACGTGTAACCCTCTTTTGCTTTTGTTGTGTTTCTCAGTGATGCAATCATGTTAATAAAATGTGTTCTGGTTCTGTGTTAGTCAGAATTGAAAGTCCCTGTAGCAACATACAGAAATCCAGGGGTGGACATACCAACTGTGCAAGCGGTTCAGCTGCACAGGAGCCCTCCAGCTCAGCTGTTTTTGCGTCCATAGGACACAAGACAGCTGATTGTAATAGTGAAGCAGGGCCGCTTCACCGTTCATTACTTCATCCAGCATGTGGAAGGGGCCCCCTGGCAACCTGTCTCCCTATCTAACTTTAGTCTGTATCTAGGATGCGCTGCCTCCTGGTGTGGACACTAGGGCAGCATCATGAGGAGTTTTAAATGAGCTCAGCCAGGCCTGTACTTGAGCCACTTCACTGTGTCGGTCGGTAGGTAGCTCCGCCTCCCATCTAGCAATGCTGGTAACTCTGCCCCATCTAGTGATGGCAGAAGCTCCGCCCCATCTAGTGATGCCCTTAGCTTTTTCCCCAGCTAGTGTTGCCTGTAGCTCCTCCACTATATAGTGATGCCCATAGCCCCGCCACCATCTAGTGATACCGGTAGTTTAGCCCCTATCTAGTGATGGCAGTAGCTCCATCCCCTTCGGTAGCTCCGCCCACATCTGGTCCTCAGCTATCTGCACCTCAGGGTTGTTGCTGAACATGTGAGGCCTGTAGAAAGCCAGCAATTAGGAGGAAGCAAGTGATGACTGGAGTCTGCCTGTGTGCCCACTGTCCCAGCCTGATGCTGAACTTGACTTGGTATGTTATTTTTTTATCCCACCCATCACCCCATTTTTAATTTAATAGATGCATCCAAGCAAAGTCACATAATTTTATATTCACATTGTTTTACAGATGCCCAGGGTACCAAAGTTTCCCAAGGAAGAGATTGTTAGAATCATTGCAGAGAGAAAATTAGAAATTGTTAAAGATGGCAAAATTGCTATGCCATCAGCAAAGGTGTGGGAGGAACGAAGTAAAAATTTGAAAAGTGATATATCCTCCAAGGCTCTTTGCACATTAGTTAAATTAAATAGATATAATTTGTACCAGAAGCTTGGCTTGGAATGTGTACAGACAAAACAGGCCCCTGACCAGAAATTATTAGATGAAACTGACGAGAGCACCTCTAACTCTGAGCACAACAGTGAGCTACCTGAGGATAGAGAAAAATTTGATGTAGTCCTGTCCCCTGAGAAGTGGCAACAAGTTTTTCCTGAGCCTGTAACTTACAGTTGCAAGGACAGCAAGTATTTCAAAGGCCGGAACTATGAGGTCCTTAGACGTGGTGCATGGACTCATGTAATCAATGAAGCCACCTGGTTTTCCAAAAAATATCCATGTACGTGGGTCTTTAAGAGGGCAAAGGTGTTCCGATCAGGAGAAAACTATATAAAAATGTATGGATCATGCAAAGAATGTAAGGCAGGACTATTTGTTCACTGTGGCAAAAAAACTAACAATGATGAACCATTAACATTGAACTGCGAAATATATAACAAATGTGAACATCTTCACTCTGGGAAAAAAAAAAGAATGCTGTCAGGGGATCTGCGTGTTCAAATTTCCAGTGAATTGTGTGAGGGCAAGAAGAATCCAAATATATGGCGTGCATCTGAAGCTCTACGGCTTATGGATGTAGGGGACCCTGAGCCAGGCCATTTACATAATTTGTCAGTTTTGAGAAAAGTTGAACAAGAACAAAGAAATCGTGAAGGTTTTGACAAAGACCCGCTTATATCTGTCCTTCACATGAAATATTCATCGCCCTATTACGGCAGCGTGCATGACATTGGACTTGACAAATTTTTTGTTCATTATTGGTCAATATCACAAATGTATGTGTACAAAACACAGTCTAAACAGCATTCCAGTGTTGTTGCCTTTAATGCCACAGGTTCCCTTGTCAAAAAACTGAAACGTCCACAAGGGGTGTCTGGACACATTTTTTTTGTATGAAGGTGTACTGATACCTGGAAGTACGGAGGAATCCATGAAGGTCCCAGTAGTTCAAATGCTGTCTGAAAAGCATGACATCAATGCAATTTAATATTGGCTAACGGAATGGAAACGTGCAGGTGCTCCTCTGCCAAAAGAAACAGTATGTGATTTTTCACTGGCCATTGTGAGAGCTTTTATACCATTCCCAGACATCGTGACGTACATAAACCATTGCTTTGGAGTGTTGATGCAAAAGGAATCTTCCAAACTGCCTCCCTGCTTTGTTCGAGTTGATGTTGCACATTGCATCAAGCTAGTCACCAGGTGGGAATGTCTGAGAAAAAAAGGCAGAAGAGTCAAAGAATTTTACATAAGGGCTGTAGCACAACTCATCACATTGCTATCCCTTGCTGATGCCAAAGATCTCATCAAGGCCATTTTTGTAGTTGCTTTAAGTGAACTTGAAGGCTGTGATGAAATGGAAAAGCCACTAATGTCAGGCATGCAAAATCTTCCAGAAGAAAAGAATCGCTGAAGGATGTGTCAATTTGCCCGCTGAAGAGTCTGAAGATGAAACTGACACCCAAAAACCAAAAGAAAAACTTGATGCATGCTCAACAGAATTAAAGCAATGGGTAGTCCACTTGTGTAATGAATGCAAGTTGTTAGCTGCTGACAATGGTGATAGAGACAACTTACATTTTTTACCTGAAATTGTTCCTCATATCACATGGCTTTGTTGTTACCTGCCACTCTGGACTGGAATATTGGTTCCATTCTTCAAAACTTTTAATGTCACAGCAAGGTCTGCTAGTGTTGAAGCGGAGTTTAAGAACTTGAAGCACTCTGTTCTAAAACATGAAACCTTGCCAATGCGAGTCGACAAGTTTCTTATCCATCACTTATCATACATAGAAGGACGTATGAAAATATCAGCTGCAAAAGACAATATTTTCCCAGTGTTACCATACAAAGTCTGTGATGATACGGTCATAGCTGAAATCAGTATAGAAAATGAGGAGTCCCTTTACCCAGAAGATGATAAGGTTGTAGAGAATTGGAGAGGACTTGCTATTCCTCCAAAAAAATGAAGGAGTATATACCTATCCTCTTGTACAGAGTGGTTGCATGCAGACACATCAGTCTCAATGAAAAAGGCAAAAATACGTTTAATAAGGAATGGCAACATCAGAGACCTACAACCTGTAAAGGTGTGTGGACACAGAGTGAGAGTCAAAAACACATGTGCATTTGATGCATTTTGTCAGTGCCTTTGTAGTGCCTTTTGTGACGGCACATCCTACAGTAATTATGTGACTCAAGAAATAAGCAATGTAGAATGTTTTCAGCTTGTGAAATTCATGGCAGAAAAAGGTGTACAAAAAGAAATGTACATGCTGAGAGGTAAAATCCTAAGGGACATATTTGGAGCAGAACAAATAAAAGCAGGACTTCCAGCTGGTTAAGTGCAACATATCATCAATAATTTCAAATATGTTCTCAACAGTGCCCAGTATAGTGGCTGAGAGCAAATGTTCTTCAGAAACATGTTCACGACATGTTGGAGCATCAAGAAATATTGCATGTGTATCAGTTGACCCAGACACTTTAAAATCCAGAGGAGTTTCAGCTCTACAAGATGCAGTCAACAAACACATTAACTTACCACCTTCAAAATGCCTGTCACGCATCCATGATGTGCAACATACACCCATGGAAATGCAGTTTTTTGGCCCTTAAGTTTCTGGAAATGTTCTTTGTAATGGTACAGTAGGACACACCTTCAAAGCAGGACAGCACCTTTGAATTGACACTGACATAGGATTTTGGGCAGCTTGTGAAACACGAAGCAAAGGTTCAGAAGAAAGATTTCTTGAAGCAGAACTCTCTGAATTTCCACTCTACCTTGAATTAAATGAGAACAGGTTCACTTTAAGAGCTGTTGTTGGATTTTGACAACCAGCTACCAGAACCTCTCTAGACCATTACATAGCCTACTGTAAAACATCTGATTACTTACGGGAAAAATATGATGATTTGACAAATGGTATGGCAGTGGTAAATTCACATACCAAGATCTGCCCCCATACTGTTCTGTACACAAGAGGTAGCTGCTTGTAGTACACAACAGAAGTCACCAACACTGGACGATATGTGCCAGAAGTAAAGCACTTTTTATTAAATTGACACATACGTCAAACAGCCAACGTTTCGGGGCCATGCAGGTTCCCTTCTTTTGGCCAACATAGTGACGGTAACTATGTCGCCCAGAAGAAGGGATCCTTTATGGCCCCGAAATGTTGGCTGTTTGACGGACACAGCGCCATCCATGTTGTCACTTCAAGCACCAACCTCTTACTCAAGGTCTGTACACTGTATGGAGTGCTGATGATTTTGTATTAGCTGCTTGTAGTTCCAAATTGCCATTTGTTAAGCGTAGGTAGCAAAGGTTTTAGCTTGAGATAATCTACTTTTTTATGCACTTCCCATGGACATGTGTAGTTACCGTTTAATGAAGACTGCGAAAAAATCAGGACTTAATATGGATATCTCTATGTTTGGGTTTATTTGTTCTTTATTTGTCATGGATTTTCATGAAAAAACTTTATGATCTATAGTTTGTAAAATGATTTGTAGAATAAAAATGTTTGAGACACATTTTACTATTCTACTTCTTGATAGTTAGTATTTATTTTTTTGGCTGTAGCTATAATCATTCTTACTTCAAGTGATGTCAGTCCACATTGACTTGTCTTACTACCTGTGTAAAATGAGTATGCAACAGCCCTGTTAATGGAATTCATAAAATTAAGCAGCACAAATGATCACTTTTACAGCACAAATGCAGCACTAACCAAACAGCCCGGTTTCTTGTCTTTTGGCTGTTGCGGGGGGTGGGGTGACCTTTGGTGACCTTTCAATAAACGGTTAATATCTCGAAAACAAAAGGAGGTAGAATGGAGATTTAAACGGCACAAACCAGCACAAACGTAGCACTAACCATCCAGTCCGGTTTCGTGTCTTTTGGCTGTAATGGGGGGCTGGGTGACCTTTCAATAAACGGTTAATAACTCGAAAACGAAAGGGGGTAGAATGGAGATTGAAATGGCACAAACCAGCACAAACGTAGCACTAACCATCCAGCAAGTTTCATGTCTTATGGCTGTGATGGGGGGCTGGGTGACCTTTCAATAAACGGTTAATAACTCGAAAACGACAGGAGGTAGAATGAAGATTTAAACTGCACAAACCAGCACAAACGTAGCACTAACCATCCAGCAAGTTTCATGTCTTTTTGCTGTGGCAGGGGGGCTGGTGATGTCATCATGTTAAAACAAACAATTGCCGTGTTCTATTCCAGGCCTGCAGAGGACATGGGGGGGCGGAGCCTAGAGCATCCTCTAGGATAGGATGTCAGCTCCTGATGCTCCAGCAGGCCAGATGGATTCTACGGACCCCCCTCGGCTACTCCAACCATGAGTTCCCTTGTGGAGAGAACATGTATCACTTTGACATGCTTAATGTGTATGGTCTTCTGATACCTGGTTGCTCCTCTCTTATAGTGAGTGAAAGAGCCCAGAATTAAATCCAAAGTCTCTAGATGTGAAACTTGTACCAAGAAACTTCTTGAAAATCACAAAAAGATGCTCTGTCTGTCTTGCATTAATGAACTTGTAAAAGAAGAGCAACCATCTATCCTTATGGAAGTAAGATTTATGATCCAGAATGAGATAAAATCCTCACTGGCCTCCCTCAAATCTGTTCCTCCTGCGAAAAGGTCTAAGATGTCCGTTCCATCCTCTTCTGACGCAGAGGACATGGACGAGGAGGCTTCCACCTCTAGACAGAACATTGATATGAATGTTCTGTCAGAAGGAGAAATTGCGGAAGATACCGGTCGGTCCAGGACGAAATGTTTGGAGGACTTAGAGCAAAGAAACACCAAAGATTGATGTCCAGGCAGTGAAAGTTGTCAAAAAGACCTCCCTTCCATTTGAGGATTCCTCTCAGCTACGGGATCCAAGGGAAAGGAAGACTGATGCTCTACTCTAAAAATCCTGGGAAACATCTATGTTTGGGATGAAAACGAACTAGATCAGTGGCTAGATCCATGTATTTTTGGCTCAGCGAATTAGAAAACCATATTTAAAACAAGACTCCTAGAGAGGAGATCCTAAACTCTATTCCCCCTCTCAGGTCAGCCACAGCGTTCTAGGCGGATGCCTCAGCTGAGTCAGTTAGATCTGCCGCTAAGGATGCTGCTCTCTCTAATTCAGCGAGAACAGCATTGTGGATGAAATCTTGGGAGGGGGTTTTGGAGATAGAACATCTAAAGCCAAGTTATGCTCTATTGCTTTCTCTGGAGAATACGTTTTCAGACCGGTCTTAGACTCTATTCTCGAAAAAGCAGCTGACAAAAAGAAAGGGTTCCCTTCGGAGAATAAAAAGAAGCACCTTCGTTCCTTTAACCCTCAGTCCAAGTCCTATAGGAAAATCGGGGGGGGGGGGGGAGCTATCAAAAAGGGGGAAAGGAAGGGGTTTCCTTCTCAATCCCCAAAATAAACAATCCGATAAACAGTGACGCCAAGGTTTGGGGAAGGTTGAAAAGTTTTCTATTCCAGTGAGAATTCATGACCCATAATCCCTGGGCCGTGGACATCATAAAAAATGGTTACAGGATAGAATTTTCCTCAAGCCCTCCAAAGAAGTTCAGGATAACTTCCCACAGCCAGAGCATGTTAGAAAAAAATTTGGCAGGGAGTCTTAGACTTGATAGTCACAAACGTGGTAATAGAAGTTCCCGAACTAGAAAAGGGAAAAGGGTATTATTCAAACCTTTTTTTAGTTCAAAAACCAGATGGGGCTTCCCGTACTATTATAAATCTAAAAGGGGGAAACAAAGCCATTACCTACAGGAAATTCAAAATGGAGTCTATATCTTCCATTATCCCTTTAATCAAAAACGGAGCCTTCATGACGGCCATAGATCTAAAAGACGCCTATTACCACGTCCCCATACACAAAAATTCTCAAAAAAACCTTAGATTTGCATTAATAGGCAACAACGGTATGGTAAATGATTTCCAGTTCACTGCTCTACCCTTTGGGATATCCTCTGCCCCAAAGGTGTTCACAAAACTGGTGGGGGAAAAGATCTCTCAGGACAGAGGAATTAAAAATGTTTCCATACCTAGACGATTTCCTTATTATTGGCAACTCAGAGCTAGGAACATCCAGTCAAACGGATTACCTGATTCACAAGTTCACAGAGTTGGGCTGGTTAATAAATCGGAAAAAATCTTGTCTGGTACCATCTACTCAAATAAAATTCCTAGAGGTGATGTTAAATTCTATTACCCAGATGTCATCTCTACCACAAGAAAATGTTGTATCTTTCAGGGAAAAAATAAAGAGATTCCAGTCCCAAAGTCAGTGTTCTATCAGGAGTGCCATGAGCCTTCTGCATGGCCTGGTGCCAGGCCCATACCAGGATAACGCAATCCTGGATACTAGGGAAGTGGGACAGGAAACAGTCCTCCCTAGAGAAAAAGATAACCATCCCCCTACGCGTAAAGTCAGATTTAAACTGGTGGACGGAAAAGAAGAATCTGTGGAGGGGCGTAGCCTGGTTGAGAAATCCAGATCGTAAAAGATGCAGTCGGCATGGTCTGGGGGGCAAAGGTAGCCTCCTCAAACTACCAGGGCAGGTGGTCAAACCAAATAAAACAAAGAACATCAAACTACCGAGAGCTGAGAGCTGTCTGGGAGACTCTAAAAGTATCCCAAAAACTATTGTCCAGAAAAAAATCTAAAACTATTCTCCGTCAATGTAACAGCTGTGGCCCACCTAAAACACCAGGGGGGCACAAGATCTCCAAGCCTAAAGGGTCTGGCAGAAAGAATATTCTTCGGTTACAAAGAAATGTACTTTCTACTTATGCAACTGTAATGGTGATTGATACCTTAATTTGCATTGTTTAAAGCTTGTAATGCCTTTGTTATATTTCTTAATAAAACAAAAATTTACAAGAAAAAAATGTACTTTCAATCACAGGGGTTCAGAAAACATAGAAGCTGACTACCTCAGCAGAAAAACTTTAGACCCAGGCGAGTGGTCCCTAATTTTTCTGAAAATTTCCTAGAAGATGGGGAGTCCCTCAAATAGATTGATACGTGTCAAAAAAACAACACGAAAGGGGCGGTTTTGTTCTCTAAACCCCAGAGAAGAGAAGAGAAGTGGACATGGAACCTCGCTTACGCTTTTCCTCCCTAGGCCCTAATTCCTCGAGTACTGCAGAAGATAATAACCAATCCTGTAACAGTAATACTGGTGGTTACCTATTGGCCAAAGAGAAGTTGGTTCACCATCCTAAAGGAATTAGCTCTGGAAGAGCCAGGGTAAATACCTCTCCAGAAGGACATTTTATCACAGGGTCCCATCCTTCCCCAAGATCCCAGCCTGTTCAAATTATCAGCATGGATCTTGAACGCGAGATCTTAGAGAGTAAGGTCTTTCAGAAAAGGTTATTAATACTCTAAAATCCAGCAGAAAGAGAGTTACTTCAGCAGTCTATCTCAAAATCTGGAGAAAATACTGCAGTTGGCTGGGACAAAACTCACCAATAAATTCTACCCCAAGTATCAAAAAAGATTTAGGATTTTCTCCAGAGAGGGCTGTATATGGGCCTCAGACCCAGTACACTAAAGGTACAGATATCTGCTTTGGGTGCATGCTTCTAAACTAAGACTATCTATTACCCCAAGGTTTCCCCAGTGGGATTTAAACCTGGTCTAATGAAATCTCCATTTACTCCCTTACAGGACATTTCAATTAAACATCTTACTTTCAAAACTGCATTCTTAATATCTATAACATCAACTAGACGCCTAGGAGAGATTCAGGCTCTCTCCTGCCGAGAACCCTATCTCTCTGTCTTTCCGGACAGGATAGTTTTGAAGCTGGATCCGTGTTTTCTTCCGAAAGTCAACACAGATGTTCATAGAGACCAGGAAATTGTCCTCCCTTCTTTTCCTGAAGATGTAAAGAATTCATCTGAGGAACAATTCCAACTCCTGGATGTCAGGGAGACTATTATACCATACCTGGCGGCGACGAAAAAATTCAGAAAAGATGACAATCTACTTATAGTTTGCTGGTCAAAACAAGGGGAGAAAAGCATCCAAGGCTTTTATAGGTCGTTGGATTAAGTCAACTATATCCTGCTGTTACCAAATGTCAGGCCTTACTAGTCCCACAAATATAGGAGCCCATTCCACAAGAGCAATGACATCTTTATGGGCTGAAAGAGCGGGTATTTCCCTAGACAAAATCTGTAGAGCCGCCACCTGGTCTAATATAAATATGTTCATAAGACACTATCGTATTGATGTGTCTGCCTCTGATGATTTGAGCTTTGGACAGAAGGTCCTGAAAGAAGTCTCCCTCCTTACTAAGTAATCTGATAGTTCTCATGGTTAAGCCATCATGGTGGACGAAATGGAAAAAACGTAATTAGACTTACCGGTAATTCTGTTTCCTTGAGTCCACCATGACGGCTCGTAAATTCCACCCTGAGGTTATAAGAGGGGTTAGAGTATGAGGTGATACTCAGAAAAAAAAATATATATATTTTTTTTTAGGACTGCGCCCACTTGGTAAACACTGAGGGTAAGAGTGGGTGGTGGCCTTTTAAACTCTGTGTTCCTGCCCCTACAGAGGTCAAGGGGTCAATCTCATGGTTAAGCCATCATGGTGGACTCAAGGAAACAGAATTACCGGTAAGTTTAATTACGATTTTTTTTTTTTGTGTCTCCACATTCTGAAAGCCATAGTTTATTTTTATTTTTTGGGCGACTGTCTTATGTAGGGGCTCATTTTTTTCGGTTTCAGATGACGGTTTGATTGGTACTATTTTAGGGTGCATATAACTTTTAAATCGCTTGGCATTACACTTCTTATGATGTAAAGTGACAAAAATGGCTTTTTTGACTCACTTTTTAATTTTTTACGGTGTTCACCTAAGGGGTTAGGTCATGTGGTATTTTTATAGAGCAGGTTGTTACGGACGTGGCGATACTAATATGTCTACTTTTTAATTTATTGAAGTCTTACACAAAAACAGCATTCTTGAAACCAAAAAATCATGTTTTAGTGTCTCCATATTCTGAGAGCCATAGTTTTTATTATTTTCTGGGCGATTGTCTTAGGTAGGGGCTCATATTTTGCAGGACGAGGTGACTGTTAGATTAGTACTATTTTGGGGGGCATATGCCTTTTTGATTGCTTGGTGTTGCACCTTTAGTGATCTATGGGGACAAAAAAAAAATGTATTTTTAGCACAGTTTTTATTTTATATTTTTGACGGTATTCACCTGAGGGGTTAGGTCATGTGATATTTTTATAGAGTCGGTCGTTACGGACGTGGCAATACTTAATGTCTACTTTTCTATTTATTTAAGTTTTACACAATATTTTTGAAACAAAAAAAGTTTTTTTTTTTTTGAGCGATTAGGTAGGGTATCATTTTTTGCGGGATGAGATGATGGTTTTATTGGTACTATTTTGTGGTGCATATGACTTTTTGATCGATTGCTATTAGACTTTATGTGATGCAAGGTGACAAAGAATGGCTTTTGACACCGTTATTATTTTTTTTGCGGTGTTCATCTGAGGGGTTAGTTCATATTGTATTTTTATTGTGCAGGTTATTATAGATGCGGCGATACATAATATGTATACTTTATTTTATTTATTTAGGTTTAAACAATAATATAATTTAAAAAAAAAATACATCATGTTTTAGTGTCTCCATATTCTAAGAGTCATAGTTTTTTTTTTTTTTGGGACGATTGTCTTAGGTAGGGGCTGATTTTTTGCAGGATGAGGTGACAGTTTGATTGGTACTATTTTGGGGGGCATACACCTTTTTGATCGCATGGTGTTGCACTTTTAGTGATGCAAAGTGACAAAAATGGCATTTTTTGCCAGTTTTTTTTTATGGTGTTTATCGGATGGGGTAGATCATATGATATATATATATAGAGCCGGTCGTTACGGACGCGGCGATACTTAATATGTGTGATTTTATATTTTTATTATAAATTCAGGGGAAAAGTGTTTTTTTTTTTAACTTCACAGCAGTGCTGGGACTCGATGCGCTCCTCGCTCCCTTTTCTATGAATGCTGCATAGAAGAGGTTAATCCGCCGGCATCGCTGTAAACAGCGATGCTGGCGGATACAGCAGGACCCCGCCCGATCATCCCGCCATGCATGATGCGTTCTGGCACAGCATCCCCCGCCATACATGCACGGCATTTTGCGTTAAGGGGCATTATTACTGTGAAGGAGGCCCAATGGGGATTATTACTGTGAGGGGGCACAAAGAGGGCATTACTACTGTGAAGGGGGCATAGAGGCGGCATAACTACTGTGAGAGGGGCACAATGAGGGCATAACTACTATGAAGGGGGCACAATGAAGGGATAAGTACTTTAAGGGGGCACAATGTGGGCATAACTACTGTTAGGGGCACACAACTACTGTGAAGGTTGTACAATGAGGGCAATACTACTGTAAGGGTGTACGATTTTCTTAACGTATTTAAGGGGGGGGGGCAGAAAAAGGACCCGCCCCGGGTGCCAAACAACCTAGGCCCACCACTGCCGCTGATGAGCTGATAAACAAGCAATCACTTGTTTGTCGGCTGATTTGCAAGTTTGCATGTGTAATCAGTATGCTGGCAATAATCAACAGAACTGAATGAGGGAGCAGTGAATGTGGTAGCGATCCTTCCTCCCTATTCACTTTGCATCAGTCTATGTAATAGGCTGACGCAAACAAGTGCTGATTAACTCTTTTTTATTTTTTAGCGGTCCCTTGAAATAGAGCAATGTGACACTACAAAACTTGCCCAATGATGCTAGGCTTCAAATAGGAGGAAGGCTAAAAATGTTTTCCTCGGCCTATGAAAAAATGTCAACCTTTCCATGGGTAACAAATACTATGAGCATGGGGTACAAGCTCGAATTCAACACACCTCCGCCAGATTACTTTACTTTCAACAGACCATTACGCCAAATAGATTGACAACAGGCCCTAGAATCAGAGATACTATCTCTCTTACAAAAACGAGTCATCGTCCCAGTTCCAAAAGATCAGGAGGGAAGGGGGTCTTATTCTCCCATCTTCCTAATCAAGAAACCAAACAAAACCTTTAGATGAATGATTGTAGAGGGAAGTCAGATGGGCGTATGTATAGATATAGATATATATCTGCCGCTTCATTGATATATGTGTATATCTGTATATATATTAGCCCCTTATATGGCCAATAGGGATATATATTCCCTGTATGGCCATGTATATATGGGGCCCCGGTGTGTGGGCCCAGTATATGGGTATATATGTGGGCTTATAGCGGCCCATTTGTGCCCAGGTTTATATTGAATATAGATGTATTTGTATGGATGTGCCCCAAGCATCTGTGCATATATATATATATATATATCTATATATATATATCTATATATATATTAAATGTGGCCAAAGTATGTCCCCCAGCGCAGGTACCCCCCACCCCAAGCAGCTGGACAATTATGTCCAGTCCCTGTCACTTCAAAGGACAGAGGATCAATAAGATCTTCTGCCCTTTGATAGCATCTCCGCAGGGCCGGAGATGTTTTACACTACAAAGTAGATCACATACCTCTGTTGCTGTAATTACAGCACCAGGAGGTATGCGGGCGCTTTACAGACGGGAGATTCAAATCTTCCCCCGCCTGGGAGCGCGGGCTGGTGCGGTGATGTCATATCACCGCGCCAGCCCACGTGGAAGACTGGAGTGAGCACCGCGGGGTTTAAATACCCCAGCGGCACAGCGCTCCAGAGTTCTTCTTCCCCCCTACCCGCCTCCCTGAAGGAGAGCGCAACTGGCGCTGAGAGAGTGCAGGCTAGAGAGTGCAGGCTGCAGCCTGCAAGCAAAAGAGCCCCTGCGCTCAGAGAAGAGTCCCCACCTCAAGCCGCTTCCCTAAGCCTCCACTGCGCTGGGAAGACAGGAGCCCAGCCACCCCCCTTCCAGGAAGGCAGAATCCCGACACCTTATCTGTCTTACCACAGGAGGAAGAGCACAGGCAGCACAGGACAGGAGAAGTCCGGGACCTGCCACAGATGAGGAACGGCAGGAGAGAGGCAGAGACCGAGCAGCCCATGTGACCTGGATGGCTAAGTAGCATTAACCCCTTCTGACCCTGCTGCCTCAGCCCCAGATTGCAAACTCTGCTGCTGCTCTGAACCCCTGCAGCTGGCTAACCCCTGCAGTGAACCCCTTCAATGCCCAGCTGTATTTAACCCCTGCTCTGCCACTACTAAGCAGAGCAATCTCCTGACCCCTAATCTGCCACTACTAAGCAGAGCAATCTCCTGACCCCTGCTCTGCCACTACTAAGCAGAGCAATCTCCCGACCCCTGCTGCCCTGAACCCCAGCAGCAGTAACCTCTTGTCTCCTTGGATATCGGGAGCATTCCCTGGGTTAACCGCTTCACTGCTGATACCCCTGCAGCCGTAACCCCTCTTCTGCTGTACGGTGGTTCCCCTTGTACCCCGTAGGGACAGTGCGAGTAACTAGGTGGGTGGGTTACTGATATAATGTATGAAAGTGTATATGTAATTGTATAGCTAGTTTGTGGGGTGGAATTGGGATTGTATGTAGAATAGTTAGAAATATTGTATGTGTAGTAGTGTTGTAATTGACTGACTGTATTACTGTGTGGCTATAAATAAATATATTCATATTCTCTTTTATATGGATATATATAATTATAGACTATAGACGTGTATTGTGTTAATGAATACCTTTTATTATTTAAGCACAGCGTGTAGTCTTTTGTTATCATAGGCGCCACAGTATATAGTAGCAGTGTAAGTCGTACGTAGTTCAGTTCAGTGGATAGTGTAAGGCAAAAGGAGGTAAATTAGTCTTTATGTAAGGAATAAATAGGCGGAGTCATATACAGATGCTCCGCCTATTTATGAATATTAATTATTGATATTTGCATAAATAATAATTATTTTCTCCCTTAACAATGATCAATCTAAAGAAGTTAAAAAGATACATGACCTACAAAAAATTCAGAATGGAGACGATCAGATCTACGGTAAACCTTGTGTCTTGCGATTGTTACATGGTAACGATGGATCTTTCAGACGCGTACTACCATGTTCCCATACACAGAAAATATCAAAAATTTCTCAGAATCACGATATTTCTAAAAGGTTAAAAATTTCACTTTCAGTTTCAGGTCCTACCTTTCAGCTGTCAGCCCCCAGAATCTTTTTAAAAATTATGGTCGAAGTAACCGGGTTTCTACATCTCCAGGGGATAGTAATTGTTCCATATTTGGACGATCTTTTGATAGCAGCCTCATTCCTTTGTGATCTTCAGATACATCTGAAGATCTTCCAGGAGAAGATGGTGGAGCTAGGCTGGTTGATAAATATACAGAAATCAGATCTAGTCCCCAACCAACAAAAATATTTTTAGGAATCCTACTAGACTCCCACAGCATTATGTCTTTTTCTCCCTCTGGAGAAACAGATTTCCTTGTGTCAAAAGATCTCGCTATTCTGCAAGTCCAGAAGAGTGTCCATCAGGGACATTATGACACTATTGGGTCATCTAACATCCATAATTCCTGCGGTCAGATTGGCCCACCACCACACGAGGATCCTACAGAGTTTTCTTTCTGGGACCGAAATCAGGATAAGGTTGTCATAACAACCGACGCCAGCAGCTGACGATGGGGAGGCCACACAGAAGATCAGGTGGTACAGGGCACTTTGAGTCAAAAGATGGCCTCGAGCTCTTAAAATATAAAAGAATTGATGGCGGTTTTCAAAGTGCTTCTTTCTCTACATCCATCAATAAAGTCCCATCATATAAAGATACTATCCGACAATGCCACCACAGTGGCCTACCTAAACCGGCAAGGAGGGACAAAAAGCTACAGGATCTGTCAGGGAAGATTTTCTGTTGGGCAGAGAACAATTTAAAATAAATAGTAGCCGTCCATCTAAAAGGTGAAGAGAACATAGTAGCAGTTTATCTCAGCAGAGAGAATTTAAGAGCAGGAGAGTGGTCTCTAGATCCCGATATGTTCAAAGAAATATCAAAGAAATGGGGGACTCTGAAGGTCGATCTTTTTGCAAATCAAAAAAACAGACAGGTCGAATTATTCGGTTCCCTCTCCAGCCGGGACCAGCCACTAATGATGGATGCCTTGTCGGGCCCATGGCCAAAAGATTTCCTTTATGCTTTTCCACCTTACAATCTAATTCCGTAAGTGTTGATGAAGGTGATGGAAGAAAAGGCACAAATGATACTAATTGCGTCATTCTGGCCGAAAGGTCCTGGTTTCCACTCCTGTTCAATCTTGCAGCGGAACAATTTTGGCCTCTCCCATCATATCCAGGCCTACTACTGCAGGGTCCGGTGTTCCATCCAAATGTATCAAGATTGCACCTAACAGCCTTGAGAGTGAGCAAGCTCGATTAAAGCAAAGGGGTCTGTCTGAGTTGGTAATCTCCACTCTTTTGTTCAGTAAAAAAGAAGCAACTTCCAGGATCTATACAAGAACATGGAAGGCCTTTTTAGATTTTGCACGAAATAGATGGTACCAAAGTCAAGATCACAATATTCCGCTTATATTGGACTTTTTGCAAGTAGGTCTCGATAAGGGGCTCAAACCAAGCACCCTTAAGGTACAGGTACCAGCGTTGAGCAATTTTTTAGAGGTAAAGCTGGCAGATTTACCATTAATAAAGCGGTTTATAAAAGGCGCATCTAGACGATATCCATTTGTGCATTCCATTGTACCACCCTAGGATCTAAATCTGGTGTTGGAGGTCTTAATGGACGCACCTTTTAAACCTCTAGATGAGATCTCACTTAAACTCAACTCAAAAAAACACCTTTTTACTAGCAATAACATCAGCCAGAAGAGATCCAAGCCTTCTCCTGTAGAGCACCTTACCTCACGGTGTTAGAAGATAGCATTATCTTTAAACACACTCCCATGTTCCTGCCTAAGGTCGCATCTAGGTTCCATCGCCAGCAGGAAGTATATCTTCCATCCTTTTGCAAAAAGCCATCATCCGAGCTTGAGAGGAAATATCATAATCTGGATGTCAGAAGATGCCTACTGACTTACCTGGAGGTCTCCAAAGAGTTCAGAAACTCTGATATCTCCTTCTTCAATATCAGGGCCAGCATAAGGGATCAACAGCAAGCAAAAGTACCATCACCAGATAGATAAGAAGTACCATCGAGTTCTGTTATCGTCAAAAGAACCTGAATCCCCCTAAAAGCTCATTCTACCAGAGAGGTCTCTGCCTCATGGGCAGAGAATACCTCGCCTTTGGTAGAACAAATATGTAGAGGAGCCACATGGGCAAATCCAAATACCTTTTTTTGACATTATAAGTTGGACGTACTTTCAAAATTATGATTTATCAAATGGCAGAAGAAAAATTTCTGCAGTAGTCCCACCCTTAACATTTTTTGTTTCTCTGTTAATCCTTCTGGAGTGCCGTGCTGGAGGCGCCAGGGAAAAGGGTGAATTACTCTTACCGGTAATTGGATTTTCCAATAGCCTCCACAATGGCACTGGATTTCCTTACCCATATTATTATAATTATTTTTTGGGATGTATTATGTTATTGTTCTGTTAAATATTCCAATACAGTTCTTGCATTACTAAACAAGTCCTATCTCATTAACTGAAGCAGGTAAGAGGAGGGGGCCTTTTAAACTTGAGCTTCTACGTTGTTTCCTGTCCTGGGGAGGCGGGGACACCCTACTGGAGTGCCGTTGTGGAGACTATTAGAAAATCCAATTGCAGGTAAGAGTAATTCACCCTTTCTCATTCTTTTCCCAAGGTGCATAAAGGCGAGTTTCCACCCCCTATGAGGCCAATTGTAGCCGGGATCGGCTCATATTCAGAGAGGCTTTCTGAATGGGTGGATTTTCTCCTTCAGCCCTTGGTTCCCTTAATTCCAGGTTATTTAAAAGACACCAGATCAGTCTTGCAATCCTTTGCTGGATTTAAGTGTTGTAGCAAGTATACATGGATAACGGCTGATGTGGTGTCTCCGTACACTAATATACAACACAATCTTGCACTGTTGGCTCTGCAATGGTTTGGCCTCATGCACACGACCGTATGTTGGTTCCGCCGTTTTTGGCGTTCCGGAAGCGGACCCATTCATTTCTATGAAGCCGTGGAAAATGCGGATAGTCCACTGTTTGTAGACCGCTTCCATGGTCCATGGTTCCAGTCCGTGAAAAAATATAACCAGTCCTATTCTTGTCAGTGAAAAACGGTTTGCGGACCCATTCAAGTTAATGGGTCCGCAAAAACAGCTAGTGGCCAACGATATGTCATCTGCGTCCTTTGGCAATAAAATGAAAAAAAAATAATTTGATACAGGAAGGAAGCTGAAGGTCACAGGTTATGCAATTATCAGATGTGTGGTTTAGCTTGGGTAGCTGGTTTTTCCCTGTTTTCTCCAAAATGCCTAGATGGAACGTGGAGAAATTAATAACCCTGGTCCAGGAGAGGCCCGAATTATGGGATAGTCGCACCAGTGGTTATCAGGACCGAGTGCAGAAGGAGGTCGCATGGGAGCAGGTTGCCCGTTCCATGCGGGGGCAGAGTGGCGGAGGGCAGAGTGGCAGAAAGCAGAGGCAGTGCGGATTTAGGTAAGTGCCAGCAATGTCCTTGTACTTTCCTGGGCCTGTGTTGTCACTTAATGATGTACCTATTTATTCCATGTGGTCCGAATAAACTTTCTCTTTTGTAGGCCTGTTTAATTTTGTCTAGGCCTATATATGTTATTAGTAGTAAGATTTGGGCAATGTAATACTCTATCATTTTTGGGCTTAAAATGTCAGGCCCTCTAACTTTTGTATGTAAATTCGTACTAATAGCTTACATGCCTGTGCATGTTTTATTTGGTGACACATGTCCCTGTAACAGGGAGTGTATACACTAGTTGTTCCTATCCCATATTTTTAAAACTATTCTATTACAAATGGCTTGCACGACTCATCTCTGGCTTCATGAATGTATATAGTAATAATCGGTTACACAGACCTGCAGTACTGTATCATGTGATGTGAAATAGTGCATTATATTACATTTTTGTTAAGGTGCCTCCCTTTTTTTTTCTGTAATTTTTTTATGTTAATCTTGGTTATTATTTTAAATATATTCACAGTGAAACAGACCAAGGCCCGTTGGAATAGTTGCCGGGATCAATTCCGCTGGGAATGAAACGAGCGTGGCCGAGTGGAGAAGGGGACTCCAAAAAAAGGCCCTATTTATATACAGCACAGCTGAGCTTTTTAAAGCCGGTCATGGATTTGAGACCGTAAGTATGTTTTGACTTTCCCGTTAACATTATTAGTATGCTTTCCATAGCATCACGACGGCATACAAGGAGATTGACCCCTGACCTCTGTAGGGGCAGGAACAGAGAAAGGTTAAATACCACCCTCCCACCACCACCAGTGTTTCCTGTCCATACAGAGGACAGGGAAGAGAAAGGTCTCCCTGTATGCAGGGAGATGAAGCTAGCAACTTCTATGTTTGTTTGTTTTTCCCTTGTATTATCTGGCAAATTGCTGGCATCCTGCCATGGCGTCCCCCTGCCCTTCCGCAGTCCCAGTACCAACGCTGGGCAGGGGTGTTATGGGCATACTCGCTCCGGTATTATCTGGGGCCTGCTTCCAGGGCGACGGCTCCCTCCTGGTCTACTGTTGCGCGCCTGGCGCCTGTGGCGCATATGTAGTAACATCACATCCGGCGCTCCTGAGTGGCGTGGGCGGCATGCGGCCCGGCTCAAAGCCGAGGGCCCGACGTTCAATGGACACTCTTTACTGTGAAGTCTGTGGGCCCCTCACCTGCTGATCCATCGGGGAACCCAGGGGGCAAACTATTCTGCCGCACTACCGTGATGTCTGAGATGGACACACGCTCTCCTAAGGAGAACGAACTGCCGCTGCCACCAACCGTGAGTCACCTTAGGGGGTGTATTGTCATGGTCAGGGAGTCTGTTCATCTCCCTCTCCTGCTGTGGGAGGGGGAGGGGAGGAGTGAGTAAGAATATACTTGATCCTCCTGCATAACCCTGTGTATAGCTTACTGTTGGGTTTTATCTGCTTATTGCTGGAAATGATGTTGTGGTCCCCTCTCTTTTTTTGAGAGACCCACTTTATATGCAGTTGTTATATTTGGAGGATGCCCAGGCCTCTGGCTCCAGTGTACACCTCTCTGGATCCATACCCCCCCCTTTTTTCCCTTGACCGTTCCCTTATGGCAAACTTCTCCTTTCAGGTGTCCAAAGAGGCTCTAAAAAAGGTCAAGAGATCCCTCAGATGTATCTCCTGCAATGGCAAACTTCCAGACAATTATTCCAAGAAACTTTGCAAAAAGTGTATTTCAAACATTGTACATGATGAAGCACCCTCTCTGAAAGAGGAACTTAAATCTATGATACAGGACGATATTCGATCTCTGGCCCATCTAACCTCTAATCCCTCTGATTTACCGCAACCCAAGAGGAAGCGTGCTACGTCACCTTCCTCTTCTGACTTTGAGGCCATAGCGGACGAGAGCGTCCATTCGGCCAAATCATGGGAAGAGGGGGAAAGAGTTCCCGATTCGGACTCTGTGGACAGTGGCCGCAGATTCTATTTCTCTATGGAAAATATGTCCGTCCTACTCAGAGTTGTTAGATCCACAATGGGTGAGGAGGAAGTACAATACACACACTCCATACAGGAGGAAATGTTTGAAGGGTTAAGAGTTAAAAAAAAAACACGTGCGTTTCCGATAAACGAGAACATTAAGGGCATGGTCATGGAGGAATGGGAAGACCCTGAAAGATGTCTGGGAGTCTTTACTTCCTTTAAGAACAGGTTACTATTTGATCCCAAAGAATCCAAAATAGTCAATGAGATCCCCAAAATAGATGTCCAGGTGGCTAAGGTGAACAAAAAAACATCCCTCCCATTTGAGGATGCCTCCCAGCTCAAGGATTCCATGTATCGTAAAGCCGACAGCCTCCTCAGGAAATCTTGGGAGGCTGCTATGTTTAATATTAAGACTAACATTGAACCTACTTCCGTCGCTAATGTAGATCCATGTTTCTTTAGCTGGGAGAATTAGAGGATCATATAAAGAATAAAACATCTAGAGAAGAAATCCTCAATTCCCTTCCTCTCTTAAAATCTGCTACTGCTTTCCTGGCGGATGCCTCGGCTAAGTCGGTCCGTTTCTCCGCCAGAGATGTGGTGCTCTCCAACTCGGCCAGACGAGCACTTTGGATGAAGTGCTGGTCCGGGGACAACAATTCAAAATTAAAACTTTGCTCAAAACCCTTTTCCGGGGAGTACGTTTTCGGCCCAGTCCTGGACAAAATTTTAGAAAAGGCCGCCGACAAAAAGAAGGGTTTTACGGAGGATCGTCCCTTCAGGCACCGATTTCCCTTTTGCTCTTCCTCTGGTCAAGAGAAAAGCTACAGGGGGAAAGAGAAGTCGGGGCGCTGGAGTTACCCAAAAGGGGGAAGAGGGAGAGGTCAATTCTCTTCCCACCAGAAACCATCCGACAAGCAATGACGCCGGAGTGGGGGGAAGACTCTCAAGTTTCCTGGCGGAGTGGGAATCTATTTCCCAAAATCCCTGGCTTTCCAGAATAATCAGAAACGGTTAGCAAATAGAGTGGTCTTCAAAACCCCCAAACAAATTCTTGCTAACACATTTTCAACCTAACCTTTGGCAGGGAGTCCAGAATCTTATTCTGATGAATGTAATCACCCCAGTTCCACTTCTAGAAAGGGGCCGCGGATACTATTCAACATTATTCCTAGTCAGAAAAAAAGAGGGTACATTTCGAACAATCATAAACCTGAAACCTTTAAACAAATTTATTCTTTACCAGAAATTCAGGATGAAAATCCTTGCATCTACGATACTACTCCTAAACAAAGACGTCTTCATGTGTACAATAGACCTCCGAGACGCCATATTCCTATTCATGTCGACTCCCAGAGTTTTCTACGATTCACAATCCAGGATGTGACGGGCAAAATTCACAATTATCAGTTCAAAGCTCTCCCCTTCGGGATCTCATCAGCCCCGAGGATCTTTACCAAAGTGGTGGTAGAGATGGGGGCTTTTGCCAGGAGAAAGGCTCTCATGGTGATACCCTACCTAGACTACTTTCTCCTGATCAGCGAAGATGTAGATTAGATCAACTCTGATCTGAAATATTTTGTTTCTATCCTGGATCCTGGGCGTCTGGAACAGACGTCAATCCTCCCTGGATCATCGATTAATCCTACCAATTCGAGTTCTTCGGTCACTTAACTGTTGAAAGAACCACGAGAACCTATCCAAGGTGATTTCCTTGCAGAAAACTCCCCTAATACAGGTAGTAACCGACGCACGTCTGTCCGGCTGGGGCGTAAAAGTAGAGGATCTTCTTTTTCAGGGCACCTAGCCACAATCGTGAAATCCCAGTCGTCCAACTTCAGGGAACTGAGAGCAGTCTGGGAGGCATTAACAGCAGTAAAGAGAATCTTACATCAACACCATATAAGAGTACTATCAGACAATACTACTGCCATCGCTTACCTCTCCCATCAAGGGGGAACGCGAACAGCAACTCTCCAAACGCTGACAATGAAGATTTTTTCATGGGCAGAGCAGAAAGTGGCCTCCATCTCTGCAATCCATCTGAGGGGAGCATTGAACCTGGAAGTGGATTTCCTCAGCCGCCACAGAATCGATCATACAGAATGGTCTCTTAGCTCAGAGACATTTATGTTGGTGGTAGACAAGTGGGGATGCCCGTTGTTGACCTATTCGCCACCAGGGCAAACTCAAAGGTGGAGACATTCTGTTCCTTAAACCCCAGGGACAGACCTCACGCCTTGGACGCCTTCGCCATCCGTTGACATTGGAAACTATGCAATGCATTGCCTCCTTCTTTAATTCCAAAGATAATCCAGAAAATTTGCCAGGACAAAGCCACAGTGATCGTGATTTCTCCCCTATGGCCGAAGGAGCTGGTTTGCATCTCTTCAGAAATACTGTATCCAGGATCCCTGGCCCCTTCCCATATGGGGGGATCTACTCCATCAGGGTCCGGTTCAGCACCCAAACCTGCAGCTTCTGAAACTAGCAGCATGGATCCTGAGACCCAGACTCTAAAATGACAAGGCTTATCAGATAAGGTTATATCTACCTTGAAAACCTCCAAGAAATAAGTAACATCCTCAATCTACCTTAAAACAGCCCTGTTTAACGAAAACTTCTACTTGCAGGTATCGGATGTGTTGATGGGGGCTAAGTTCTCCCCCTCTATAGCCAAAATTTTTATGGCATGGTGGGAGAGATACTTTCTTCTCATCAATACACACCCTATATTTCAAGATATTCGGTGGTATGGACGCTACATCGATGACCTGCTATTTGTGTGGTCGGGCGATGTGGCGGACATACCATCGTTTACCCTGTACCTGAACCAGTGCATAGAGTCTCTGACATTTAGTTAGCATCATGCTTCGTCATCTGTCAATTTTTTAGATCTCTGCTTGAAGGGTGATATAGCAGGATCTAGTATCTGTACATTCACGTTTAGGAAAGAAACAGAAGGTAACACTATACTTCTGGCTACCTCGTCACCCCCCACATATAATTAGGAATATACTAAAAGGGGAAATGATAAGAGCCAGATGCAATTGTTCCAGCACATAAACATTTCTACAGGAGGCAGGAGATATTGACAGCAGACTGAGAATGAGATCATATACCACACAAACATGGAGCCAAAAATTGGGCATTATCCTTGGACAGAAAAACTTTGTTTTTTCCTAAAAAACATAAATGTCACAAAAGGAGAGATGGTGTGGACATGTCCAAGGAAAGTGCAGTGACCTTTATCACCAACTATAGTGAGGAATATAGGGAAATCTACAGGATAGTGAAACAACATCTCCCAGTTTTAAGCTATGACAAAGAGTGGACTGGATTGGTGACAGGAGGTATCCGATGTGTGCCACGTAAAGCCATCAAAAGCCTACATTATCTGGTAAGGATGGCATGTACAACTCTTGAGGCCATGGCGTGCTTCCACCATAACACCGCATTATGGTATGGCACAAGTACTACTCGTTACACACATTGTATTATTATAGTTAGTTTTTGAAAGGGTTTAACCTCTTAAGGACACAGGACGTACCCGTACGTCCTGCTCCTAAAGATGGCACCCGCTTCTGCTTCATGCGGGCACCATCACTGCGGGTGGCCACCTGCTTATTTAAGCAGACCCCCGTAGCTAATGTTTGGGATCGGCACCGCTGCCGATCGCGAACATTTAACCCCTTAGATGCCGTGGTCAATCCTGACCATGGCATCTGCGTGCGATTAAAACCGAAAGTAAAACTTTCGGCAGCACTCCAGCTCCCCCTTGTGACGATTGGGGGAACTGGAGTCTGTCAGCAACAGCCATGGTTTATGTGAATGAAACCATGCTGTTGCATAGTATTTCCTATAGAGCACTTGTTAGTAATAGGGCTCCATAGGAAACTAGTAAAATCATCATAGACTCCAATACAAGGGTATTGGAGTCTATGATAGAAGCAATCAGATGACTGATTTATATAGTTTTCTATGGGAGCTATATAAAAGTATTAAAAAAATAAAAAATACCTAAAAATTCAAATCACCCCCCTTTTCCCAAATATTAAAAGAATAAAACATTTTAAAAAAATACACATCATGGGTGTCGCAATGTGCGAAAACGCCCATAGTATAAAAATATATTCCCCATACGGTAAACAGAAAAACTTAAAAAAGCGTCCAAATGGCCGATTCGCAGTTTTTGGACGCTTCATTTCCTCCAAAAATAATTAAATAAAAAGATATACACACACTATAATGGTATCACCTAAAAGTTCAGATTGTCCCGCAAAAAATAAGCCCCCATATAACTCCGTACACATAAATACCAAAAAGTTATAGGGGTCAAAATATGGCGACAAAAAAAAAAAGAAAATTTTTTTTTTCCCACTTTTGAATTTTTTTTCACTATCAAAACAATATTCGTTATATAATATTAGGTATCGCCAGATTCATACTGACCTGTAGAATAAGACTAAAAGGTCAGTTTTAGCGCACATTGAACGTCGGAATTTAAAAACCCTTAAAACAGTGATGGAATTGCTTTTTTTTTTTTTTGCAATATTGCAATATTAAATGGTGGCGTTAGAAAGTACAACTTGTCCTGCAAAAAACAAGCCCTCATATGGCTATGTGAATGGAAAAATTAAAAAGTTATGACTCTCGGAAGGCAGGGAGCGCAAAATGAAAACGCAAAAATGAAAAAAAAAAAAAAAAGTGTCCTTAAGGGTTTAATATTTTATAGTTACTGATATTTAAGGGTATCTGTTTTGGCATAAGATGTCACAGGAAGTTTTGTTTGTTGCTTAAAGTGGACATATCCCCTATTTCACCCAGGTAGACCCTCTGACATGAGCATTTCATGCTCCTATGCTCTCCTTTGCTCTGCCCTGTATCGTGCAGCACAAGGGCTGTTCGTTTATATTTTTTACACCGCGAGGTGGAGGCTTCTGCATAGCAGTGTTGCTGGTGACATCACCGGCACTGATGGGCAGGCTTTAGTGCTGCCCTAGCTGTTTTATAGGAAGCCCGCACCTAGCAGAGACCTGGTGTGTCCCCGGATCTGCAGAAAAAGCCCTTGCCCTACGTAATTAATCACAGGGCAAGGGAGAGGATCGGAACATGAAGGGGTGAAAAATGGGTATATGTCCGGGTTAAACTCTGAACCCGGACAACCCCTTTAAGTACAATATGTTTTTGGCAAGGTTATATAGATTTTAAGTGATAGATGTATTAGCTAACACAGATCCCCTTTTATATTATCAAATACAGATGTGGGCTCATGTTTTCCAAAATAAAGCTGTGAAATTCAGAATAAACACAAACAATGGATAGAGAAGGCCCGAACTATTCGCTGGCGAACAGTTCCCGGGAACATAGCTTGTTCGCGTTCGCCGCGGCGGGTGAAGATATGCGATGTTCGGTCCGCCCCCTATACATCATCATTGAATAAACCTTGACCCTGTGCCAATCAGCAGCATACCCTCACTCCCAGACCATCCCATCTCCTGAACAGCATCCATTTTGGATTCATTCGGAAGCTGCAGTCTTAGTGAGAGGAGGGACAGTGTAGCTGCTGCTGATTTAATTGGGAAATCGATAGCTAGGCTAGTGTATTCAGTGTCCACTCCAGTCCTGAAAGACTCATCTGATCTCTGCTGTAAGGACAGCGTCCTGACAGCACCCCAAAAAGCCCTTTTTAGGGCTGCTACATTAGTCTCCTTTTTTTTTTTCTCCATATATATATTGCAGTTGCCTGGCCTGCCCGTGTGTGAAGAGCTGCAGGCCCACAGACTGTAGTGTGTCCACTGCCAGTGCCCACCCCTGTCATCCCATGTGGCACAGGACTTTGCATCAAAAAAAGGCATTTAATTTTTACACTTTAATCTAAGGTTAGTTGCCTGCCAGTGTGTGTCAGGCCCACTTCCACTGACTGTAGTGTACCCACTGCCAGTGCCCACCACTTATACCGAGTGGCACAGTACCTTGCACACATAGTACCACTAATCAAAAAAAATATGACAGGCAGAGGCAGGCCACCCCGCAGGAGCCGTCGTGGTGCTGTGATTTCCTTTGGCCCTAGAATAATGCCCAGTGTTCAGAGGCCACATACCCTGAACTCGAAAAATTCTGAGGACATAGTTGACTGGCTTAGACAGGACACCCAATCTTCTACAGCTTCCGCTGGGAACCTTGACGCACCATCCTCCTCCTGCTCAGCTTCGGGCACCTCTCAAGTTACCACTCGCCCGCCTGCTGCCACCACATCCCGGATACGACAGTGTCACGCCGTCTTGGGGTTGATTTGCCTGAAAGCAGAGAGTCACACCGGACCAGCACTCCTGTCTGCCCTGAATGCACAGGTGCACAGGTGGATCAGTGGCTGATAGAGATGGCCCGAACTATCCGCCGGCGAACAGTTCCTGGCGAACATAGCTTGTTCAAGTTCGCCTCAACGGGCGAACACATGCGATGTTCGGACCGCCCCCTATACATCATCATTGAGCAAACTTTGACCCTGTACCTCACAGTCAGCAGACACATTCCAGCCAATCAGCAGCATACCCTCCCTCCCAGACCCTCCCATCTCCTAAACAGCATCCATTTTAGATTCATTCGGAATTTGCAGTCTTAGTGAGAGGAGGGAGAGTGTAGTTGCTGCTGATTTAATAGGGAAATCGATAGCTAGGCTAGTGAATTCAGTGTCCACTCCAGTCCTGAAAGACTCATCTGATCTCTGCTGTAAGGACAGCGTCCTGACAGCACCCCAAAAAGCCCTTTTTAGGGCTGCAACATTAGTCTGCTTTTTTTTTTTCTCCATATACATATTGCAGTTGCCTGGCCTGCCTGTGTGTGAAGAGCAGCAGGCCCACAGACTGTAGTGTGCCCACTGCCAGTGCCCACCACTCATACCGTGTGGCACAGGACTTTGCATCAAAAAAAGGCATTTCATTTTTACACTTTAGTCTAATTTCAGTTGCTTGCCTGCTAGTGTGTGTCAGGCAGACTTCCACTGACTGTAGTGTGCCCAGTGCCAATGCCAACCACTCATACCGGGTGGCACAGTAGCTTGCCGATAAATAAGGCATTTCATTTTTGCACATTAGTCTTATTTCAGTTGTTTGCCTGCTGCCAGTGTGTGTCAGGCCGACTTCCACAGACAGTAGTGTGCCCACTGCCAGTGCCCACCACTCATACCGGGTGGCACAGTACCTAGCACGCGTAGTACCACTTATCTAAAAAAAAGAATGACAGGCAGAGGCATGGTTGTGGTGCTGTGATTTCCACTGGCCCTGGAATAATGCCCAGTGTTCAGAGGCCACGTACCCTGAACCCGAAAAATTCTGAGGACATAGTTGACTGGCTTAGACAGGACACCCAATCTTCAACAGCTTCCGCTAAGAACCTTGACGCACCTCCTTGACCTCCTCCAGCTCAGCTTCGGTCACCTGCTCTCAAGTTACCATGCTCCCGCCCGCCACCACCACCACCACTCACACCACAGCCACCACAGCTGCTTCACTTGATCCGTCAGGAGTTATTTATACATCAGTTGGATGCAATTAGTGATGCGCAACCATTATTGCCAGATGATGTAGATTACAGGGATATGTCTCAGTCTCAGTCAGGCAGGATTACACACATGGACGTACAGTGTGATGATGATGTTGTACCCGCTGCTGCTTCCTTTGCTGAGGTGTCAGTGTCCACGGATGCAACGTGGGTGCCTGCTCGAAGAGAAGAAGAGGGGGAAAGTTCAGAAGGGGAGACAGAGAGAAGGAGGAGACTAGTTGGAAGCAGGGGGAGGTCGTCGCAAGGAGTTAGTGGCACAGTCAGACAGCATGTATCGGCACCCAGACAGTACGCCAGTCAACGCATGCTGTTGCCACCTTCCAGAATGCCGTCATTGCAAAGCTCAGCAGTGTGGCATTTTTTTTGTGTGTCTGCCTCTGACAACAGCAATGCCATTTGCAACCTGTGCCAAAAGAAACTGAGTCGTGGGAAGTCCAACACTCACCTCGGTACAACTGCTTTGCGAAGGCACATGATTTCACATCACAAACGCCTATGGGATCAACACATGAGTACAAGCAGCACACAAACTCAAAGCCACCATGCTCCTCCTGGTCCAGCATCATCAGCCACGTCAACCACTGCTGTCCTCCCTGCCCCCTCTCAACCAACCGCCACTCCGCTTCTCACCTTCAGCAGTTCCTGCTCATCTGCCCACAGTCAGGTGTCTGTTAAGGAAATGTTTGAGCGTAAGAAGCCAATGTCACAGAGTCACCCCCTTGCCCGGCGACTGACAGCTGGCTTGACGGAACTCTTAGCCCGCCAGCTTTTACCATACCAGCTGGTGGAGTCTGAGGCCTTCAAAAAATTTGTCGCTATTGGGACACCACAGTGGAAGGTACCTGGATGAAATTTTTTTTCAAAAAAGGCAATCCCAAACCTCTACTATGTTATTGAAAAGGAAGTCATGGCATCTCTGGCATACAGTGTTGGGGCAAGGGTCCATCTGACCACTGATACCTGGTCTGCAAAGCACGGTCAGGGCAGGTATATCACGTACACTGCGCATTGGGTCAACCTGCTGACGGCTGACAAGCATGGAATGCGTGGCTCCGCAGCGGAGTTGGTGACACCGCCACGACTTGCAGGCAGGCCTACTGCCACCTCCTCTACTCCTACTCCATCCTCTTCGATATCCTCCTAGGCTGAGTCCTCTTCTGTAGCGGCGTCTGGCTGCACATCAACTGAATCGCCCCAGCTCCCCAGGGCCTATTCCACATCCCGGATAAGACAGTGTCACGCCGTCTTAGGGTTGACTTGCCTGAAAGCAGAGAGCCACACAGGACCAGCACTCCTGTCCGCCCTGAACGCACAGGTGGATCAGTGGCTGACCCCGCACCAACTGGAGATCGGCAAAGTGGTGTGACAATGGAACAAAATTGTTGTCGGCATTGAATTTGGGCAAGTTGGCATATGTGTTGAATCTCATCGTACAAAGCTTTGTGTCTAAGTACCCAGGCTTACAGGACGTCCTCAAGCAGGCCAGGAAGGTGTGTGGCCATTTCAGGTGTTCCTACACGACCATGGCGCACTTTTCCGATATTCAGCGAAGAAACAACATGCCAGCGACAGCCCGACACGTTGGAATTCAACACTCCTAATGTTCGACCGCATTCTCCAACAAGAAAAAGCCGTCAACGAGTATTTGTATGACCGGGGTGCTAGGACAGCCTCTGCGGAGCTGGGAATCTTTTTGCCACGTTCCTGGACACTCATGCGCAATGCCTGTAGGCTCATGCGTCCTTTTGAGGAGGTGACAAACCTAGTCAGTCGCACCGAAGGCACCATCAGCAACCTCATCCCATTTGTTTTCTTCCTGGAGCGTGCCCTGCGAAGAGTGATGGATCAGGCTGTAGATGAGTGTGAAAAGGAAGAGTTGTGGTCACCATCACCACCAGAAACAGCATTGTCATCATCGCTTGCCGGACCTGCAGCAACGCTGGAAGAGGAGTATGAGGAGGAGGAGGAATGTGGCTTTGAGGAGGAGGAAGACCAACCACAGCAGGCACCCCAGGGAAGAACCGACCGTCAATGACATCAGTCAGGACGAGGAACGGGAAATGAGTAGCTCTGCATCCAACCTTGTGCAAATGGGGTTTTTCATGCTATCATGTCTGTTGAAGGACCCTCGTATAAAAAGGATGAAGGAGAACGACCTGTACTGGGTGGCCACGCTACTAGACCACCGGTATAAGCAGAAAGTGGCAGAAATGTTACCAAATTACCGAAAGTCGGAAAGGATGCAGCAATTCAAAACCAAACTAAAAAATATCCTTTACACAGCTTATAAGGGGGATGTCACAGCACAACAGGAATCTAACTGGGGAAGAGGTAAATGTAATCCTCCTCCTACCACGGCGGCAAGGACTGGACGATTTACAGATGTGTTGTTGATGGAGGACATGCGGAGCTTTTTCAGTCCTACACATCGCCACGGCGCTTCGGGATCCAGCCTTAGAAAACGACTCGACCGACAGGTAGCAGACTACCTCGCCTTAACAGCAGATAGACACTCTGAGGAGCAATAAACCCATTGACTACTGGGTGTGCAGGCTTGACCTGTAGCCTGCGCTTTCCCAGTTTGCGATAGAACTTCTGGCCTGCATCAAGTGTCCTGTCAGAAAGGACCTTCAGTGCAGCAGGAGGCATTGTCAATGACAAGAGAAGTCGCCTCGGTCAAAAAAGTGTTGATTACCTCACCTTCATAAAGATGAATGAGGCATGGATCCCGAAGGGACTGACAGTGGGGGATACGTTTGACTAACAAAAGGCCTGATGACATGCTTGGCCTCAAAATGGTCCCCACGCTGCTGTATTTAATGTCTGCATACCGGATGACTTTTGGTGAATTCTCTGCCACCAACTAGGGTTCAAGCCACAATGTTTTAGTCACTTTTCTGCCTGGGAAACATCAATTTTTCCGGCCGCTGCTACAATAGCGGCTGCTACAATGCCATTATTTTTCAGGTATGTGTACATGCCTAATTTTTCTGTCCTATGGTGCAGCACTGTGGCTGCAAAAACAACAACAAAAAAAGGCACATACAAGTGTCAATTCCCCTTGGTAATCGTTACCTTGTTGTGGTGAAGGGGCTTGCGTATCACAATGAAGCAATCATCACCTCTATGAGTATGTTGGCAATGTTGCCACACCCCAGATCATAAGGCCGTTGCTTCTTTATGGTCAGACCAAAAGCGATCGGACGGCTGGATAATATTTCATAGAAAAAACATTAATTTACCTTTTTTTTTTTTTTTTTTTAAGTTGTATGGGTTTTTAATACATAAAATAAAAAATCATAATAAAGTCTCTTAATAGTTTATTAGAAATAATGCAGACAATTAAAAAAATCCCCATCAATTCCAATACAAAGCAAGCACAGAGCTCAGAACTAAATTATTTCATGATGTCGTAATGGTTCGTTAATTCGACAATGGTTAATCAATTCGACACACGTCCCCGGATAGGGTAAGTAACAGAGATTAAACTGATAAATAGTACTAGTTAAGACACCACTCATATAGGGTGTCACAGCACATTGCTCTGTGCACGCGCAGTGCCCCAATTTGGGAGTAAGAGGACCGACGAAGCTGCTTTTTCCATCTCCCGGTTCCTAAAGTCAATTCAGTTTGGAGTATGAGAGTTTGGTCTGTCACTGTGAAGGCAGTCGAAGGTACCCGGCCTAAATTTTTTTTCACAAAAGGCAATCCCTTATATGGGACATAACAGGGATTAAACTGATAGGACTAGTACTAGTTAAGACACCACTCATATCGGGTGTGACAGTAATTTGCACGGCGCAGACGCAGTGACCGTGGATTAAAACAAAGGGGAGGGAGCCAGCATTTCTTTTAACCATCTCCCCGTTCGAAAAATCAATTCAATAAATGGACCCCAGATTGGGGACGTTAGAGGGATTAAACTGATGAGAATAGTACTACAGAAAACACCACTCATATCGGGTGTGACAGTAAATTGCACGGTGCAGACGCAGTGACCGTGGATTAAAACAAAGGGGAGGGAGCTACCTTTTTTTTAACCATCTCCCCGTTTGAAAAATCAATTCAATTCACCTTTTAGGGACCCTTGGTGTTGTATGTGGCTGGGTGGAGGAAGAAACCTTCAATTACATCACTGGGGCATGGCTAGCTTGGTATCCAACCTTGTGCAAATGGGGAGTTTGCGGTTGTGCAAATGGACTGTTTGCGGTGCATTAAAAGGGGAGTTTGTTCTGTCAATGTCTGTAAAGTGGGCGTAACCCTTACACTACCTGATCGTATACACACACTGGATGTTTTAAAGCATGTTATTCCAAACAATTTAGGAATGTTAGTTGATTTATGCCCTTTATGGATTAAAACCCGACTCTGCGTCCACTATGTAATTTACTATGGGAGTTTTGCCATGGATCCCCCTCCGACATGCCACAGTCCAGGTGTTAGTCCCCTTGAAACAACTTTTCCATCACTATTGTGGTTAGAAAGAGTCCCTGTGGGTTTTAAAATTCGCCTGCCTATTAAAGTCTATGGCGGTTCGCCCGGTAGCGAATATTTGCAGAAGTTCGCGAACGGAAAATTTTATGTTCGCGACATCCCTATGGATTAGAGAGGCAACATGAAATCTTGAAACATACCTACTTGCGAGGTTACAGGAACTGCACACTGAGTGAATTAATCCAAGTTCTTCATACCCATGTTTTTACAGACAGCTATAAAAGGTAGGAATATCTTGCGTTAATTATGATATATTATTTTTAAATGCAATTTAGATAGCTAAATATAATCAATTAGTTAAAGTGGTTATCCAACCCCTTTAATTCCCCCCAAAATGGCCTGGCAGCTTATCCAGGTTATACTTGGATAACACCTTTAAAGGAAATCTGTCACCTGGATTATCGTTATTAATGTAAAAATGTTGCCTAATAGCACACAGTACCTAATTTGCAGATGTACCTTTCTTTCTATGATTCTTGTTTTCTGTCTTCAAAAAAGCCAATTTGTGCGATATGCAAATCAGCTAGTAAGGTGCCCAGAGGGGTGTTATTTTCTCTTGAAAGAGCCCAGGCATGCCTCCATCTAGTGCCCAAGCCCTCACTCATGCAGAGCTCAAGCATGCGTCCTCCTCACTCAGATATGACACCCCTGCTGCACTGTATCCGCCCACTCCGCTATGGGAGTGTGCAAGGTTATGGTATGATTGTGACATAGTGGCGGAGTGGGCGGACACGGTGCAGCAGGGGCGTCGTGGCGGAGTGGGCGGACCCGGTGCAGCAGGGGCGTCATATCTGAGTGAGGAGGACTGTTCTTGAGCTCTGTATGAGGGTAAGCTTGGGCACTAGATGGAGGCATGCCTGGGCTCCTATAAAGAGAAAATAACACCACTCTGGGCACCTTACTAACTTATTTGCATACCAAACAAAGTGGCTTTTCATTTTCTTATGAGGTGTAAAACTCCTTTTATAGGGGTTGTCTGGGTTCAGAGGTGAACCCGGAGATATCCGCATTTTCACTCAGACCCCCCCTGATATGAGCATCCTGTCTGGATGAAAACCCCTTTAAGACCTATTGTTAATAAATAAATAAATATAAATATAATATTAACAATTCACTCAAACTAATAAAAACAAGGTAAACGTTATAGGTGAAAGAACTAATCTGTGTCTGCCTGTACAGACCCAGAATAAAAATGTATTAGTTATGTGTCAGTGTTCGATTTATAGCCAAATAGGGCAAAGTCCTTTTTTCCCTAGTGGCGGCACTACATAACCCATGTTTTTCTTTGTCCACCAGTAAAAGACAGAAAATAAATAGACAATTTGCCCCAACAGTCCTTTTGTTTACAAAGTAGCATGCAAAGATATAAAAATTAAACATTATTATATAGTTTTGGAAACTTTTACTGTACTATTGAATTTATTATCTAACAATTTATTTTCCATTATAGGTATGTTCAACTCAATGTTCAGGGATCAGAACACTATCGAAAATTTCAACAGGAAATTCAGTCTTTCCTAAGAAACAGACCTCGTGATTTCGTAATTCATGTTTTGAAATGGTGGACAAGCACCTTAGATGATAAAAATGTTTCTTGTCTAAATGAGGATAGTGGCATTTTCTCTGTCAACAATGAATCTGAAAGAAATTCCTATTGCCATGCAAACACGTGTGCAATTTTGAATTGTGCCCTATGGCAGTGGGAAAAATGTATCCAAACTACACAAAACATTTTGTTTAGTTTGGACAATGAGTGTATTTCAACCAGCATTGATTTGTACACTGAAGCATTCACTAATGACAAACAGGAAGCAGTCCATGTAACAGTCCTGTTACAGAAATAACATCCTTACCACCACGCCGAAGGAATCAAAGAATGCAGATGGTAGGAAAATGTGTCCAAACATTTAAAAAAGTTATAGACAGTGTATTTGATTCAATACATTGACTGTCTCACTGCATTACAATCCACTGCAGAAGAATTGCTAAAAAAACAAATTCATATGTGCCAAAAGACCATGGAATACCCGTCATTCCACCGCCTACCAAATCTAGAAAAAAAACTAGACCTTAAACCACTCCCAAAAAGAAAGTATGGGAAGCCAAAACAGCCTGGAGCACAAAGATTCAGGTTAAAGGCTGAAGCTCAAAAAATGAATGTTTGGGAAACTGTAGTGACATCTGAACAAGATTTTTATATAGAAACTACTTCACCGTGGATTACTGTGAAAGGGATTATTTTATTTTATACACATAGAAAAGAGATCAGTGATGGTATATGGTTATCAACGTGTGCCAAAATCTCCTTTCCATACAGTATCTCACACTAGGTGGTTTAGTGGACACTGTAATTCTTTCTCAGAGTACTACCAATGTTGTTCCAATACAGAATATGATTCAGATACACCATATAGGTGACCATTGGCTCATGTCAGAAGCTAATGGGGGCAAGATCACGGTCTATGACTCGCTACCGTTTTTGGGAATTGCAGAGAGTCTTCGAGAACAACTTATAAAGATGTATGCTCCACTATTTACAGGGGTAGATAAAAGAGTGAATGTTAATTATATCTGAAGCCAAAAACAGGAGGGTGGAAATGACTGATTTATTTGCTATTGCAAATTGTTTGGCATTGGCAAATAAGCTACACCCAATTTGCTTTGAATAAGACAAGATGAGGCAACATTTTTTTTTTTTTTTTACTAGATCAAAAAAAAAGCTGGAACTCATTCCATTCTTGGCATCAGAACAAAAAACTAAAATGAACAAAGTTCGTTTGACAATTTTCTGCACGTGTCACCTGTATTTTAAGGAAGCAATGACACTGTGTGGCTACACTTTTCATGTGCAGGCATAGCAGTAACAGACAAACTAATTAACAGCAAAAAAAAAAAAAAAGTTTGCAACAAATGCAAAATGGACAAACAAAAATTATTTTGAAATAAGATTATTGAATTTAACTTTGAGAATATTCAACAGAACTACACTGTAAGCAATATAAAATATGCGACCCAAAGAAATATTTCATGAAGTAGCTTAATAAATTTGATTACATGATTCAAAAATATAATATGATGTAACAAAGAACAAAAGTGCATATTTAGACATATTATATAACCATATCAATAACAAAGTGCAATATATATATTTTTTTATATATAATGTCCATAATAACCTAAATGAATTACATAAATCAGAAGTGAGAATAAAGTGCAACAAAGTCAATAGTCACCGTTAGTAGCCCCGAAAACAACAGTGCGCTTATTGAAGTAGTGCTTCGCGGCCTCAGACGAAGCACTACGGCAAAATGTGTGACGGACATTTTGTTGGCTACTAAGGGTGACTATTGACTTCGCTGCACTTTATTCTCACTTATGATTTATGTAATTCCTTTTATTTTAAATGTAGGTTATGAGGATATAAATATATATACATATGTAAATACTGTATTATTTAATATTATTATTAGCCTTTGTTTTTTTTTTTATTTCTTTGAGACACAACATATAGTAATTTGCACTTTGTTATTAATATGGTTATATATTATGTCTAAATATGTACTATGGATGTATTTGAATTAATAGATATCAGTTTTTCACTACTGATGCCCACTTTTTATTCCAATGTGATTTGTTGCATCATGCGATTTTTTGTAATCATGTAATAATAAAATTTGTTAATTTATTAAATGCAAAACATGGTTGTTCACCTTTTTTCTTTTTGTATAAGACAATTACCTGAGCTATGAATTAAAGGGGTTTTCCGGTTCATTTATATATATATATATATATATATATATATATATATATATATATAAAAAAAGGACCAGGCAACCGCTTTGAAGGTGTTTTCTCACCATACTATTTCACAGAGCCACAGCCAGCCTCAAATTCACATTTTTTTTTATCCATTACCTCTATTAAACTATCAATCAACCTCCATAATTCTCCAAATGCCATTGGTTAAGGGGGTTATCCCATGAATAATGTAAAAAATAAAAATCAGACATCACATAGTCCATGACAATACCTTTCCGACAAAGCCAGAACCAGCCATGGACCTCACATGGATTCAGAGATCTCCAGATTTATTGCTCTTGTAGATTTATATCAAGATGACAACTCAAGGGCATGTCTTTTCTACTCAGCTCTCCCTATCACAGCTCAGGAGGCAGTTGAAGGATGAAACTGAGCATGTGTGGTCATCTCAGATATCTGGTCAAAGAAATAAGAAATTAAGTAGCACTATACAGACACATTTTATTGAGTAACTCAGTAGCTATAAATGTTTCTAATGCGACAAAGCATTTTAATTTAGTTCATAATAGGAGCCTGTCCCCTTTTATAGCATATGCTATTGAACGAGTCTTTGTATCAAAAAGAGGAGGGGATATTAAATTGGTAGCCCAGAGAAAAGCATTTTGGATACTGAAATTAAACACCAGGAGCCCTGTAGGTTTAAACCTTAGAAAAGAATTGATGTATATTTATTAACTCTTTTGCCATGTTTTGCATACTGTATAACCAATAGGTGTTTTTTCGGTCAAACACATGGAACAATTGTATCGGTACATGTTCAGAAGGGGCGTTTTGTTTCACTATTTAGAATATATGCTCATTTATCTAATGCTGTAATGAAGCTTCAATCCAATGAATGATAAGGATAGTGTTCCATTCTTATATTAGTTGTTCGAATTTTTGATCCTAAATGAGTTTGACCGCTACACTATTTGGTTTTGGTATTTTAATTAAAGGTGAATTACCTCCGATCTGCTCAGTTGATTAAAACACCTGATCTGTGATAACCAGTTTGCAGGTCTTTGATTCAGAGAGCAGTCTTCACTTGTATGCTTGCATGATTTACAGGGTGAATCTGTGGATGTATATACATCTCATGATATTAATTCTCGGGTTACTAATCCTCAATTCTACCCTGTTAAGTCACGCACTGTTGGAATGGATATATTTCAAGAAATAATAGAAAAAGAACTAATTATTATTCAAAATAATATTTCTAGAACTAAACAAAATAATCTAACCAAGCAGCATAAAAAATCATTAAAAGAATTTGAGAACAGAGATGACGTCCTCATCAAGAGGGCGGAGCGGTGGTGGTTCTAAACAAGGATGTATAGTGTCGGCAAATGATGGACATTGTGATGGATTCCTCAATTTATATTTTGTGTCAAGGGAAAGACATGGGATATTTCTCGCATAAAGAACTTACATATCTAAACATCGAATGTCCAATCACTCCGATAATACATGCCTTGCCGAAAAACAATAAGGAGTTGAACCCACCACCGCTCCGCCCTATAGTCTCTGGAATAGCCTCTCTGACAGAAAGACTGGGACAATGGTTGGATTCCATTTTACAACCATTAGTAAAACGCGTCCCAGGCTACGTTAAAGATACTGGTGACATCCTGAATTTTTTTTTTTTTTAAGTGGTTATCCAATTATGTTTGGCTCACCACAGATGTGGTGAACCTTTATCCATCTTTTTTTTCATCATGTGGCACTACTTTCACTGGAATACCATCTCCATCGATACAGCCAACACAAAAATGATTTTATTGATTTTGTATTCTTGGTTACAGAAGTTCTATTAACTCACAAGTATTTTTGCTTTGATAAGTTTTTCTCACAAATCCAGGGAGTAAGTATGGGAGCGAAATTCTCCCCTTCTCTAGCTAATATCACTGTCATACTGGGAGGAACACTACATTTATAGTGTGGAAAATCCATATTGGAACAGTACTGAGTGGTATGGCAGGTACGTCGACGATTTGCTCATTATTTGGGCCGCCAATGTATCTGCCATACCCTCTTTTTTTGATTACCTTAATAACAATCCCTATGGCTTGCGTTTTGTATGTTCACACGATGCTACTACGATCAATTTTTTGGATCTTACCTTGACAGGTGTTCCAGGCCAAATTATATGAACCCAGACTTATCTTAAGCCTGTGGCAGGAAATGCGGTACTGAGGGCTAAGTCACCACCCAATTCACACTGTGAAAGCAATCCCGGTAGGAGAAATTCTCTGTGCCAAGCACAATTGTAGTGAGGAACTACTTTTTCAAAGGGAGGTTCAGACATTCCTCTTGGATGATCTCGAGAGCCAAATCAATAGCTGGAAATCGTGCAGCGGCCCACTCAGGACACGTGGGAACTGCAAATTTATTACATCACTGTCATATTGTATTGTATGTCATTTTGCCTTTGCATTACCTGTTGCATCCTTGTTCATAGGCTGATGAACTAGATGGGGATAGCACCACTCTGGGATATCTAGCCGAGCTCAGGCCTATTCTGTGGTCAGTAAAAACAAGTTGTGTTGTAGAGTGGAAGTTTAGCCCTGGAAGGGGCAAGGCAGAGAGGAAGTGTAGAGAGAGGAAGAGAAGGAAAGAGTATAGTCCAAAGGGTAATAGCCATTATCCAGGCATCAAGGACCTTTGGAGTCAAGGTGAAGGATTATTTAGCCACTGGCAACCCCACCAAAATTACACTGGATTAAAGGGACCAGAAGCAAAGTCACCTACCACTAACCCTCAGTTCACACTTGCGCGTTTTACAGCGCGTTCGAACGCCCCAAACAAAGCTCAAGAACTTTATGCGTCGGGTGTTTTTCGCATAACCGATGCTTCCCTATGGGACTGGTTCACATTTTCGCGTTTTACAGCGCGTTCGAACGCGCTGAAAAACACCCGACGCATAAACAAGTTCTTGAGCTTTGTTTGGGGCGTTTGTTGCGCGTTTTGGCCCATAGACTACAATGGGAACGCGCAACGCTTGTAATTTGCGCCTTTTTGACACTGAAAACGCGCGTTCGAACGCGCGTTTTGGATTTTGTAACATGCTGGAATAGGCCCACCACCAGGTGCAAAGCACAGTTTGGAGAGAATCCAGCATGGAGGAGGCTGTGTGTGACACCGAGACCCTGATCAGGCTGGTGCAGGCCAAACGCTGCCTGTATGATACGCAGGATGGCAAGTCCAAAAATAGGAGGAGCAGGCAGCAGGCCTGGGAGGATATCGCAAAAAGCATCTGGCTAGATTGGACAACTTTCAGCAAGACAGTGAAACATGGAAAAGGTATTTCCATGTGTGTTCTAATGTGAAAAGTAAACTCCTTGTGCGCAGTGGTGTACCAACTATATGTAATTGCCCTGGCCAGCTCTACCTGCAGCCCTCCAGCTGTTGTCAAACGCCACCTTCACAAATGCTGGGCTGTATTTTACTTGCTGGAGCGTGTGCAGGCATGCATGGAGTTGGATTTTACCAACAGCTAGAGGGACGCAGCATCACCATCCCTGTTCTTGTATATGGGCATTCAGTGGCCTTAGTTTCCAAAGAATGATGTGCACATTACATGTTGTATAGTGTCCCCTCACCCCTTTAGTTTTTGCACCACACCTATCCTGTGCATAGTCCTTGCTATGTGTCACGGGGTTTTTGGTTCATTATGCTTGTAATCTACACAATCTTTGAAGGCTTTTAATGTGCATTTCCTCCTTCTATGGGATGAGCCCCTTCTAGTGTGTTCTGTGTTTCCGTTTTTAGGGGGCTAGTATTTTGTGGGTCTGTACTGTCCTGGTTCACCCTCCCCCACATTCTGGTACAATGCAATGGCCCAGTATGTTCAATTTGCAGTGGTTCCACTGTCTTGTGCCAGACTGCGCTCTTTCAATCCGCAAATGTAGAGGCATTTGGAAATGTAGGCCTAATTTTGGGTTACATAGAATGTGTCGGCAGATAAGAACCATTTGGCCCATCTAGTCTGCCCAATATGCTGAATACTATGAATAGCCCTATCTTATATGAAGGATGGCCTTATGCCTATCCCATGCATGCTTAAACTCCTTCACTGTATTTGCAGCTACCACTTCTGCAGAAAGGCTATTCCATGCGTCCACTACTCTCTCAGTAAAGTAATTCTTCCTGATATTACTTTTAAACCTTTGCCCCTCTAATTTAAATCTATGTCCTCTTGTAGCAGTTTTTCTTCTTTTAAATATTATCTTCTCTTTTACTGTGTTGATTCCCTTTATGTATTTAAAAGTTTCTATCATATCCCCTCTGTCTCTTCTTACATCTAAGCTATACATGTTAAGGTCCTTTAACCTTTCCTGGTAAGCTTTGTCCTGCAATCCATGTACTAGTTTAGTAGCTCTTCTCTGAACTCTCTCCCAAGTTTCAATATCCTTCTGCAGATATGGTCTCCAGTACTGCACACAATACTCCAAATGAGGTCTCACTAGTGCTCTGTAGAGCGGCACGAGCACCTCCCTCTTTCTAGGGTTGAGGGATTTGAATCCTAAGTTGTTATTGATATTGTGTACTTTTTCAAATTAGACTGCTTGTGGGCTATGGGTGGGCTGGCATATTTTAGGTGCTTCTGTTTCTAACGTGTCAGTATTGGGCACCTTGATGGGATCCGTTATTTCACCCACATTGGCTTATATTCTACTGGCCGAGTATTGGGCACATAAATGGGACACATTATTTCGCCCACATTTTTAACCAGTGTTAATGGGCGACTATTGATGACCACTATAGGGGCATCCACAAGGGGCACTATATAGGTGAAAAAACAGAAATGCACAAATGATCTTTTCAAATTTTGTAATTTAGGCATAGTAATAAACAACCAAAATGGAAAATAAAATATTAAAAAACTCTTTTCAGCAGAAAAATATAAATTAACATACACTTAGATGGCTTCCAATTGCCAGGGTAACGCCCCATGTGGTGACAAACCGCTCGGCTGAGGGAATCTTCAAAATTAAAGCCATCCCGTACACGTACAAAATTATGCAGAGCACATGCTGCCTTCACGGCCAAGATGGCGGTCTCCAATTTTAAATAAATTGGAGAATGGAGAAAGCGCCATTTGTTTGCTAATATGCCGAAGGCGCACTCCACCACCCTGCGTGCCCTTGTCAGCCGGTAATTAAATACCCGCCTGGCAATGGAAAGTCCCCGGCTGGAGTACGGCCTCATCAGATGCTCCCCCAGCGCAAAGGCCTCGTCCCCCACAAAAACAAAGGGCATAGCCGGATAAGTGGTCCCAGGCAGTGTGGTGTTCCCCGGGAGGTCCAGCTCATTATTATTGAGCATTTGCCCAAAGGCAGAATGCCCCAAAACAGCGGAGTCTGAGCTGCTGCCGTAGGACCCCACGTCAATGTACCTGAAGCAATAGTTTGCATCACACACCGCAAAAAGAACAAACGAAAAATATTTCTTATAATTAAAAAAATTGACTCCCGCTCCTGATGGGCTTCTTAACGCGGATGTGCTTGCCGTCTATTGCTCCAACACAGTTCGGGAAATTGCAGGATTGAAAAAAATGATCCGCAATTTGCAGCCAGTCCTCCTTCTGTGGTTGGGCCATCACAGCAGGATGAAGGACGTCCCAAATTGCCACGCAGGTTTCCTGGACGACCATACTGGCTGTGGACTTCCCGATGAGAAAGGCGAATTGTAGACTGGCCAATGACTGTCCGGTAGCTAAATACCTGAAACAAATGTAAGAAAATAAAGAGACAACACTATCAAAGGCAAATGGAAAAGCCTGAAAGACGCCTTTATCCGCCATAGGCGCAAAGAAAGGGAGCAGAGGAGCGGATCGTCCCCTAACGCATGCTCCAGTTACGTGCATGCCCAACAGATGTCATTTTTGATACCGTGCACGGAAATGCGGAGGTGAGTCAAGGGCATACACATTGAGGAGAGGATGTGGTATGACATGACATACATTCAATTTCATATGGGGAACATACTTACCTATATTTTCCACTTCACAGCACCGATAGTAGCTGTGAACCCAGCCAGGCGCAAGATGACGATGAAGAGGACGAGGGCACAACCATGGACAGTGAGCCCGGATCATCTAGGGGGCCAATGAGTCCTCCAGGCCCCCCACCCACTCCGAGTTTCGTGAGCCCCACGCAGACTGTCCCAGCCGTCCCAGAGGCAAGTCGGCAGCCCCGACATAAAAAAAGGAGAACGGAGAGGCATGAGGACAGGCTAATAGGCTGCCTGGATGCCCTGGCACATCTTGTGCCAAAACTTACAAGTGATGCCCATTTTCTCCTCAGTCTAGAGGAGAAAATGCTACATGTGCCCAGAAATCTGGTCACACAAGTAAGGGATGAGTTGTCTAAGACCATTGATAAATATTGCATCCCTTATGAGATCCCAACGTCTATCAGGGCCCCACTGCAGGCAGCACAATATGGGCAACAATATGGTCCACAATATGGCCCCCAATATGGGCCACTACATCCCCAACATGCACAACAACACCCTCACACATACCCAGCACACACATACACACAAAGTAACATACAACACCCTCCTGACACATGGCAGACACAACACACATCATACCCATATCCCTCTACAAGCACGGGCCCAAGCACCTCCACCACCACCACTGAAATGCCACCCGCCAATCAGTCTCGCGGAGCCAGAGAGATACGGCGGGATCCTGAGGCAGAGTTTTCAGGGCCGCAATATGAAACCCTTTGAAAATTATAAGAGGGAAATTCTCAGGCTCAAGGGTTTTGGAGCCAAAAAGGTCACATGTATAGGAAAAATTTCCTAAGATTTTTATGTTGTTTTAAAAAAATTGCTCCTTTGTTTGTTAAACAGAGTTAACACATTTTAGTTGGAAATGTACGATGTTATTACATTCACCAAAGATAAAAAATTTGAAGCAAATGTTTGGACTATTTTTTGAAAGTGAGGGGTAAAACATGGCCAAATGTGGATACATGATGCATGTATGGGATATCTATGGGATATCTATGCCATACGTTGACAACATACACATCACATACCCCCCGCACAAACAATCATACGTCACAAACAACAAGAGAAACACGGCGAAACTCAGATCCTGGCACAACACACTGCAAATGGTTTAAATGGCCACAATAATAGGCTACTTACCGCAAACTAATGACCAGTCTTTCCACTGGTGGGATGCAGTCCCGCATGAAGGTGTCCTGACGCTGCAAATGAGGGGACAACAGCACCAGGAGCTCGTCAAAGCTGGGAAACAATAAAATGTTCATGGTTAACAATACAAAAAGCACAAAACACTTAGCTTAACCATTGAAAAAACATTGCAACAACGTATACGTACTAACCTGTGGATGGACATCCTGGTGTAGTCAAAAAACTTGTCCTCATGGGCACGGAGGTTCGCATACAGTGCCCAGAACTGGCCCCTCTCCTGTCTATTGGCAATGACAGGATGGACCCAGAAGCGTCGCCCTCTGTCCCGCCTTCTCCTCAAGCGTTCCAGGTCGATAGCTGAAACAAGTGCCGCAACACGCCACCGTCTATAGCATTCCATGACTCCAAACCACACACTCTACCAACACACATGGAATTTCACACCTAAAATGCCCTATGATTGGCCAAACTTCATATAGACAGGGATATTTGCTCATTGGACAACACTGCAGTCAATCACACAAACACGCGTCAAACGCGTGTTTACTATTGCCAAAAACGCGCGACAGATACGCGCATCTCAGAAACGCTCAGGTCTGAACCCAGGGTAAGAGTACTACTGACCCACAGCCTGAGTCAGGACCTAATTACAGCCTATTAGCAGTGGATCTACAGAAAATCCTCTAAATGCCTAAACACTGTGTATTATCTGGATGTTCATGCTGCAACAGAACCAAGACTCAGTAAAAGTTATGAGTTGCATTCTACCATTGCCTACTTCATTCTTCATCTTTACTACCACTATAAATAGTTGTATCACCATAAACGGTACTGGTGTCATGACCAACAAACCGAGGGACCCAGCCGCCACAAGCACCCTAAACACCGCTGCCATCTTGATTGACCCATAAACACCGCTGCCATCAAGAGCACCTCAACCTCCATCTTGGCTGGTGTTCCCCTGCAACAGAGAGTGCCCCAGAAGATATTGTGCTGTCTTCCCCTTCACTGCGCTGCTGACCCAGGGAGGCTTCTGCTAACCGTGAGTAACCGATGAACTGCTACCCCCATCGGCCGACCGTGCACCTCGCGTGTCGCCCCTGCGGTCTGGGACGCCGCAATAGGAATCGTTGTGATTTGCTGTTTGGTCAAATGAATGGAAACAACAGAAATAGAAATAAAAATACATTTAAAAAAAACATTTCTATATACAGGTTTAAAACGAAAAATGTTCCAACTCTTGTTTTGACCTACAGCAATCAATTTACTCAAATTCAAAGAGTTTTTTTCCAAATGTATCCCCATTTTATATGAGGACTTTGTGTTACATCATCTATTGAGAGAGGGACGACCGCCATCTCTCGCTGCTTCACTGTCTCCCTCTCTCTTTGGTCATTCCTCTAAACAAACGCAAGTTTTTTCGAGATTCGGGAGATATTAATCAGTATCCTATTAAAGCTTATATTAATTGCAAAACTGCAGGGATTGTTTATATCATAGAATGTCAGGAATGTAGCCTCTTATATGTAGGATGTACAATTAGAAAATTTAAAGTCAGACTGTTGGAGCATATTAATCATATTGTTAATCCAGCTTATGTTAATGTTTCTAATGCGACAAAGCATTTCATTTCGGTTCATAATAGAAGCCTGTCCCCTTTTATAGCATATGCTGTTGAACGAGTCTTTGTATCAAAGAGAGGAGGGGATATTAGGAAATTGGTAGCCCAGAGAGAAGCATTTTGGATACTGAAATTAAACACCAGGAGCCCTGTTGGTTTAAACCTTAGAAAAGAATTGATGTATATTTATTAACTCTTTTTTTCCATGTTTTGCATACTGTATAACCAATAGGTGTTTTTTCGGTCAAACACATGGAACAATCGGAACAATTGTATCGGTACATGTTCAAAAGGGGCGTTTTGTTTCACTATTTAGTATATATGCCCATTTATCTAATGCTGTAATGGAGCTTCAATCCAATGAATTATATGGATAGTATTCCATTCTTATATTAGTTGTTCGAATTTTTGATCCTAAGTGAGTTTGACCGCTACACTATTTGGTTTTGGTATTTTAATTAAGGTGAACTACCTCCGATCTGCTCATTTGCTTAAAACACCTGAGGAGTATCTTATTATTATCTATATATGTGAACACTTTGGATGTTAAGCACTTTTTTTTCGAAACGCGTAGACTGATGTGGAGATTTTGAAGGATTTTTTACTGCTGTTATTTTGCACATTGGAATAAAACCAACTTACACTCAAGATCTGAAGGTGCTGGATTTTTCCTTCTTTTGCTGCTAACCTGAGTCCAAGGTCTTGCCTTTTACCGTGCACCAGAAAAAAATCTGCCAGGGTAGTAATGCAGGTGAGCTGGACATTTGCTATATTGCAGTAGCTATAATAAATGTTTAATTATATGCAATTACAAAAATATTCAGATCCAGGTGCTGGTTTGGAAACTATAGAAAATTTTTCATGGGACAACCTCTTTAAGCTGTAATAGCCAATCAATCATCTTCACACCTTAATAATATGTTCACAACTAAGATAAACCCCTTTTTTATTAACCCTTTCTACATTCATCTCTAACATTATTAATCTCAACTACTAACATGATTTTAAAACTTCTCCAATCATACATATACCTGTTCTTACCTTCCTTATATTTCTAACCTACCTATCAGTTTTTTTATCCCTACCCACAACATAAAATGGACAGACAGTACACCAGCTATACCAAAAGCCAGGAGTAAAGGCTGACATTCTATCCCTAAGACAGGTACAGTCGGCATACCTTACAATAGCAGCATTGTGTACAATGAGATGTGCAAGAACAGCTCTCTATCCAGAAAGACCTGAGAGACAGTAAGTCTCAAAATTACATAGCTTAGTTGAATGACCTTGGGGGGACCTGTTTTCCCTGCTGATGATCATTAGGGTGACAAATTGTATACTCATTTTGGATGCCAGGTAACTCTTCTCTCACTTTCTAGGGTTGCAAAGAATTCTTTAGTTTCCTAATTTTTGTATGTAACACTAGGACAATTAGAAAACTGAAGATTTTTAGGAACCCCTCTAATCAGCGTAGCGAGCAGGTCCTGCAAGGCCGTTCACCTAGGTTAGGCATTTTTGAGACTTACTGGCTCATAGATCCTTAGAGATCTATGGTCTTGTATGTGTTATTTTAAACAATGCTGACTATATCTATCTTATGGATAGAATGTCAGCCTTCACTCCTGGCTTTAGGTATAGCTGGTGTACTGTTTGTCCCTTTCTTGTTGTGGGTAGGGATAAAAGAAGTGATAGGTTTGTATAGGTAGGTTAGAAATATAAGGAAGGTAAGAACAGGTATAGGTATGATTGGAGAAGTTTTAAAATCATGTTAGTAGTTGAGATTAAAAATGTTAGCGAAGAATGTTATGTAGAAATGGTTAATGAAAAAGGTGTATCTTAGTTGTGAACATATTGTTAAGGTGACAAGATTTTTAGCTGTTATACCTTAACCAATGGTATTAGGAGAAGTATGAGGGTTGATAGGTTGAATGAGGTAACTGATACAAATTAACTCTTTTCCAGGAACGTCTTATAAATATGCTAATCTTTTGTAGTGAGAAAACCACTTTAGACAGTAATATACTGTACACTCAAAAAATTTAATGACAAACACAGTGGTTATGTATTGTTTAAAAATGTTTTGTATGTTCACTACAATTAAGAAACATTGTTTATGCTGTATTTTCTTGTCATTAAAAAAGTTTTCTGTGAAATATTGGTTTGTAGTGTTAATTTACAGTTGGACCAGTAAACACTAGCAGATCCAAGTGTACAGTGTTCATTTTAGGACATTGTCAGATATCATAGTCAAGTATCAGACTAATGTCAATGTGAGGCAAAATACTACCTCTGACACATGACTTTCTTCACAGGTAAGGGTCAAAGTCAGAATGAGTTATATAGACTTATTAGCGAGAGCTAAAAAATCTATAAAAGAGCCTATAGCTCAGAGTTAAAATTGCTGCATTGCAAACCAAAGGTTTTTGGGTTTAAGACCCAATAGAAACCTTAATAAAAAAAAGTATTTTTAAACCCTAGCTAGGAGACAAATTGAAATAATGTTTGACTTTGATGTCTGACTACTTACGGGTCAGCGTCAAAGTCATATCAAATTTTTAGAGTAATTGTGCATTTGTATGGAAAATCACATAGCTAGACAAGATCCATGATCACTTCAGTCTGAGCCTATAACTCAATGATAAGGTTTCTGTGTATAAGTCTAATAGCTTTCATGTTCAAGACCCAATACAAGTAAAGCAAATATAAGGTAGGACGTTAAAATTAACACAACAAAATTTTATTAATTGTCAGTATTAAAAATACACAGAAGGGTGTATGACCAAAAACAAAGAAAAAACACTGTGATTGGTGGACACTATGGTCACATGTGGTTCAGAATGACTGCAAAGGTTGAACACAGTGTTTTAAGTTAAAACCCTCATCCGTATCTGTCAGTCAAGTGAACAAACAATAGGACCTATCTTACAGAGGGTGAGGCAGGCATGATAAGGCACATGGAACAATAAGTAGAGATATGTCCCATACACTGTGCCACTATATCCTGAATGCCTGCACTAAACAAACTCTTGACAGAAATACCGTATCCAATGCCGGGCTCAGTAAGAGCAACAAAATCACGGCTGAATACAAATATGTCACACAGAGAATGGCCGTGCAGTTTGCCATCCAAAGTGGACAGTAAAAAGGATGGTGCCCCACATAGAGCCAGTGAGAAGTACTGCTGATATGGCTCATAAACAGCCAAACATCAGCGCAAGCTGGCAGAGGTGTGGAGATAGAAAGGCTCGATGCGTTTCTATGTAATACATTAATACACTTCCTCAGTAGCCAAGATGTACAAAATACTAAGACCTGCCTAAGCCGCACTTCTCTAGTATGAGAGTTGGCGTACTGGTGTGGTTCTCGTGTGAGCCTTGGCAATGTGATGGCCGCGAAGCTGCCGCCAATATGCCGTGATTTTAAGGGCAAACACCCCGCCCCGCAGGCGTGCCTCCGCTCTGATGTCGCCGGTCAGCTGGAGAGCAAGGAGGAACGAGGTACACCCCGGGGAAAGCGCAGCCGCGCTAAAACTACTATAGGGGAATATTAATGGCGGTCCTTAACAGCTTGACATGCAAGTAAATAAAAGAGTAACCGGGCGATCGCAGATGATCCCTGGTAGAAACAAGTGATCCCAGATGATATGGTGAAAGCAAAAGACCCTATAGAAAAAACTATAGGGATAGGGATGTACATTTAAAATGTGGTAAACTAGGCATAATGGTGACAGAGGGTGATAGATGACGAGTGAAAAAAGGGGGTACAACGGGTGTATGGCAACGGATATACTATAATTCCGCAGCACCCAAAAATAGGGTATTAAAGAATCTACATAAGGTGGCTGTAGACAATCCTAAGTGTAGTTGGATTGCTACCCCATGTTTATCGGCCTTTCCTTAATAATAAACATACCTACCATCCAAATAATAAAAATGTATGTTGGTGATTGGTGTCAGCCAGCAAGTAGCCTAATTAATATAGAGGAACATGCCAAAACATCAGAATAAAACAAACACAATTTTTTTGCGAGGAAGGGGAGGGGAAACTAGATGAAAGAAGTACAAATAAACAGTTCATTTACTGCAGCACTTACCTCCAGTTGGATGTAGGGCCCACATGCAAGTGGCCCGAAACGCGTCACATTGTACTATATTTTCTCCGTTTGTACACATGGATTTTAAATGAAAATGTGAAAGAATAAAGCATTGGTTTTTAAGGAAAAGGAGCTGGACGTATTTGCTATCTCTAGATGAAAGAAGTATATGAAATGTGATCATTGAGGCCAGTGGGTTTGATGGTGTGTAATCTGAAAATCCACTGGGCCTTTCTCTGCAGCAAAATCCGATCAACATCACCCCCTCTTACTGACATCCTAATTTGATCAATGCCTTGAAACTTCACCGAGAAGTAGGGGTTGAGGCAGACAAGGACGTGGGGGTAAAAGTGTGTGTGTGTGTGTGTTTGTGTGTGTGTGGTGGGGGGGGGGGGGGATTAGACAATACCCCTCCTGTTTCCCAATACATGCTAAGGAACAAGAACTAAATTCTACCCTTAAACAAGCATTGATACCTCACAGTCCCCCCTTTACGAAAAAATACGACTTACAAATTATAAACCTGTTATCCCGCAGTCTGATGGATATTGAGATGCAGGTGTTGCAGAAGGTCCTCTCGTTTGTTCATATCCGGAGATTTGATCTCTTCAGTTGGGTTAAAAGATCTGCACCTTTTCGCCCATAAACTTAAATGGCGAAATTTTTTTATTACTCATGATCGCCGTAAATTTCGAAGAGTTGGGGATAGACATAGTAACATAGTACATAAGACGTAAATGATCTTCCTGATGTTCAGCTCCTGATGGACCTCTACATGGAGGGCCAACGGGAACCTGGAGAAGGCCCTTTTACGAACCTGCGGTTTCCGTCTAAAAAAATAACCGCCTTAAGCGATAGTACTCCAATAGACACCTTTGTATCGGTAGTTACCAATAAACTCCGGTCTTTGGAGTTACAGATCTGTAGGTCAGATAACCTTGGTGTTACACCACTCTCTCTCTACAGAGTGAGCTCCCTGACACACAGAGAGAGGGTTGATTTATTCCTCCATGATTAACCCAGCTGGCCTCAACTAGGGCCAGGGAACCGTAATAGATTAGGGGTGTGGACTGAGAGACTCAGCTATGCCTTACTGAAGCAGCACTTTTCTGGATTTCAGCTTCCTCACCCAGTGAAACTGAACCACCAGGTGAGATACACACCCCCACCATACGACTACCGCACACTTTACAGTTCACATCATCACAATATATATACACTGTGGGGGGTTAGCTCTGGTCTCGGGGATCATTCACACAAACTTCCTTCCTGACAATGGAGTTCATGTCCAAACAGTGCATTTATTTGGCAGTCTTCTCAAACAAAACAATATAAATGAACACCTGCCCGTCTAGGCACTACCTAATACATAAGGTATCGCTGACTCACCTAAGGCCCCATTCACACACACGGGAACCCATGCGGCTTTCCCAGCCGAACGTCCATGAATTGTGGCTAGCACCTAGCCCCGTGGCCCCTCAGCCCTCCTCAGCTGAGATCACGTTCCCAGAGCCTCACCAGGACTCTGCTACACAAAAACACTCTCTCCCAGAGTGACACACCTTGTCCAGCAGCAGGACTAAATAGACATGGACCTGTCCGAAACCCCGGACTGGAGCATGGGGAACAGGCACCCACCCAGCACATTACCTGTTCCCAGTAAAAGCCCGCCCTGGAACTGGCTGAGCCAGCTATACTAATACTATACTTAACTTGGGCTTTCACTCCACCAAGGCCAGGCACCTTGGTGACACGCTCTCGGTGTAAACAGCCCTGTCTGACGGTTTCCCTGGGGCTTCACCGCACAAATCAGTGTTCACATTGCCACATATCCCCCTCTGTTCACACCTGTGGGGGTGAACACATACACCAACCGGATGCTCCTGACAGGGCATCCGCCCTTTCTAGCCTCTGTCTCAACATTCCCTCTGGAAGATGTGGTCAGCATCATCATTTTCCCTTTATTTTGCCATACCCAAGCCAGCAAGGCTTGGTTTGTCACCCACATTGACCTGTTGCCCAAGAAATAGTGTCTAAGAGGTTCCCAATTCCACGGGACAGGCAGACCCTCTCTTTCTATTTTTTTATCTCTCTCCCTTTTTCTTACACAGCTGCTTCAACCGAGCACGCTTCTTAAGACTTGCCTCTTTTTGTCTCTTTATTTTATCAACAAATAGCGTCTTTCTTTTTCCTTTACTCCCCACAGGGGTTACGTCAAGTTTGGCTCCAATTTCAGAGTCTTCTGCTTCTTCAGTGGCACGCCCCACTTCAGCAGATTCTTCTTCATCCTTCTCTTTGGTCTCTGGAGCATACCAGGATTTCTCCCACTCCAACTCATCGGCCTTAGCTTCTTTAGCCTTTGAGTCTCTTTTGGAGTCTTCATTCAGTTGATTAGCCTTCTCATCCTTCTTGGACACGGCATCATATACTTGATTCCTTAACTCCTCCTCTTTCTCATCATGGTTGGAGGTACGGGGTACATCAGGGTCTTCACCAGACTCGTCGTCTTCTGGCAATCCCTGCAGAGATTCACCCCGGATATGGTTCTCCCTTCGGATAGGATTCAGGAGAGCCAGCCCATCGGAGTAGACAGGACCCTCATACTGGTCGTCGGTCCCCCGTATTTCTTCCCCAGCAGACTGCTGGCTTTCTGGAAGGCATTGACAGCAGAGGGAATGTCTCTCATGCCCAGGTCCTGGCCACACACCGCCACGAGTCCCTGGGCTTTTGCATCTACCTCAGCACCTTCATCTGGTTCAGCAGATACATCATCCATTTTCTTCTCTGCCTCGGCTGGCACCACAGCGCCACCATCTCCAGACCCATTCTTAACAGGCTCTGCCTTCTTGGCATCTTTTAGAGAATCTTCCTCTTCAGGTATCTCATTCTCTTCCACCTGCTGCGCAGGAGCACGCTTAGGCCTCTCCAACTCATAGACTTTATCTTTTGAGCTCCTGAGAACTTCCAACTCTGCTCTGAGTTGCTTGTTCAGCCTCTCCAATTCACCTCGCTCCTTAAGCGCTTTTTCAAGGGCTCTAGCCAAGGAGATGGCCTTGGACTTTTTCTCCAGAGCATCAGCCTCCGCTCGGTCACGTTCTTCGGCATATCGGGCCGCAACATATTTCTCTTCAGCCAGGAGCTGGTCAAACTTCTTCTGTTTCTTCTCCAATCTAGACACAGTTTGTCTCTGGTTGTCCAGGTCCACTATTCGATCACACAACTCTTGATGAAGTTGCGCCATACTGGCTTCCAAATGTCTTTGCTCCTCCAAGAGGGCAGATTTTTCTGAGGCACTGTTTAAGACCTCATCAGCCAGTTCATCTCTTTTCTGCTCTGCATGAAGTCTGGATCGCTCAGAAACTGCGAGTTCCTCTTGAAGTTGGAGAATTTCCGCTTCTATTTGAGTTTTTCGCATCAGCTTGTTGGATGCACTCCTTTTTGGCCTCTGGATCCAGCGGCTCTTTACTCTGTTCTGCAGCAGTACCAGACGTAGGAGTATCTCCTAGGACCTCGCCAAGACTTTTGTCAGTGTCTACTACAGGCTTGTGTAACTTTCTGGAGACTTTCATTTTCTTCTGGGCATCAGGCAGTAGTCCCTTCGCTATTGTACCTAGGGACCATGTAGGAGAGAGAAACCGTCTTCATGATTGCAGCTGTACTGACATGTCCTGTCATCTAGCCCTGCCTGTGTATGGGTCTCAGACACAAGGCCGCCATCTCCCCACTCGCCTCTCGTCACGTCAGGTATAACTATCGTCTGGTTGCTACCAGTAACCATATCAGTTTGGCCAGACCTCAACATAGTAGCCTCTCTCTCTGAGTTGCTATCGGTCACAGCACATGCGTCATATATACCGCTCATGTCATTCTCAATCCTGCCCTCAAGGGGCACCGCTGAGCTAATCCCCACCTTGGACACTTCTCTAGCCACTGTGTCCTGCACATTCACTACAGTGGGTTCCCCCAACTCTGTGCTCTCAACATTTATCTGCATTTTTCGAACTTTTACATTTTTACCTACAGGGAGCACTTCTCCCCTGGTCACACCCTGCAGTGGAAAATGCCTATCAACATCATCACATGGCATCATACTTTCATTTGGCATTTCCGCAAACTTGGCACAATCGCTTTGCACCTTATCAGTGCCACTGTTTTTAATGGTCACATCACTTAAAGGGGTCGCTACCGATTCTGCAGGAGCCTCGTCACTTCCTGCAGAAGGGTCTGCCTTACCCCACAGCAACGCTTCAATATCCTGGCCAAACAACATAACAGTTATAGGTGAAACTACATCACGAATTTCTCGAGTCACTGTTTGCACTGGAGTCTCACACGCCGTGAGAGCCTCCAGACAGTTCATGCTATCCCCGTGAATGTCCCGCACACAGTTCTCAGCCACCAGGCTGGTCTGAACCAGGATCAACTGACCCTCTGCAACACACGGAGTAATAATCGGAACAGTCTTACCCTCAGATGTCATGGGTTCGGCAGTCCCAGGCGATGAGGGAGTTCCAGGAACATCTTCCCCAAGGTCACTGTCCTGCTCCTGGACATTAGGAACCTCCAGCCTTTGATTCCTGGTTACCTGACTCCTGGCCATAGGACAATCAGGTGCACACTTTGTGACTTGACGGCATCTCCAGCAGCGCTCTCTCTTTTGCCATGCAGCTGCACTCTGTAGTGGTTGGTTGCACCTAGCAACTGCATTACTGCTCCGTACATCCTCTCTAGGACTCTGTATGCCGCAATCACTTGAACTCTTGAGAGCCGCACCGCTCTCCCTCTTCTTTTCTTCCCGACGGTTGCCCTTGGCAACGGCACACAACACCTTTTCGTCTGGTTTTCCAGCCGCATCACCGACACTTTGGACTTTTACAAACTGTCCATTCGGATTTGAAGGCTTTCTCTCCAGGGCCAACTGCAATTGCGCCCTCAAAGCCTCCCCCTCCAAATTGGCCTGCCTCAGCTGCTCGGTGAGATCCTCCATCCACCCCATAGCAACAGACAGTCCAGACACCAGAAAAAAAAATTCTTTTTTTTTTTTTTCTTAACACGTCCACTTTAATCTGAGACCAGTCTCCAGGTGTCTCCCTGTAGAGACAATCTCAGCACTGCACCGCAGACATAACAGTCTCTTTAAACTTTCTCACCGTCAAAAAAAAATATAGCATTCAGCAGCACCTGCTTTTTCTGCTTGTTTGTTGCTCCCAGCAACGCTTTTCCTTCTCCAGCAGGGACGACTGCCCGCATCCGACACCAAATGTGGGGGTTAGCTCTGGTCTCGGGGATCATTCACACAAACTTCCTTCCTGACAATGGAGTTCATGTCCAAACAGTGCATTTATTTGGCAGTCTTCTCAAACAAAACAATATAAATGAACACCTGCCCGTCTAGGCACTACCTAATACATAAGGTATCGCTGACTCACCTAAGGCCCCATTCACACACACGGGAACCCATGCGGCTTTCCCAGCCGAACGTCCATGAATTGTGGCTAGCACCTAGCCCCGTGGCCCCTCAGCCCTCCTCAGCTGAGATCACGTTCCCAGAGCCTCACCAGGACTCTGCTACACAAAAACACTCTCTCCCAGAGTGACACACCTTGTCCAGCAGCAGGACTAAATAGACATGGACCTGTCCGAAACCCCGGACTGGAGCATGGGGAACAGGCACCCACCCAGCACATTACCTGTTCCCAGTAAAAGCCCGCCCTGGAACTGGCTGAGCCAGCTATACTAATACTATACTTAACTTGGGCTTTCACTCCACCAAGGCCAGGCACCTTGGTGACACGCTCTCGGTGTAAACAGCCCTGTCTGACGGTTTCCCTGGGGCTTCACCGCACAAATCAGTGTTCACATTGCCACAACACACACACACACACACACACGCACTGTACACATCCACACACTATATATAACCGTATTTTTCGATTTATAAGACGCACTTTTCCCCCCAAAAGTGGAGGGAAAATGTCTGTGCGTCTTATAAAACGAATACTAGTGAGCGCATTATGGAGGCGCTCACTAGTATGTATTAGGTGCGGGGAGCGAAGCGCCGCAAGTGCACGTAATACTTGCCCTCCCTGGTCTATGCGGCAGCTCCTCTTCAGCGGTCGCGCTCCCATCTTCACGGGCTGCACTGCACTGTCCTGACTCCTTACAGCGTCAGGATCTAATGCGCGCACTATGACCTGATGCTGCACGCAGTCATGTGACAGTGCAGCGCAGGCTGGGAAGATGGAAGCGCGACTGCTAAAGAAGAGCTGCGGTGCAGGACAGGTAAGATGATTTTATTTTAGTCTGATCTGAGGTCTGATTGGGGGTACTGATGGGCTAATCTGTGGTCTGATTGGGGGTACTGATGGGCTAGTCTGAGGTCTGATGAAAAATATTATTTTCTTATTTTTCGCTTTATAAGACGCACCCCAGATTTTAGAGTAGGAAAATAAGGCATATATACACACTGTACACATACACACAGTATATTTTTATATATATATATATATATATATATATATATACTAGCAGAAGGACCCCGCTTCGCATGGGTATATTTCATCGTTTTCATTTAATGTTTGTGTGTGTCGTTAAAAGATGTTGACAGTATCCCCACCCCATAACACTGACTCCCCCACAGTGCCCGCCTTCTTAAAATGGGATCTCAACAGCAGCTCATCCCCTGAACTTTGACCTTCACAGCACCCCACTCCCTTGACAGTGACCTCGTCAGGGGACCGCCCCCTTAACAGTGACCTCAACAGCACCCTCCCCCTTAACACTGAACTTCATAGGGGACCGTCCCCTTATCTGTGACCTCTGCTGTTCCCTGTCCCCTAAAGAAAGACCTCCACAGCACCTGTCCCTTTAACAGTGACCTCCACAGTACCCCGTTTCCTTAACAATGACCTCCACAGTACCCTCCTGCCTTCACAGTGACCTCCACAGCAGCTGCTTCTTTAATAGTGGCCCCTGCCCCCTTAATAGTGACCTCCATAGAGGCCTGCCCCCATAACAGTAACATCCACAGTGAACTCCCCTTTAACAGTGACCTCCACAGTGCCTGCCCCTTTAACAGTGACCTTAACAGCAGCTGCGCCTCTAATAGTGGCCCCTGTCCCCTTAGCAGCGACCTCCACAGCAGCTGCCCCTTTAATAGTGGCCTCTGCCCCCTTAACAGTGTCCACAGAAGCTGTCCCTTTAACCATCTCCCGACTACCTAACGCAGGGATGCGTCCTGCAGGTGGCTGGGATGTTCCTCGATGACGCATCGGCGTGTCATCTCGCGAGACGCGATGATGCCGCCGCACACTGCACTCGAAAAGTTGCACAAGGGGTTGGTCATCAGTCTGCCAGCCAATGATCAGCGCTGGCTGGCATCACTTTTAAAAAAAATCCAATGAAAAGCCATCTAACACATTATATTTATAAATATAATGTGTTAAATGGCTTCTGTGCTCTCTGCTGGGTCCTTTTGTCGGTTGGTCCCAGCAGAGAGCACACATTACAGTGAGTACACCAAGCACACACACAAGTAGCCCCAGATCACCCACCCATCACCCAAATTAACCCCTGTCAATCACTTGTAAGAGGCAGCCCTGATCATCCAGCAGCATTTCCAGCACTAATATATATGCAGACTGTGATGTTTCCCTCCAGCCACCAGAGGCCACTGTGGCTGAGTAAGACAGTGAGAGGTGTTGTTTTCAAGAGGATAAGGAGTTAAAGGAGTTCCCGGGCTGAGAGCCTTGGCTGAAGGTGTCTGAGTACACAAAAAAGAAGGACTCTGTCCACTGGGAGGGATATCCACAGGGGAGATTAGAGTGATTTCTCCCTGCCTGCTGTGACACAGTATCTGGGACTTTAGAGTGTGTTTGCTCCCTGACTGACCAGAGTTACACAGACTACAAAGTGAGGCTTGCAGCATCACCCCTGCCAGAGCTGAGCCACGTGGATGCCTGACCTGCGACCTAACATAAAGGAGAAGACCACACTGAGCCAAGCAAGCAAGCAACCAGATCAGGACCCAGACTGTATCTGCCTGCATATGCCGGACACAGAACTGTGAGTGCACTGATGCTAATCTGAGTTAGGACATAGTGGAAGAGGATTTAGGTAGTGCACAGTAGAAGTGCACCCCGGGTAGCGGGGACAGGTAGGAATATCTAGAAGAGAGTAGCCTGCCATTTTTGTATTTGTGTTTGCGATTCAGTTGTGTCTTTATGCAAATTTCCATCATTATTGTGAATTCTCAAGCTGTTAATACTGTTAATCTGATTTTCCGGCAGTTAGAGTTCTCTTTTAATAAAGCCGGTTTCTGCTTCAGCCTCCTTGTCTGCTGCACTGTACTTGAATCCTGCTCTACGGTCTCTTCCTCTGCTGACCGTTACACACTAGTGAAAGGGAAAAGTGATCAGTGTAAACTGTAACTTTTTTTTCACTAGTATTGACTGTTAGGTTTAGTTTAGTTTTTAGGCCCCTTTAGGTAGTCAGTCAGCTTTCGCTAATTAGCGTAGCGCTAATCAGCATTGGTACTTTATAGTATCTGCAAGTGATCAGAACTGATCACAGTCAGATCTATAATAGTATTAGTGTCACCTTAGTCTCACTTCACGCAAAACGCAGTGTTTGCCCGATCAGATCTGATCGGTCGCCCACACGTGCGTTCACCCACACCCGCCCCGCCGCAGTGACAAAATTTTTATTTATTTTTTATCACTGCACAATGAATACACAAGCGCTGCAGCGATAAATATAAATCAGTTTTGATGTTTTATATCAATCGCAGCGGCTTCCTGTACTTCGCTAGCCTCCCATTTGTAAGACAGGCTTGCTTTTTTTCTTGGGTAGTCTCAGGGAATACCCCCTAAATTTAGTTGTCCAAATGGCAAGGAAGGGGTATTCTTCTGAAGAGGCCTACAGGCTTCTGACCCAGTCGGATGAGGAATGAGAACCCTCATCTGACGCCAGCGGTTCAGAATACGGACCCAAAGTTCGGACAATGAGGTTGAGGTCCCTGATACCACCAGGCGTACCCGGCCCCGTGTTGCTAGACCAGAAGTTGTGCAGGATCCGCTTTAAGGGCAGCAGAGTGGGGCTGGCGCTGTCGGATTACGTGGTGAGGCATACACCAGCAGCGCAGCCCATCCTGGACCTAGTACCAGCACTGCCGTAGAACATGGTGAAGTGGCGAAGGGCAGTTGAAGCTGGTACGGTGGCATGTACAGTAGTTCCCCCGTCGCAGCCACCGCACAGACAGGCCAGTAGAGCCCCTAGAGTCCATGAGGTGCTGGCAAACCTTGATTGGCAGCCCCCATCTTCAGCTGCACCAGTAGTTCCCCTTTCACCGCCCACTCAGGAGTTCGGGTTGAGACAGCTCAGATCGGATCGGCACTGGGGTTTTTTGAGCTGTTCTTCACCGCGGAGCTCTTTGACCTAGTCGTGGCAGAGAGAAACCGGTATGCCACTCAATTTATAAACGCCAACCCAGGAAGCTTTTATGCCCAGTCTTTCTGGTGGAAACCCGTCCAAGTTTCCAAAATTAAAACTTTTCTGGGCCTTCTCCTTAACATGGGCCTGACAAAAAGCATGAATTGTGGTCATATTAGTCCAGGAACCCAATTCATCACATGCCCATGTACTCTGCTGCCATGTCCAGGACACGATTTGAGACCATCCTGAGTTCCCTGCACTTTAGTGCCAACAGCACCTCTCGTCCCAGAGGCCACCCAGCTTTTGACCGGCTCCACAAAATTCGGCCCCTTATAGACCACTTCAACACCAAATTTGCTGATTTGTATACCCCTGAGCAAAACATCTGCGTAGACGAGTCCCTAATACATTTTACTGGGCGCCTTGGCTTCAAACAATACATCCCAAACAAGCGCGCCCGGTATGGGGTCAAATTGCATAAGCTCTGTGAAATGGCCACAGGCTATACGTACAAATTTTGCGTCTATGAGGGAAAAGATCAGACCCTGGAGCCGGCCGGTTGCCCTGACTACCTGGGGAGCAGTGGGAAGACAGTCTGGGACTTAGTGTCACCCTTATTTGGCAAGGGGTACCACCTTTATGTGGACAATTTATACACAAGTATGCCCCTCTTCAGGCATTTGTTCCTAGAACAGATTGGCTGCTGTGGCACCGCGCGACCTATTCGCCGGGGCTTCCCCAAATGGCTTGTTACCGCCCGTCTTGCAAGGGGGGTGAGGGCTGCCTTGTGTAACGAAGAACTGCTCGCGGTGAAATGGAGAGACAAGCGTGACGTTTACATACTCTCCTCCATTCACGCAGACACGACAATATAAATTGAACGGGCAACCAGTGTAATGGGAGGGGTGGACTTCAATGACCAGATGTTGGCTCCTTATTTACTCTCCCGCAGGACTAGACGCTGGTATAAGGTGTGTGCTCTATACTGTCCCAAATATATACCAATTACATGGAGGGTTCGGACATTCCACAATTAACCAACACAGCACATATTAAAGTACTCCCAAAACCAGGAAAAGATCCCACTTTAGCTGCCTCATACCGACCAATATCATTAATTAACGTGGACCTCAAAATAGCTTCCAAAATTCTGGCAGACAGGCTAGCAATTATTTTACCAAAACTGATATCCCAGGATCAGATGGGGTTTGTACAGGGGAGGGCAGCAGTCACGAATATCCACAAAGTCCAGACAGTATTAGATGAGGTAAAGATGCGCCCGTCAGCCCATCCATCCCCAGCAATATTAGCTATAGATGCAGAAAAAGCATTTGACAACGTTGACTGGGGGTGGATGGGTAAAGTATTGGATCATATAGGAATCACAGGTCCATTCAGACAATATCTAACAGCCCTATACTCAACCCCTCAAGCCAGAATACATGTCCCTGGGTTTTTGTCAGTCCCATTTTCGCTATTTAAGGGCACCAGACAAGGCTGCCCATTCTCGCCTCTACTTTTTAACTTGGCGATAGAACCCCTATCCCGAAAACTGGCGAGTGACAGCAGTATAGAAGGGATTAAGATAAGGAAAACACGAGTGAAACATGCGCTTTTCGCAGACGACCTTCTCTTATTTCTAGAAAATCCTAAAAGAGATCTGGGCCGGGTTTTCCGACTACTGGAAGATTTTGGTTCGGTATCGGGTTATAGGGTTAACCCAGGCAAATCAGAAATTCTCCTTTTAAAAGGAGGCTTGGGTCCTCCCCAGCTAGAGGTACCAATTAAGATTGCTTACACCTCCATTAAATACCTAGGCATAAATATAGGAAAGAGACCTGAGTCAGTGTACTCGCTAAATTACCCTCCACTGTTTGGGCAGATTTTCTCCGATCTAAATAGATGGAAAAATCTTCCGCTCTCATTGGGTGGCCGAACCCAACTCGTCAAAATGATATGCATCTGCAAAGCTACTGTACCCCATGCAAAACATACCACTTCTTCTCAAGCACACAGATGTAAACACCTTAAATTCCGCGTTTAGGGCGTTTATTTGGACCGGGAAAAAATCTAGGATAGCATTGTCTAAATTGCAGGTGCCCAGACACAGAGGTGGATTGGGGTTCCCTCATCTGCTCTTATACAACCTGGCCAGCATATTCAGACACTGCGTGGACTGGGTGAATAACTCAAGTTTCTACACTAATAGGCGGTTGGAATCCCATTTGATACACCCATGGTCTTTAGGGGCCATACTCCATACACGGTTGGCAAAGATACCATCCGCGATAAAAACGAGCTTAGTGATTAGAGACACAATGGTAACGTGGAAGGAGACTTGCAAAATGCTCAAACATCCCTTTCTATTCACTAAATACATGTCACTATGGGGACATCCAGAATTTCCTGCTGGGACAGACTCAAAATTTTTCACTGAATGGAAAGCAAAAGGCTTAGCAACAGCTAAGGAAGTATGGAACATAACAGAAAACCGCCTATACTCTTACACAGAATTGAAAGAGATACCATCTCACACATGCACATCACTTATTTGCATATATGCAGCTTAAGGGGTTTATTGGAAGCAGGCTACAGGCGCCAGCAGGAGTTATGTTACCTAATGAGCTGGATAGAATAGTGGGACAAAATGGCACTAGGAGATCTCTCTCGAGCATCTATCAAGACCTTCGGGAACTTAAGGTGAAACCGATATCAGATAAGATGTTCTTCCACTGGGAAAAAGATTTTCCACAGGCCAAAATACCGGAGAAGATCCTGGTGGGGTGGGAAAAGGTCAGGAGGGCGGTGACGAACGAAAATTGGAGAGAAACCCACTTTAGGTTAATTCATAAAGCTATTTATGGCTTTCAATTTTCTGACCATAACACAGACCCTTCAAGGATACTGGCTTGCCCTAAGTGCCAACTCAAAGGAACAGACATGCTCCATGGGCTGTGGTCATGCCCGAGAACGGTCAAATATTGGAAAATGGTAAAACACCAAATAAAAACTTACATGAAAATATGCATACCGCTGACACCAGATCTGATCTTGTTTCACTATTCCCCTGGGCGTGAGCATTTTCCATGTAGTAATACATGTAATACTATTAGCAGCAAAACGTTGTCTTCTCAATAAATGGCTCCAGCCTCATATTCCATCAGCATCAGAAATACTCACACAGGTCAAGAGATGCTTCGATATGGAAAAACTGGAGACTGAGCAAAATAAAAAATCGCAGACAAAACCATTTTTTAAGAAATGGGAACACTTTATTACAACAGTTTTCTCTGATGGGGAACTAAAGCTACTCATGGCCCCATTCCAGAATGCGGAGTGGTACTTTAAGAGGAAAAATGCTGGGTCCCTGGGTAGACTATTAGTGGACTAGTCTTCGGAAGATAATCCCGAGCTGGCAGAGAGAGAGCACCAAGAGGGAGGGGGGAAGGAGGGAAAGGGTATAATGTTTGGAGTTACAAAAGTGAAAAACTATGCTTTGCATTGTCAACCTAACATGTATAACTGTGCAAATGATGTTTTATTGCATTATAGTGTAATGATGATATGCAATGCACTCTGATGAATGCAAGCTCAATAAAAATAATATTTAAAAAAAAAAAAAAAAAAAAGAAGTTGTGTATACCTAATTCAATTGGCTATGTATAATAGTTTTGTTCTCTACAGTAAGGCTGGGAGAACAGGATCCTTCCTCAAATTTTAGGAAGAGATCATCGAGAACCTCCTGTATCCAGGAGGTTCCGTGGCCCCAACCACCAGTGTAGTGAGCCGTCTACACGAGCGACATTTCCCCAATGTCGTTTCTGGTACCTCAACACAACAGTCACCCCGAAAAAGATATCGTGTCTGTAGCAGGAGTGGAATAAGGCGGGACACCCGCTATTTCTGTCCTGAATGCCCTGACCACCCTGCCCTATGCTTAGGGGAGTGTTTCCGAAAGTACCACACTCAGGTACACTTAAGGACGAAGGGACCGCAGGACACAGGTAGATTTTACACAAGGGTCTTTCAGGAAACTAGGTTTTGAGAGACCCTAACACACAGGGGTGCTAGTGTGCTACTGCAGCTATGTGAAACAGTAGAAACCTCTCCTTTCACTTGGGATAAAGTGCATAATCTTTCTTTTTTTTATTTTTTACTAACCACTCTTTACTTTCCAGCTGGACCAACCGACGAAAACGCTGCAGCACTCATGTGCATTCTGAGAGAAGCATTGCGCTACTGTCAGAAGACACATGAAGTCGGTGTATGCGGCGCTGCAGGACGAGATTTTTTCTCCGCAGTACAGGTACGTTTGTCCAGGCATATGAGCTGAGGAGAGGTGTTGGAGTTTATATGCTTAGGCAAACACTTTGTATCAAAAATCTGGCAAAGGTGTCTTCCTCCACACCGATCGATTGATCGATGTGAATGGAGAAATCACGTTTGCCAGGACATAGGAGCTGAAGTGGGTATGGATGTTTGGGCGGAGCCCCTATGTCCTGGCGATTGCCAGGCCATCTTTTTTTTTTTCTTGCATATTTTTTAGCAGAGATATTTTTCATCCACATCGATTGATGCGAATGAAGAAATCTGTGCCGTTCATTTTTTCTCTCAGCCCAGAGGCTGAACGAAAAAAAATCTCATTACCCGTATGCTCAATATAAGGAGAATAGCAGAAACTCCTAATGCTGGCCATACATGTAATGATTGCAGAGACCCTCAAATGCCAGGGCAGTACAAACACCTCACATGTGACCCCATTTTGGAAAGAAGACACCCCAAGGTATTCGCTGAGGGGCATATTGAGTCCATGAAAGAAAGAAATTTTTGTCACAAGTTAGCGGAAAGAGAGACTTTGTGAGAAAAAAATAAAAGTAAATTTCTGCTAACTTGTGCCAAAAAAAAAAATCTTCTATGAACTCACCATGCCCCTCATGGAATACCTTGGGGTGTCTTCTTTCCAAAATGGAGTCACGTGTGGGGTATTTATACTGCCCTGGCATTTTAGGGGCCCTAAAGCGTGAGAAGAAGTCTGGAATCCAAATGCCTAAAAATGCCCTCCTAAAAGGTACTCATTGGAATTAGGGCCCCTTTACGCATCTTGGCTGCAAAAAAGTGTCACACGTGTTATTAATGTACTTAGGAGAAGTAGGGCAATGTGTTTTGGGGTGTATTTTTACATATACCCATGCTGGGTGAGAGAAATATCTCTGTAAAGTGACAACTTTGTATAAAATAATGGAATATACATACAGTATATATGAGATATATATACTGTACACACACACTATATCTATCTATACATACTGTACACATCTCCACACACATTATATTCATATATATATATATATATATATATACAGTGGAGGAAATAATTATTTGACCCCTCACTGATTTTGTAAGTTTGTCCAATGACAAAGAAATGAAAAGTCTCAGAACAGTATCATTTCAATGGTAGGTTTATTGTAACAGTGGCAGATAGCACATCAAAAGGAAAATCGAAAAATAACTTTAAATAAAAGATAGCAACTGATTTGCATTTCATTGAGTGAAATAAGTATTTGAACCCCTACCAACCATTAAGAGTTCTGGCTCCCACAGAGTGGTTAGACACTTCTACTCAATTAGTCACCCTCATTAAGGACACCTGTCTTAACTAGTCACCTGTATAAAAGACACCTGTCCACAGAATCAATCAATCAAGCAGACTCCAAACTCTCCAACATGGGAAAGACCAAAGAGCTGTCCAAGGATGTCAGAGACAAAATTGTAGACCTGCACAAGGCTGGAATGGGCTACAAAACCATTAGCAAGAAGCTGGGAGAGAAGGTGACAACTGTTGGTGCGATTGTTCGAAAATGGAAGGAGCACAAAATGACCATCAATCGACCTCGCTCTGGGGCTCCACGCAAGATCTCACCTCGTGGGGTGTCAATGGTTCTGAGAAAGGTGAAAAAGCATCCTAGAACTACACGGGAGGAGTTAGTTAATGACCTCAAATTAGCAGGGACCACAGTCACCAAGAAAACCATTGGAAACACATTACACCGCAATGGATTAAAATCCTGCAGGGCTCGCAAGGTCCCCCTGCTCAGGAAGGCACATGTGCAGGCCCGTCTGAAGTTTGCCAATGAACACCTGAATGATTCAGAGAGTGACTGGGAGAAGGTGCTGTGGTCTGATGAGACCAAAATAGAGCTCTTTGGCATTAACTCAACTCGCTGTGTTTGGAGGAAGAAAAATGCTGCCTATGACCCCCAAAACACCGTCCCCACCGTCAAGCATGGGGGTGGAAACATTTTGCTTTGGGGGTGTTTTTCTGCTAAGGGCACAGGACAACTTATTCGCATTAACGGGAAAATGGACGGAGCCATGTATCGTGAAATCCTGAGCGACAACCTCCTTCCCTCTGCCAGGAAACTGAAAATGGGTCGTGGATGGGTGTTCCAGCACGACAATGACCCAAAACATACAGCAAAGGCAACAAAGGAGTGGCTCAAGAAGAAGCACATTAAGGTCATGGAGTGGCCTAGTCAGTCTCCGGACCTTAATCCAATCGAAAACCTATGGAGGGAGCTCAAGCTCAGAGTTGCACAGAGACAGCCTCGAAACCTTAGGGATTTAGAGATGATCTGCAAAGAGGAGTGGACCAACATTCCTCCTAAAATGTGCGCAAACTTGGTCATCAATTACAAGAAACGTTTGACCTCTGTGCTTGCAAACAAGGGTTTTTCCACCAAGTATTAAGTCTTTTTTTGTTAGAGGGTTCAAATACTTATTTCACTCAATGAAATGCAAATCAGTTGCTATCTTTTATTTAAAGTTATTTTTTCGATTTTCCTTTTGATGTGCTATCTGCCACTGTTACAATAAACCTACCATTGAAATGATACTGTTCTGAGACTTTTCATTTCTTTGTCATTGGACAAACTTACAAAATCAGTGAGGGGTCAAATAATTATTTCCTCCACTGTATATATATATTAGTAAACCAAAAAGGTTACGGTGGGCCAGTAGCTGTGGGGGCGATCCAACATCCAAATCAAAATAAAATAAAAAAATTCCACGACACTCCCAAAGATATGATTCAAAAGTTGTGTTCTTTGATCCCCTTCGAAACAGGTAGATCCATGCATTTTTTATGTATGGTGTACCTGTGTTGATTTTACCGTGTTTTGAAATCTAGTGTAGTTTCACCTAAGTAAAATAATGGGCAGGGGCACCATAGGACATAAATTATACAGTCATGTGAAAAAATTAGGACACCCTTTGAAAGCATGTGGTTTTTTGTAACATTTTTAATAAATGGTTATTTCATCTCCGTTTCAACAATACAGAGAGATTAAAGTAATCCAACTAAACAAAGAAAACTGAAGAAAAGTCTTTTCAAGATCTTCTGTAAATGTCATTCTACAAAAATGCCTATTCTAACTGAGGAAAAAGATAGGACACCCTCACATGTATTCCCTCTTAAATTGGCTCAGATCTCACACAGGTATATCACACCAGGTGCACATAATTAGTAGATCGTTACTCTGCATGTTGAATGAGGCTTGCCCTATTTAAACCTCAGACATTTAGTTTGGTGTGCTCCTGACTGTTGAAGTGAGTGAGCACCATGGTGAGAGCAAAAGAGCTGTCAGAGGACTTCAGAAAAAAGATTGTAGCAGCCTATGAGTCTGGGAAGGGATTTAAAAGATCTCCAAAGATTTTGAAATCAGCCATTCCACTGTCCGGAAGATAGTCTACAAGTGGAGGGCTTTCAAAACAACTGCCAACATGCCCAGGACTGGTCGCCCCAGCAAGTTCACCCCAAGAGCAGACCGCAAGATGCTAAAAGAGGTCTCCAAAAACCCTAAAGTGTCATCTCGAGAACTACAGCAGGCTCTGGCTACTGTTGATGTAGAAGTACATGCCTCTACAATCAGAAAGAGACTGTACAAGTTTAACTTGCATGGGAGGTGTGCAAGGAGGAAACCTTTGCTTTCCAAGAGAAACATCGAGGCCAGACTGACATTTGCCAGAGATAAAGTTGACAAAGACCAGGACTTCTGGAATAATGTTCTTTGGACAGATGAGTCCAAAATTGAATTATTTGGACACAACAGCAGAGGACATGTTTGGCGTAAACCAAACACAGCATTCCAAGAAAAGAACCTCATACCAACTGTGAAGCATGGAGGTGGAAGTGTCATGGTTTGGGGCTGCTTTGCTGCAGCAGGACCTGGTCAGCTCACCATCATAGAATCCACGATGAATTCTACTGTGTATCAGAAGGTGCTTGAAGAACATGTGAGACCATCAGTTAGAAAATTAAAGCTGAAGCGGAACTGGACCATGCAACATGACAATGACCCAAAACATACTAGTAAATCAACCAAAGATTGGCTGAAAAAGAAGAAATGGAGAGTCCTGGAATGGCCAAGTCAAAGTCCAGATTTGAATCCCATTGAGATGCTGTGGGGTGACTTGAAAAGGGCTGTACGTGCAAGAAACCCCTCAAACATCTCACAGCTGAAAAAGTTCTGCATTGAGGAGTGGGGTAAAATTTCCTCAGACCGATGTCGAAGACTGGTAGATGGCTACAAGAACCGTCTCACTGCAGTTATTTCAGCCAAAGGAGGTAACACTCGCTATTAGGGGCAAGGGTGTCCTATCTTTTCCTCAGTTAGAATAGGCATTTTTGTAGAATGACATTTACAGAAGATCTTGAAAAGACTTTTCTTCAGTTTTCTTTGTTCAGTCGGATTACTTTAATCTCTCTGTATTGTTGAAACGGAGATGAAATAACCATTTATTAAAAATGTTACAAAAAACCACATGCTTTCAAAGGGTGTCCTAATTTTTCACATGACTGTATATGTTGATTCACACGTTAAATAGTAATTAATGCTATATTTTTGTGTAGATATAGGATGTGTGAATACACTTCCTTTCTGTACATATTTGTAGTTAATGCAATTTAACCAGGAAAGCATCCCTTTTCTGTAGTGATAAAAAACTCTGGCCAATAGTTTTCTGAGGACCAATGTCCGATGGACTAATTTATCACGAAGATTCGGTGGTCTGCGGTAAGACATGAGGGGGAATACTAAGTTCCTTTATTTTGTCAAATCCGTTCTTTTACAATGGACCAATGTGTATTAATAATCCCTCTGAAATTCTGTCTATTTTGGGAATTTGTTGTCACTAAAGGAATTCTTGTGCATTGTCTTGTTTTTCTCTTTGTTAAGTAATGTTGATCTCTCAATTTCCTTTGTTCTTGCAATATGTGCATTTTAGAACAGGGTTTAGGAAACCCCGGTCTTTAAAAGTGTCCGATCTAATTGGTCATTGTCACCAACTATGCGTTTTGCACATACAAATTTGCTAAGGGGCAAGGATTTCACCATCGCCCTTGGATGGGACTTGTCAAAACGTAAAATAGTATTTTTGTCGGTAGGTTTAACATAAAAATCTGTGTGGATAATATTATCTTTTAATATAATCAGTGTATCCAGAAAATGGAGTTCACTAGTAGAGTACTCTAACATAAATTTTGTCGTTGTCAAGAGTATTTAAAAAGAAAACAAATTGAGTAAATCAGCCTCGGTACTCGTCCATATAAGGAAGACGTCAACAATGTATCGCCGCCACCACCTCAAAACATGTTTGAAGTTGTGTGACACATAGATATACGTCTCCTCCAAGTAGGCCACCGCCATTATAGCATACGTTGGTGCGACGTTTGACCCCATGGCTGTCCCCGTCATTTGCATATAATAATGGCGCTAAAAGAAAACAATTACATGTCAGAACCATGTATAACAGACTCAAAATAAAATCCTGACATCCCCTGAGTATTGAGAACATATCAATGCATTTTTACTAACTCGAGACCAAAGCCATGCCTAATGGAAGTATTTAAGCTTGCAGTGTCCAAAGAAACCAGTATGGCACCTGGAGGTATGGTGACCACCCAATTTAAAAAAACAAACAAAAAAAAAAGTCTGTGTCCTGTATGTAGGACCTTGATGTTGTGGCATAAGTGCATAATATTTTGTCCACAAAATGTAGATATTGCTTAGCACTGAGTCTACTCAAGATGATTGGTCCTTCAGGAGGGCTAGATAGATTTTTATGTATTTTTGGCAATAAATACAACATTGGTGGTGTTGAATGTAGCATCATTAGGAATTCTCTAAGTTTTTATCTATGTGACCTGCTTGTGTACCCATTTCTAGAATGTTTTGTATTTTTCTTTCTATGTGCCATTTTGGATCCTGATGTAATTTATTGTATGCAAGAGTATCATTCAGTTGTCTCTGGGCTTCCTCTATGTATTTTGAAGTATTCATGATCAAAAATACACCTCCTTTGTTGGCAGGGTTTATGTTGAGGCTGTGATCATGGATTAACTAATTCAATGCCGACCATTCCAATTGAGTCATATTGGGATGGTTGAATTGTCCCTTGTCACGTAATTTTAACATATTTACTTCCCTCAATACTGTCTCAGTAAATAATTCTATGGAAATGTAGTGGGAGTGGAAAAAATCACTCCTTGTGAATAAATCAATTCAGTACCTCTGATATTATCCCATTGTCTGTAATGTAAAGAAAACCAAGCCTTTAAGGTGCTAGAGCAGAAAGACAGCACTGCTGCAGAGCTCTGCTCTATAACAACTTTAAAACTCTGTACCAAATCCCACATTTTTGTGCTCAGCACATGGTCCGAATGTTCCGGTGCCAAAATCTGGACTTTTGGCTAAAATAATTTTTTGAGGCCTACAACGCATTCACGAGCCGCGGGCTAAAGTTCATAGTGGAGCAATTTCAAATCCTGCCAGCTAAGGAAGCGACCAAGCCCTCTACTACATGTGAACCCGGTGGAGGACCTGAACCGTTCCGATACCAGCACCTGGACCCACAGCAAGTTTAAAACACTGGCGGCTCGATCTGAACGGGATAGCAAGCCGCGATTTGCGAAATTTTGATCGATTTGCAGCTACAGCTTTCCGGCGCACGTGGTGGCTGGGGTAAGTCCTTGGGAATCGAGAATACAAGGTCCATACTATCCCCCTCAACCCACACAAATAGCATATAGCCTGTGCCCAGCACTACCAGCTCTTCGGCAAGTAATTGCTCAAAGTAAAACCAGCCTGCGATTTTTGGCTGCGATTATTAACATTACGACTGACTCGTATTGGTTTATTCGAATTGTTCTCATATTCAATAAATGCTCTCCTTGGTATGAATCTTGAATAGATGATACACTAAATGATAATCATTAGAAATGTGTTTTCACTTGTGATTTTACTTTTTTTGTTTGGAACTAGGAAATAATATGTTTTTGCTGTTGTAACAAGATATATTGCTCATATACATGTATTTGTAATGGTGATTGTTTCCTCATTTCATACTATTGTAAGCTTTTATCGCTTTTGTTATGCTTGTTAAGTTTTAACCCTTCAGTTAGTTTTAAGCCTTCAGTTTTAACCCTCTAAAGAATTGATAAAGATCTATTTCTAGTTGTAACCAATATGTATGTACATTAGGGCAAAAACGTAAGTCTTTTGTTAGCAAGCTTGTGCTGATGAAAGAACATGTGATGATATATTTACCACTTTTTAGACGTCTGAGTGTTCTTTTTCTTTTGAAACCTCTGGCTTCTGTTTTTCACATTGTCTGTACCGATTCTAAGTTCTGATTCGCATCAGTTGATGTTTTTTTTATTTCATTAGCGATTTTTTTTTATTATTGTTTTTTTTTATCAGACTTTGTACTCTGTGCGCGTAGATGTTGAGAGCCAGTGAAATTATAAACAGTTCCCATGTTGTAGTCCGCGGTGTCCCGTTGCCATTTATTATGTTTGGTATTCTGTATATCCTTTCCAATTTCTTAAGATAAGGTCTGAATTTGGAAAGATAATCAGACTCTTTGGGTCAGCAGCAAAGGGCAAAACCTGGCAAGACAAACATAGACAGACTACACAGAGCAGAAGGGTGAAACACCCACAAGACAGAATAGACTGACAACAACACTCCACGCTCAAAGGCAGAAATAGCAGCCTAACGAGCGCACCTGAAAGGACACAACCAGGAACTGACCAGGGGAGGTTAACCCCATCTGAACCAAACAGGGAGGGGTAACCAGAAACCACAGCATACCAAGCTGCGATACAGGACATTGCCCCTAGCAACCAGCATGCATGGAACACCGCAGCCAGTATGCAGAGCGCAACCAACCTGACATACCCACAGGGAAACAATACAGCCAAAGAGGGTACACACACACGGGCAGGTTCACCCTAGATACCGCAGCCAGCACGCAGCCAAAAGCAACCTGCCTACAGGAAATCACCTGCAGCCTGTACGCAAAAGGTGTGCAGCCAGCCTGCATGGCAAACCACATCACGGAGAACCTGTCATGCCTTTTCATAAGTATATAAACATTTAGACATTATTGTTATAACGTGTATTCATGGCCTATAAGAAGCCTTGTTGTACTTATATTCACCCTCCTGTATGGGTTCAAGGAAAGATTCTTCCTGGCAGATGTCGGCCTATCTAAGGGAGTGATTTTACCTCATCACTAGGCTATGAGCCGGGATAAAGTTACTTCCTGGCACTCGTCTGGCTTCTCTTTATAATGAGATGTATGAATGAGACAAACATACAATGTTTGTTCATATAGTGGATCGTATTTAGTTTTGACACAAGTTAATCAATATATCACATGTCACGTGTTGTTTTATATTTCATATATTGGTTTTATTTTGTTACATGTTATAATCGTATACTAACGTATATATATATCCTGTGTGTGTATCACCAGAAGTGTGTATTGCTGAGGTATCTAGGAAAGCATGCTCAGTTGGATTTCTCTTAATGAGAAGTTGCTCAGAAAAGTCGTGTTATTTTCATAAGATAAGGCACCTGTGAAATCCAAAACCCACACATTTGTTGTCTACATTTTAGCTGTATGACGTGAGAACAGTTATTCTAGTTTCTGGGAATCTAGGTTTTTAATTGCTTCAAGTGTCAGAGGGTATGCCTCCCTTTTGACGTATGTTCCAGGTGGTGGATGTCTACCACTTAACATGAAGTCACATTATTTAAATTTAACTCTTAAAAGCTTCACATTTATAGGTTACACAACATTGCCGCCTAGGTATCAGCAGGTAACACTACACGTTCACCACAAAGCATTTTGGGTAATGTATGATCTCATAGTACCATTACCATATGTGCACACCCTCTGGTTTGGTTGGAAGACCGTTATCTAAAGGGGTGTATTCTTTTGATAAGTCTGTGAATATTAATCATAGATGGGATGAGAGAGGGATTCCAAGAGAAGAAAAAAATTCTACAAAGAACTAAAACAGAACCTGGTAAAGCTTTGGATTTTATCCTGGACCACAGGGAACCCTCTGGAGAGCTGACCGTCCCTCCGGAGCCCTATTCACCTTTTGACACTTGGTAACGTATATTTGGTTTATTGCTTGCGGTAGTGATAAGTTACTTAATTTATCTCTATGGGGCTGTGCACATGAGCGGTGATTTTCACGCATCACTTCTGCGTTGCGTGAAAATCACAGCATGCTCTATATTGTGCGTTTTTCACGCAACGCAGGCCCCATAGAAGTGAACGGGGCTTTGGGAAAATCGCAAGCATCCGCAAGCAAGTGCGGATACGTTGCGATTTTCCCGCATGGTTGCTTAGCAACGGGACCCGATCTTACCATGGTGATGGACCATGTGATGTGACGTCATCACAGGTCCTTTAGTTCTTAGCTGATACAGGGAAAGAGAGGAGAGATTGCAACTACGCGATCAAGTGGCTAAGGTAAGTTAACTTTTATTATTTTTAACCCCTTCCACTTCATTTTACAATGCATTCTTTATTAAGAATGCTATTATTTCCCCTTATAACCATGTTATAAGGGAAAATAATCAATTCTCCAGAAGACCCGAAACCGGACTTCAGTGATGAAGTCCGGCTTCGGGTTGGGTACCAAACATGGCAATTTTTCTCACGCGCAAAATGCATTACAAACGTTTGCACCCGCGCGGGAAAAACGCGCATATTCGCGCGACGCACCCGTCTCTTATCCGGGCGTCAAACATGACGCCCATGTGAAAGAGGCCATAGACAATGGTACCTCGTTTTCTTTCTAGTTGAACAAAATAATTAAGGTTCTCGTCAACGAGCTGAGAGGTTATTATGTCGCCCTTTCCTCAGTAGGATCAATAACTGATATTTTTTCCTTTGATCCTTTCTTGTTTTTTTTGGTATATAAAGCATTTTTGCACTTTATATCCGCGACAGTGGTTACTGATATAATGATATCAATTATATTACGCACACATTTTTCCTGAAGGTATTATAAAATGATAGTATTGAAAAGAAATCATGTTTTTTGTTTAATTTTTGTCAATCCGGATGTTGCACTGAGCACCATGGAGGACTCAGTATGGAGGACTGAAACATTGCTTTGGGGATTAAAGAACACTGCTTTTGAATCACATCTGCGGGAGTGCCATGAATGTTTATATATATATTTATATATATATATATATATATATATATATATATATATATATAGAGGGGGAGAGAGAGAGAGAGAGATACGCTAGAATTTGAACAGCATAAGTGGGGTGCAAATGACCTAGGTGAGCTGCTGCCACGAGGGAAAGGGGGTCCTGGGACTCTAAGCTTTGGGGCAGAGGGGGGTCTGCTGAGCTAACAGATGCCCCCCTACAGCAGTAGCACCCCCCATCATCCACCAGCAACACCCCCCCAGAATAGGTCCCAGTACAGATCCCTGAGGTCCCCACTGGTAACAAGACCTTGCTCTGGATATACCCCATTTTGACTACAACCCTTCGTTGTCTGTCACTAAATCAGCCACTGCCTAATTCACTTAACAATATGGGAGTAACTTCAAAGACTGCAGTTTATTGATAAGTCTTCTATGTGGACAGTGTCAGAAGCCTTACTTAAATCTAGATAAGCAATGTCTACTGCACTTCTGCCATCTATTATTTCAGGTACCCAATCAAAAGAAAAAAATATATACAATGACCTTTCCAGTTTTACCACAACAAAAATTACATGCTGATGCCACAAAAGTTAAACCAAGGGGCGGTGTATTATATGGTTTAGTCATACCATTAGCAACATATGAGAAGCACAAGAAACAAATAAAGTCTGCAAAGTACTTTGGCATAATGTTTGACAGCACACCTGATGTATCGCAATACCGATCAGTTGTCTGAAGTGATCAGATATGTACACATCACCAACAGGAAAGTTGAGGTAAAAAGTTTTTTAGGATTATTCCCTTTAAAGGGAAAAAAACGGCTGACCTCAGTTCTGACATTCTTAAAAAACTAGAAAGTGATGGACTAGACATAATGATGTGCTGCTTTCAGGGTTATGATAATGCTGCTATTATGGCTGGAATTCATGGAGGTGTACAATCCATTCTGAAGGGAAAAAACAGGAAGGCTATTTTTAATGGATGTGTGCACCATTCCCTTAACTTATGTGGTCAGCACTTGTTTACTGAAAATGCATCTTGCGTGACCTTTCTTTGGAACTCTGCAGACAATGTTTTCTTTTTTGCTGCTTCCACCCATCGATGGGATGTGTTAATTGACCATGCTGGAGTGTAAGTAAAAAGACTATCCACAACACGCTGGAGTGCTCATTATGCTGCAGTTAAGCCAGTAAAAGAAAAATTTGAGATGTTTGTGTCGGCACTTGAAGCTCTTTGTGAACCTTGTGAAAATATGGACACAAGAGGAGCAGCACAAGGTCTTCTACCTGCTGTATGTGACTACTTTTTATGCTAAGAGGGTGATGCTTGAGTGCATTGATCACTTTCATTTGGAACTCCAGACCAGATTAAGAGCCATCACAGAAGTAGCAGGCATATTTGAGGCTGATCAAGCAAAGCGTCTCGTATCTGCCACTGAAGGAGAATTAAAGGTGTCCATTCAAAAACTGACCAATTTCTACGATGAGGTATCCGAGAGTGAGCTGTTACTGGAGATACCAAGGTTGAGAAGACACCTAACAGCAGCAAAGTTGGACCTAGAAGAAGTCACAGATTGGGCAGCTTTACAAGTTTTGACCTTCATAGCTGAATGGGATTTTATGGAATCTCTCCCACACCTTTCACTATGTCTGAAATTATTTCTCACAATCTGTGTATCTGTGGCTTTGGGCGAGAGGAGCTTTTCAAAGCTTACACTTATCAAAATTATCTGCGATCTACAATGAGAGAGTCTATGCTTTCCAATCTTGCACTGTTGTCAGTTGAAGGCCAGGAAAGCAAAGTTCTGAATTGATTGAGATGTTCTTTAAGTGCACTTGTATTTGTTCCTTTTCAGTTTTCTGTTATGTAATTATTTATTTGTTCCTATTAAATTTTGTTATTTAATTATTTATAATTTTTCCTGTTAAATTTAGTGTTATTTGCTCAGTAAAGGTTGAATTTAAAATAAACGTTATTTTTTTAAATGCATTAACTTTGATTTCTTTCTGTATCTCAGTTATTCAGGGATCTTGTTCTGAACCTCCATGTACAGGGGAAGGGAATGACGCCACAGCACTAGGCATGCCAGGGGCTTCCTTTCAGGCAGCTTGGTGGCGACTCTTTCAGGCTGGGAACACACCTAAGCGTTTCTGAATCGCGCGTATGACACGCGTTTTACGCGCGTTTTTGTAACTAAGAAACGCGCATCATACGCGCGATTCAGTGATTCTCCCCTATTTCAGCATGGTCCATAGGCGCATTTAAACGCCCAAAAGAAGCTCATGCTGAAGCGACAGCGTTTGGCGTTTTTCAGCGCGTTCAAACGTGCTGTAAAACGCCCAAATGTGAACCATGCCCATAGGGATGCATGGCTTTTCACATGTTGAGCGTTTTTCAGCGCGCATGAACGCGCTGAAAAACGCTCAGGTGTGTTCCCAGGGTCAGAGTCAAGCTATTTACATAGTGCACATGCCACACACCCTTCAATTAATTTTTTCAATTGGTTATATTTAGAGATTTTATCAGGTCACTAAAACTTTTTTTTAATAAAGATAGATTCTCTTTAAAATTAATAACATTGACAGAACAACAGTATTGTCATGCTAAGGGTACATTCACACGACAGTAATTTTCTTCCGCGTCCTATCCGCAATTTTTGCAGGTAATGCACAGATTTCTTCATTTCTATGGGTTCGCAAAAATTGCGGAATGCTTTTGGATGTCCTATTCTTGGCCGCAAATTGCGGCCCGTGGCCCCAATGAAGTCAATGGGTCCGCAAAAAAACACAGATAGCACACAGAATGCATCCGTGTGTCATCTGTTTTTTGCAGACCCCTTGACTGAAAATGTTCAGGGAAACACCTTTCAGTCACATGTTGCAGCAACACTGGACCAGAAACAACGGAAAGGAGACAGCAACTGAGAAACATGGCCTTCCATGTAGAGAAAATGATCATTTTGGTTCAAGAATGGCCCCAATTATGGGACACCCGCTCCGAACTTTACCATGACCGCATCAAGAAAGATGCGGCATGGGAGGAAATTACTAAAGGGCTGCATCCTGAGGAGTAGGAGAAAGCCAGCAAGGCCATGCTGCTTCCATAATTATGTGACCTCCCCCCTAATGCACCCTAAAGTATGTGACACCCCATCAGTGTACCCTAAAGTATATGACACCCCCCTCAGCGCACCCTAAAGTATGTGATCCATGTGCACTCTAAAGTAAGTGACCCATGTGCACCCCAAAGTATGACACCCCCCCATGCACCCTAATGTATGCGACCCATGTGCACCCTAAAGTAAGTGACCCATGTGCACCCCAAAGTATGTGACACCCCCCAAAAGCACCATAAAGTATGAAACCCATGTGCACCCTAAAGTAAGTGACCCAAGTGCACCCAAAAGTATGTCAGCTTTACTTCTATTTTTAATTCCAAAGGGATCAGTGTAGAGGACAATTAACTATTTCTTTTTACATTTTGGGACATCCCAACTAAATAGCCTACTCTTGACACTGTCCCTATACAATCTAAATTGAATAAAACGTAGCTTTTATTGGTTATCAAATTATAAATCCCAAGAATCCCTCCATTAAAAACACTAGGTGGTTTGCACAATTATGCAAACCGCAGGATTGCTCTCTTTGCTATGCTGCTCGCGCGATGCAGCCACAGAGGAACCTGTATAGGATGCCGACTATGTCGTGTTCACAGTGATTGCTTCCAAACCTAGTTCATATGTTTTAAAAGCTAATCGTATTGCCCCCCGACATGTTTCGCTAAATCCTTTGCGTCTTGAGGGGTGCGGGCAATGTGCAAAAGAGAGCAATCCTGCGGTTACAATTAACAGCATGAATAGCTACATAATTGTGCAAGCCACCTAGTGTTTTTAATGGGATTCTTGGTATTTATAATTTGATAACCAATAAAAGCTACGTTTTATTCAATTTAGATAGTATAGGGACAGTGTCAAGAGTAGGCTATTTAATTGGGATGTCCCAAAGTGTAAAAAGAAACCCCAAAGCATGTGACACCCCCTAGTGCACCATAAAGTATGCGACCCATGTGCACCCTAAAGTAAGTGACCCATGTGCACCCCAAAGTATGTGACACTCTCCAGTGCACACTAAAGTATATGTCCCACCTGCACCAAGAGGTATGTGAAACGAGTCCCCAAACTTGTCATCCAACACCCGTTGCCAAATTAATTACCTCTCAAAGGACTCTAAGGACAATATTTAAACTAGTGTGAGCGGCTTAGGGTTGAGTGCTCACCCTGCTACGGTCACATGGTATACAGAACTCTTTCACAGATTGAAGCAGATTCAGTATAATCAGTGCAGGTATACCATGAACATGGGACCGTAGTGAGGAAGAGATCTCAACGCTAGAGCTACCGGCACTAGTTTAAAAATCGTCTGCACAATTAATGGAGACAAAATGTAGACAGTGTAGAGACTTTTGGACATAATTTATGCGTAAATAATAAAAACAGTTAATGAAGTATATTATCACTTGCTATGTACTTACACACTGTATATGAATAAAAATAATAAAAATATCATATGCTTTTTTTCCAGTGAAAATTGCCAAGACAAGGTGGAATAGCACCAGAGATCAATTCAGACGGGAATTGACAGACATCGCGTAGTGGAGATGCTGGTGGGAATAAAATACCCTACTTGTACACCCAGCAGCTGCGGTTTTTAAAAGACATTATGGAATTGCGGACGTAAGTAAATTTTTATTTAGTTTTTTAATATTTTTTTTAAGTTTATTCAAAAGATTTTTTATTGATGACCTATTGTCTAGATAGGTCATCTATATCTGATCAGTGGGGGTCTGACAGGGGGGCAAGGAGGAAATTTGATGACCTCCTTACCGGTGCGGCATGTGGCGCATATAGGAGATTTATTTTCATGCCCTGGGCCGTGCGTCTCCATCTGCCTGGCTGGAGCACTGTGCTAGCCAATCGCAGTGCTCAGTTCACAGCCAAGGAGGTCCCAGGCTATTAGCTGAATGCTGCGATTGGCCAGTATGTCAAGACCCGGCTGGTGAGAGGCACTGGGGGCAGATCAGAGGCACTGGGGGCTGGTGAGAGGCATTAGGGGCAGATCAGAGGCACTGGGGGCAGATCAGAGGCACTGGGGGCAGATCAGAGGCACTGGGGGCAGATCAGAGGCACCGGGGTCAGGTGAGAGGCACCGGGGTCAGGTGAGAGGCACCGGGGGCAGCTAAGAGGCACCGGGGCTGGTGAGAGTAACCGGGGATGATAAGAAGCTGCTAGGGGCTGATGAGAGAGGCACTGGGGGCGGATGAGAGGCACTGGGGGCGGATGAGAGGCACTGGGGGCTGATGAGAGGCACTGGGGGCTGATGAGAGGCACTGGGGGATGATGAGAGGCACTGGGGGATGATGAGAGGCACTGGGGGATGATGAGAGGCACTGGGGGATGATGAGAAGCATGGGGCTCTTCTCTGAGGTCTGATTGGGGGTCATTTATATTGGGGTCTGAGCTGTCTGTTCGGGAGTCTGATCTGAGGTCTTATTGGGGTCTTATTTGGGGCTATTAGCTGTGATCTGATTAACATTGGGGTCTGACCAGAGGTATAATGAAAAATATTATTTTCTTAATGTCCCCCTCTAAAACCTAGGTGCGTTTTATGGTCTGGTGCGTCTTATGGGGAGATAAATGCGGTACTTGCTGGCTCCTCCTCCCGATCTCTCATGCCCATTGTGTATGTCGCGCTGTAACGTCGTGGATGGCGAGTTGATTTGGTGGTGCAATGGACCACCTTGACTGCATTTGCCCCCCAAGACTAAGGCTGCCAGCCCTCCCCTGCCCAGGGCCCCTGGCTATTAGAAGGCAGCGGCACTCCTGTGAGCTCCGTGGCCTTCTCTCAGCCATTTGTAGGTGACGACATTGTGTTCAGTCACATGACCTAGGCTTAGCCGATCTACATAGAAATTGGGCTGAGCAAGATACCAAAGACAGCTGCTATACAATGTACGGTGCTGTCTTTGGTAATCATGGTTAGGCTTCTTTCATACACACGTAAGGTTTGTCTGGCCGGCTTTTTAGCCAGGGGAACTGCCTGCTGGATCCGTACTACAGTTTGCACATGCGTGCTGCCGGATGTCTGCCCTGAACCAATTCACTATGGGGACCAGATCTGGCGGAAAAACGGCAAACATGCCTAAAGGCGCTCGGACAAAAACCGCAACGTGCATATGTTTTAGTACGGATCTGGCAGGCTTTTTCCCGTGGTGGAACAGCCTGCTGGACAAGCCTAATGAGAGTGTGATAGAAGCGTTGCGCTGCTATATGCTGCTAGAATAATGGAGAAACTTGTGCTTCTTCATAATTTTTGTGCAAGCTATGGTGCTTTATTATTAATATAATGTTTTCTTTAAAAAAGTTTATAATGTAAAAGGTGCTGTGATAATATTACCTGTGTTTATTGTAATGTAATTTTATTTTATTTTACAGCATTGTTGAAAATCTTGAAGAGGAACAAAGGTCTGTCGATTTGGATAAAACGCAGATCCCAACTCCTAATTCACCGGTTGCCTGTAGCCAAAACCCCCCGGAAAATGAGAAGCCACATGAACTTCAAAAGCAGACTGCAACTGCTCGGGAAGAAAGGCCACTTTCTTCATCGACACATCCAGCAGCACGACGTCGGGCCCGCAATCAACTGGTGGAATCACCCGCAGATACTTGAGCCATGATTGATAATCATGTGCTCGAGTATCTGACAAGAAATCAATCTGAGGGCCTAGAGGAAGTGATGTTGAGATCACTGGCTTCATTCCTCCGTCGTGTGCCACAAGAGTGGCGCCCCCAGTTCATGTCTGTGATGAATACCATGCTGGATATCATTTCATGGCCTCAAGAGTCATCTGAGTTAGTTCATATTGTCGACCAGTACAAATGGAGAATTCAAGGAACACCTTGGATTCCACAAACCACCCCAGGGCCTCGACCATCTTTATCTAGAGTCCCAAGTTCATCCCCACCCCTGTACAGCCAGGATCACAAAGGAGTGACCAAATGACGGGACAAATCAGCAGCAGTTATGCAGGCGAATATCCACATCATGAGCATGGAGAGGGACGGCCCACCTCCACAAGCGCTGCAGGGCCATTTATTCGCGAACTGTTTGAAATGTGATTTTTTTCTGTTCATATGCCAATATTTTTGTTTCCAACATAATTGTGCCATGTATTTTTTTAAAGGGATCAGAAACATCTCCTTTTGAGTAATATTAGGAGCCTCTCTTACAGGGATAGATGGTAGTGCATATGTGAAATATTTTCACACCTCCATTGTGAATTCCAGCTAGATGTTCTCTGCAGGAACATTCTGCCAGAGTTCACCATGCAGGTATGAAAATAATCAATTACACGATATACAATAACAATAAATTGTTTTCATGGGAGGCACATTGCAGTATCACTATGGGTCGGATTATTACCAGTACCACAGTAACAAACAGAACCATTTCATGGCCGCTCTGTGTGGTCAGGCCCAAGGACTATAGTGAACACCATCAATATGTTCATCTCTCTGAAATATTGATGGTGTTCATTAATTTCTATATATGAGCTGTATAATATCCTTCAGAGGTGTTAAAAGGGTTCTTATGTATCCTCAGAATAGTGCTGGAATATCAAAGATTTGGGTCCATCTTAAACGATCAACTATTAAAAAATTGTTCTTAATACAAGTGTCGTCTTCTCTGTACATTCAGAGGATATATTTGGGCTTCCCATTACATCAACCTCCAAGCTTTTATTACTATGCAATTGTCTTGGCCCATTTTGACATTGGTGGCATAGAACCAGGATATGGTCCCAGTGTATATAATTTAAATTATAATACAATCATTTCATTACATCGATTGATAATAACGAGGTATTAGAGGGTATCGAATGCCAAATTCTAAATTTCATTTTAAAATGGAGACAAAATAGTTTAGAAATGTTATATTTAGAAAATTCTTGAGGAAATGAAAGATGAATTTGGCCTGGAAAAATACCCCAGCCCGCAAGCCCACTTCAAGGGTCCTCATTTTCTTGTGAGTTACTATTCGAACTATAAAACAACAACTGGGAAATTAACTAAACTAAACAAAATTATCAACAGTGTTCTGAGTCGATATAAAATCAGTGACTGCCATGAATTGCTTCCAACTGCCATGACAATGCTCCCTCTGGGCTGGTAAAATAGTCCGCGTATAACTCACGAATATGCAGGCCCGATGATCCTGATCTTCCATGCAGCGTCTGGTCCAGACCAAACGATGAAGAGGTCAGGTTTATTATAGCAATTTTCACAGCGAAAAATGGGGAAAACGGCGAAGGAGAGCTCTAAGGACACTCCAGGGAAGATAAAAACGGCTTATAGCCAGTGATCTGACCAAATTCATGAGGAAAACGGAGCCGAGAGCATATTCCAAGATGGTGCACGTGCGCCAGGCAGGCGCGCAGGAAGGACAAGTAGCAGAATCGGAGGGAGAAGGAGAAAGCGATTTTGAAGACACCACAGAGATCGATGACTTACCCATCTCCAGGGACTTCATGAGGGATTTGTTGTCTGAAGCACTGAAACCTCTTAAACAGGACCTCTCTGAAATAAAGACAGAGGTACGTCAACTGACTGTCAGAGTGGACGAGATAGAGAGGGCACAAGATCAGATTATTGACTTTGGAGGGCAGGTAGCCTCTGGCATGGACAATGCACAGGCCTGCATCAATTACCTTTATGCCCCGATTGAAGATCAGGACAATAGGGGACGAAGAAATAACATAAGATTAAAAGAAATCCCCGAATCGGTAGGAGCGGATGCCCTGGAGCATGAAGTCGAACAATTCTTCTCCCGCCTTGTACATGATTGCACACCAGAAATGCTGGTAATGGATAGAATACACAGGGCTCTGGACCCACTACCAAAGCCGCAAGAACCACCGAGAGACGCTATTTGTCACATGTCTAACTTTAAAGTAAAGGAACAGATCATGGCGTCGGCACGTCACAACAAAACCGCAGACATAGAAGGTGCGGTTGTCACATTAATTCAAGATCTATCGCCTATGACCCTGAGGAAAAGGCCTCTATTGAAGCCTCTGTTAGATATCCTCCTGCACAAGAAATTGACTTATCGTTGGTTGCACCCGTTCGGGCTCCTAATCAACACGCCTTCACGCAAGCAAGTCATCAGATCTTATACAGACCTGAAGCGAATCTGTGAAGCAATCCGGCTCAAAATTTGGGTCCCCTGCCTCCTCTCCCACTTAGAGATACCTGGCAAGATAAAGCCCCCAGGCATCAGAAGTCCCAAAAGACCACCAGACGACCACCTACCTGAAATATCAAGTCACGAGCAGTGGCACCTGACAATTAATAGCTGCTGGATGTCCATTGGTCCGGCAAGAGCTGATTTCTATTCTCTTTCTTTCCTTTACCCTTCTTACCAGTTTACTCGCAGATTTAAATTTATAGCTGTTGTAATACCTGGATTTTCTTCTTTTCTACCCTGCTTAGTACTGAACGCCTTTAAGAACTGTATCCCCTCCACCTTTTCTTCTCATATTGTACTTCTTATCTAAACTTAATGATCCTGGTATAACGATATGCGTATTATACGCGATTAAGTTAGGTATAAGCTGTATTATTTGAAAAATTACTAAGTACAGCAGCGAAACCCAGTGGTGTATGGTGGTAATACGGATGCTGTAGTTTTTAGTGCTACATGGCAATTGTGGTCTAAAATGGCACACAGTTAATGGTTACCATACATTCCGGTGTGAATAGGTATTGTCCATAGGTTAACCATTTGATCCATCGGTATACTTTGCAGACCACTGACATTGAATTAAAAAAAAAACAAAAAAAAAACAAAACACATTGTTAATGGTAGGTTTATAAGTGTCATACTGGCACTATTTGTTTCTGATCTGCAACTAGTTGTTGCTGCTTTGTAACCGGTAATACTGTAAGAACCTTTTTCTGTCAACTCCCTTTTCTCTTCTCGTGGTATATCCATATTTACCCAAAAATACATTTCCCGCTCATTGTGGCCTCGGTCACTAGGTTTAGACACCTCCCCCATATCATATGATTCATGTGTTTCATACGTCTTATGTTTGGAGACAACATGTTCAATGTTGTATTGCACTGCTTTGTTAATATTTTTCTTTTTCCTTTTGTAGGTGTCCCCCCCATCAAACCCCCCTCCTTTCCTAACCCCATCCAGACTGCATGACAACTATCACCTGATTACAGATATGGATAATATCAGGTACACTATACATAAGTCATGGCTGAGTTGACAATATGTTTGTACGATGTTAGAGGTCTCAACTCCCCCACAAAGAGGAGCCAAATTTGTCATCTTCTTCACAAAAAGAAAGCGCATATAGCCCTATTGCAAGAAACACATTTCATGAAAAATCATATCCCGAAGCTGTCGCACTTACTCTATAATCAATGGTACCATGGCCCTTCACCACTCTAAGCTTCAAAAGAGTAAGCATAGCAGTGCACAAAAACACTCCCTTTGTACATCAGGATACGCTGCAAGATGAGGAAGGTAGATATATTTTTGTGAAAGGGAAGATAGGACCCCAATTATTTACCTTCTGTAATTTTTAGCCACCTAACACAGCGCAAGCTGAACTGGCATTTAAATGCTATAGACAAAATTGGAGAATTTGCCAAGGCGGTATTTTCTTAGGAGGAGATGTTAATGTGGCTTTGGTCCCAAGTCTAGATACGTCTACTGGGACATCGAATATGTCTAAAGCCTCACTATTTAAGATAAAGAAAGCATTATCTCAACAAGGCTTGATTGATTCCTGGAGAGCAATGCACTCTACCGATAAAGACTATACATATTTCTCTTCAGCACACTGTTCATACCAAAGGCTAGATTACATCTTCCTTACCACCAGAGCCCTTCAAAATTGTACCTCCTCCCACATTGGGAATTTTCTTCTATCTGATCACTTCTCGGTTTTCTCACATTTGTAATTCCAAACATGCCAAAAACGGAATTCAGATAGAGATTAAATGAAACATTGTTGGGTGGCTCTCGTTCCCAAGAGATAGCGGACAGACTAGAAGAATATTTTCGAATAAATGACACTGGGGACATCTCTCTGGCGATGTTATGGGATGCCCACAAGTACGAAATATGAGGGCATCTAATTGTATTAGGAGCAGCGGTAAAAAACAAAAACAACAAAAAGTAGATGAACTTACCTCAGAGATCTTTAGACTGGAAACGCAACATAGAAGGTCGCTAGATGCACACACTTTGGAGCGTCTGGACACCCTAAGATCGTAATTGAAGAATGTATTAAATGCCAATACGGCAAAGTTATTTATGTCCACCCGATACAAATACTATGCACATGGTAATAAAGCTACAAAAATACTAATGTCGCAAATTAAAAACGGGAAGGTAGCCTCTTATATCTCACAAATTAAAACACAAGACCTGAAAGTAGTACATAAAACAGATTATTACAGTACACTGTACAATCTACAGGAAACAATGTCACCAGCTCAATTGGCTAGGAAAACAGAGCAAATTGGTAATTGGTTAGACCCCTTAAACCTCCCCTCCTTAACTGAAGCTCAAGCAAACAAATTGAGTGTCCCGTTTATGATTGCGGAGTTGCAGACAGCCTTAAAGAATTTCCCTAGTAACGAGCCTAAGACCAGATCGCTTACCAGTATCTTAATACTCCTCATTTCAAGAGATTTTATTACCCAAACTATTAACACTATGTAACGGGACGAGGGAGGGAGTGTCGTTCAACAAGGATATGTTGGCAGCACAGATTACTATAATACCTAAACCAAATAAAGACCACTCACTCTGTTCGAATTACAGACCAATTTCGCTGTTAAACACTGACCTGAAACTTTTTGCTAAAATGCTAGCAAATAGGCTGAAGCAATACTTACAAGATCTCATATCAATGGAACAAGTGGGATTCATCCCTGGACGGGAAGGAAAGAATAACATAATTAGGATTGTTAATCTTATGCAACTGGCAAAACGATGCAGAAAAAGAATTCGACAGAGTGGACTGGCTCTTTATGACCCAAACATTAGAAAAATTTGGAATACCACAGATCTTCATCAACGGTGTTATGGCAATGTACCATAATCCTACTGCACGTGTCCTGGTGAATGGCACTCTCTCCCCTGTGTTCAAAATAATGAATGGCACCCGATAAGGCTGCCCTCTATCCCCTTTGATCTTCGTATTGATGATAGAGACTCTATTGCAATCTTTTAGACAGAGTGGAGATATTAACGGTATGTCAGTAGGATCTACCACACATCAAGCAGCCGCATTTGCAGATGATGTGCTCCTCACCAATCCGAAATCGGCATTCCCAGCTATTATGTCAATCCTCCATACCTTCCACACACTGTCAAATTTCAAGGTGAATTTGTCAAAATCCACGGTCCTAAACGTGACCCTAAAACCAAAAGACATGGCTATTCTACAAAAATCCACTCCCTTTCAGTGGACTACTCCT